>JAQPPZ010000817.1:1200000-1800000 GCA_028583015.1 Wollemia nobilis | reverse complement strand
CTTTTAGAATTTAAAATAAAATACAAATGAAAAGGGTAAAGAAATAATAAACAATGCTACAGGCTACGAACTAATGAATCAAAAACTTTCTTAAACTTAAATTCAACTTAGATTGATCATAAATGTCTAAAAAAGTTATAAGTTGAATGTAATCTTCTACGAAACATATGATAACTCGAAATAAATCAATTTTATTAATCTCATGAAACACCAAACTTATGCTTGCTTCAATATAATAAAATTTGATATATTTCATTAATAAAATCTTACATCGCAATATTAAAAAAAAAATCTCTAACAAAACTTTATATTCTCTTTCTCTGTAACTTGCAAATGACCTTCTCTTCAAATGTTTCTTCAAGAATCCTTCTTTTTTTCCTCGTTCGATCTTTTTTCTTGGTTTTCAATGGCCTATTTATAATTTAACATTCTATTCTTTCATTTCGTTCTATAATTTAAAACAAATTTTATAACCATATTATTCTCTTTGATTTTTGCTCTTTTGTTCGTTCATTCCGTTCTACATTATATTGAAAACTTGCAAAACCAACACAAAACTTTTTATAATAATGTACTTTAAATATTTTAATTAAAATATTTACAATACACTTTGAAATAAAAATATTCAAAATGAATTTTAAATATTTTAATTAAAATTTAAAATGAATGATTTAAAACATTAAAATTATGTACTTTAAATATTTTAATTAAAACATTTACAATACACTTTGAAATAAAAACATTCAAAATGAACTTTAAATATTTTAATTAAACTTTAAAATGAATGTTTTAAAACATTAAAATTATGTGCTTTAAATATTTTAATTAAAACTTTTACAATACACTTTGAAATAAAAATATTCAAAATAAATTTTAAATATTTTAATTAAACTTTTTTTTTTAATTTACATGGTGGAATTGGTAGCCGCCACGAATCCGGGTAGGCTGTCCAACTTTTATGGCCGCCATAGTATTTTGCACTGTCCACCCCAAAATCCGCTACATAGATATTCACGCAGTTAGCCCCTATGACCACCATGCCACAATCATTTTAAACCTTTTACGTCGCTAAAAGCACCAGGAAAGGGACAAGCGTTCAGTCTGGTGAGGCTCGAGATTTGAACCTTGGACCTCTACCCCCTTATGGGGTTTGGATGAACCAATTTGTCTACACCTCAGACCTATTTTAATTAAACTTTTAAAATGAATGATTTAAAACATTAAAATTATACTCTAAAGTATTTTATTTAATGATTTTAAATGATTTATTTTAAACATTAAAATTAAAATTTTTTAAAATTAAAACATTTAAAATCACACTTATCAAGTCTTAAAATTTTCAAAAGAGACCCAACAAAATATGAAATAAAGTAAAAAAAGGTTTGATTTTTAATCAAATAATTAAGATCATGGAAACCAAAATATCAAAATCTCACAACAAGCTTCAATAATTTTATTGTGCTCTTTGGTTTCATTTGTTGGGTTAGCTCAGTTGGTCTTGAGCCCGCGTTAGGGCACTACGTTACTAGAGGTCCGAAGGTCGAATCTCCTCTGCGGCTTGCTAAGTTTTGTTGTGCAAGGTAAAGGTAAAGTTTTTAATTAAATTTGATAAAAGGGAGATATAAGGAGTCATGTTGTTATTATAAAGTTTTATTTTGCAAGTTTTAAAAGGGATATATAAGGAGTCATGTTGTTGTTATAAAGTTTTATTTTATAAGTTTCAAAAGAAGATCATCATTATTAAGGTAAATTTGGAAGGCACATACAAAAGGAAAATCATTTTGTCAAGGCAGATTTGGAAAGCACATGCAAAAGGAAGATCATCATTATTGAGGTAGATTTGGAGGGCACATATTTGAAACAAGTCAAGGCTTCAAAGAATAGAGTAAGAGGATTAAGTGCACATATTCACCCAAGCATTCAATTAACAAGGAAGGACAATTCAACCATTTCAAGAAGAAGAAAAGGTGCACATGATAGTGGAAGAAAAGCAAGGTATTAGCATCTCCAATTCAACACACAAGTAAGTTATCTAATGCTAGACTTGAGCTACCTTTAAAATGTAATAAATGTGAGATATGTGGAAGTGATAGACTAAATGAATGTGAAGAACATATTGGCCATTTGAAGCTTTCTACACTAGTGCATATCATCCTCTATATGTTCATGAAGTTAAAAGAATTTTGGGTAGAATATGTCTAAATTACCTTTTAGTTGAAGAAAGCAAACTCAAGAAAAGGTGAAGAACTTGATATGAGCAAGTTTTGGAGTAGATTTAAGCAATATTTTTGAGCATATTTGAGCAGTGTTTGTGAGCAAATTTTGGAGCATATTTGAGCAATGTTTGTGAGCAAGTTTTGAGGTAGAAGGGGATTGGTGTCTCCTATGGATTGGTGTCCATGAACTTGAGCAAGGGGATTGGTGTCTCTTATGGATTGGTGTCCATGAACTTGAGAAGGGGATTGGTGTCTCTTGTGGATTGGTGTCCATAAACTTGAGTAAGGGGATTGGTGTCTCCTATGGATTGGTGTCCATAAACTTGTAGCAAGGGGATTGGTGTCTCTTATGGATTGGTGTCCATGAACTTGAGTAGGGGATTGGTGTCTCCTATGGATTGGTGTCCATGAACTTGTATAGGGGATTGGTGTCTCCTGTGGATTGGTGTCCACGAACTTGTATAGGGGATTGGTGTCTCCTATGGATTGGTGTCCATGAACTTGTATAGGGGATTGGTGTCTCCTGTGGGTTGGTGCCCATAAAATTTATTGAAGAAATTTATAAGCAATATTTTGTCATGGTTTTCTCTCGAGAGGGTGTTTCCATGTAAAATATTTATCTCTTATGTGTATGGTGATTTGTGCATTGTTTTATTATTGCATTGATATTATTTGATGTTATTGCTTTGGAAAGAAAAGAGAAATTTTTATCTTATACTGTTCACCCCCTCTTAGTATAAGCTTGTGTTCTTCAATTGGTATCAGAGCAGGTTCCTTCATGAAAGCCTAACAACTTGAAGGAAGATCTTACAAGAACACACATGGCTTTCCAAGAAGGTTTTTTATCAAATAGGGCTCCATTGTTTGATGGGACTAACTATGCTTTCTGGAGCATAAGGATGCAAACTTATTTGATGGCACATGGCTATGATATATGGCAATCCATTGAGGATGGGTTCACACCACCTACAACTCCTCCCACGGATCGAGATGGCAAGAAACCATTTGAAAATAATGCCAGGGCAATGAATGCAATATTAAGTGGGTTATGTGAATCAGAGTTTGTGAAATTCATGCAATGCACCTCAACAAAAGAAATATGGGACAAGTTACAAAGAACATATGAAGGAGACGACAAGGTTAAAATGGCAAAACTTCAAACCCACAGGAGGAAGTTTGAAGATTTGAAGATGAAATATGAGGAAGATATTGCCAAATATCTACTCCACATTGATGAAGTTGTCAACACCATTCATGGACTTGGAGAAAATATTGAAGACTCTAAGATTGTTCAAAAAATATTAAGGTCACTTCCTATGAGATTTGATGCAAAGGTTTCGATGATTGAAGAAATAAAGGATCTTAAAACCTTAAGCATGGATGAGCTACATGAAATTCTCATAGCCTATGAGATGAGGACTGAAAAAGATCAAACATCCAAATGGGAGGCCACATTTAAAGCTTCAAAGAAGACAAAGAATAAAGAACTAGAGTCAAGTGAAGAATCAAGCAACGAAGAAGAAGCTAACTTTGTGCGAAGAAATAAGAAGGGTCCAAGAAAACACAAAGGTATGCATTCTATGAAATGTTTTAATTGTGGTAACATTGGTCACTATGCATCTAATTGCCCACAAGCTAGAAGTAGTAGTAGTGAAGAAGAAAAGGAATACAAGAAAAAGAAAGAAAGAAAATTTTATCATGAAAAGAAAAACAAGCACGGTCAAAGCAAGCATGAGAAGAAGATCTTTCAAAGGTACAAGAAAAGTCTTTATGTTGAGGAAGCAAGCAGTTCTTCCAGTAGTGATGAAAGTCTCTCCGATAGTGAAAGAGAAGAAATCCTATTTTTGGCCATAGAGGAGAAATAAGATGCTCTTGTTGAAGAAAACCAAGAAAAAGAGAAAGATCCAAAAAATGAAGAGGAAGCCATAGTTGACATAGAAGAGGAACTTGTTGTTGCTCTTGAAGAGTTGAAAAGGCTTAGAAAGAAGAACTCAATATTGAAGACTCAAGTACAAGAGGATGAGAAGACAAAGGTAAAGTTGTCACAAGAACTCATTAACTTGAAAGTTAAAGTTGAAGAGGTAAAGCAAATTGAAGAAGGTATGGCTGAGCAGTTAAAGGAAAAAGAGTTGGAATGTGAAAAACTGGAGCATGAGGTTGTCTCTCTAAGAAAGGAAGTGGAATGAATCTAATGATAAGCTACATCAGTTTGAGAAAAGCACAAAAATCGTGGATGATATTATCAAAGCATAAAGATCTTCGATTATAAATATTGGACTTGGTTTTGAAGAAAGTCAAAAGAAACAAAATGTGGAGTCAAGCTCAAAAGGAACAGAGGCATCAAAGAAAATGATTAAAGAAGAGCCTAAGACCTATGCTGATGTGTTGAGAAGTGGAAGCATCAAGGAGGAAGAAAACAAAGCATCATCAAGGAACAAAGTCCATCATAAAAACAACAATGAGAGAACCATGCGGTAATATCCTCCAAGGCAATCAGACAGGTTTCAATATTTCTTCCATGGTTATTGTTTCTCATGTAACCAATTTGGTCATAAAGTTGTAAATTGTAGGGTCTGTGCTAAGAATGATTTTGGCTTCACCAAGAGGAATTTCAATTCATTTGCACCTCTCATGGACTACAACATCATATGTTACAAATGTAATAATTTTGGGCATACAACTAGATGGTGTAGAATAGTGTTCCCTGAACTTCCAAAGTCAAGCAAGAAGGAGAATAGTCAATCTGTTCAAAATAATATGACCTCCAAAGTTTGAGAGAAAGAAAATGGAACAAGAAAAGGAGCATAGTAATTTGGGAGTTTCACTCCCATCTCATCATTGATTGTCTCAATTAGAGCAGTAGGTAAGGGGCATTGTCAAGTGTCTTATCTTACAGCCTCGAGGAGCCTTTGCCATTGATGTCAAAGGGAGAGAATTTTAGTAAGGGGGAGCAACTTGTGATCCTATTTCAGTAAAGGATAGTTTCTTTGTAGGGTTGCCATCAATGACAAAGGGGGAGATTGTTAGAATTATTGAGTTGTCATTGATGTCAAGGCAAATATCTTCAAGGGTGATTTAATGTTGTCATTGATGTCAAGGCAGATATCTTCAAAGGTGATTTTATATGCTTTAATATTTAAATGAAATATTTAAATATTAAAGTGGAAGGTTTATATTTAAATCAAAATATTTAAATATATTTTGAAATTTTAAATATTATAATATGCATGGGTTGACCTCCTTGAGTGCACCATAGAAAAGTGAAATTATATTCAAATGTTTAAATGCATGGGCTGACCTCCTTGGGTGCAAATGAAAAAGGAAAGCATATTAATATGAGGCCATTAATTCATTTTGAAGTGCAAGCAATTTGAATATCCTTCGAGAGAAGAATGAGCAATGAGTAGAAGATAAGGGAGGACATCCTAGAGAGGAGTGCAAGTTGAAGATTTAGGAGGATGTTGTGGTGTAGTAGTGATCCAAAGGAGGTTTTAAATATTTGATTGTGCCATTTTGATCTCAACCATTGGGTTAGCCTAGTCAGTTGCCTAACCCACGTTAGGGTGATGCAGTGTATAAGGTCCAAAGTTTGAATCTCCTCGATGGCATTTTTTTTGTGTGATTAAAGTGCAAGGTATAAAAGGTTTAAATATTTTATTGTGCCACTTTGATCTCAACTATTGGGTTAGCCCTATCGGTTACAAGCCTGTGTTAGGGCTATGGTGTAGAAGGTTCGAGGGTCGAATCTCCTTAGTGCCTATTTTGTTGTGGTTTTGTTGTTTGAGATAGCGCAATGAAGGATTCATATATTTTATTGTGCCCTTTGGTTTCATCTATTGGGTTAGCTCAGTTGGTCATGAGCCCGTGTTAGGGCACTATGCTACTAGAGGTCAAAAGGTTGAATCTCATCTATGGCTTGCTAAGTTTTGTTGTGCAAGGTAAAGGTAAAGTTTTTAATTAAATTTTATAAAAGGGAGATATAAGGAGTCATGTTGTTATTATAAAGTTTTATTTTGCAAGTTTTAAAAGGGAGATATAAGGAGTCATGTTGTTATTATAAAGTTTTATTTTGCAAGTTTTAAAAGGGAGATATAAGGAGTCATGTTGTTGTTATAAAGTTTGATTCTATAAGTTTAAAAATAAGATCATCATTATTGAGGTAAATTTGGAAGGCACATACAAAAGAAAAATCATATTGTCAAGGCAGATTTGGAAAGCACATGCAAAAGGAAGATCATCATTATTGAGGTAGATTTGGAGGGCACAAATTTGAAACAAGTCAAGGCTTCAAAGAAGAGAGTAAGAGGATTAAGTGCACATATTCACCCAAGCATTCAATTAACAAGGAAGGACAATTCAACCATCTCAAGAAGAAGAAAATGTGCACATGATAGTGGAAGAAAAGCAAGGTATTAGCATCTCCAATTCAACACACAAGTAAGTTATCTAATGCTAGACTTGAGCTACCTTTAAAATGTAATAAATGTGAGATATGTGGAAGTGATAGACTAAATGAATGTGAAGAACATATTGGCCATTTGAAGCTTTCTACACTAGTGCATATCATCCTCTATATGTTCATGAAGTTAAAATAATTTTGGGTAGAATATGTCTAAATTACCTTTTAGTTGAAGAAAGCAAACTCAAGAAAAGGTGAAGAACTTGATGCATTATTGATCAAATTTTGGAGCAGATTTGAGCAATGTTTATGAGCATATTTTGAGCAAGTAGTGTTTGTGAGTAGATTTTGGAGTATATTTGAGAAATGTTTGTGAGCAATTTTTAGGTAGAAGGGGATTGGTGTATCATGTGGATTGGTGTCCATGAACTTGAGCAAGGGGATTGGTGTCTCTTGTGGATTGGTGTCCATAAAATTGAGCAAGGGGATTGGTGTCTCCTGTGGATTGGTGTCCATAAACTTGAGCAAGGGGATTGGTGTCTCCTATGGATTGGTGTCCATAAAATTGAGCAAGGGGATTGGTGTCTCTTGTGGATTGGTGTCCATGAACTTGAGTAGGGGATTGGTGTCTCCTATGGATTGGTGTCCATGAACTTGTATAGGGGATTGGTGTCTCCTATGGATTGGTGTCCATGAACTTGTATAGGGGATTGGTGTCTCCTATGGATTGGTGTCCATGAAATTGTATAGGGGATTGGTGTCTCTTATGGGTTGGTGCCCATAAAATTTATTGAAGAAATATATAAGCAATATTTTTTCATGGTTTTCTCTCGAGAGGGTGTTTCCACATAAAATATTTATCTCTTATGTGTATGGTGATTTGTGCATTGATTTATTATTGCATTGATATTATTTGAAGTTATTGCTTTGGAAAGAAAAGAGAAAAGTTTTATCTTATATTGTTCACCCCCTCTCAGTATAAGCTTGTGTTCTTCAATTGGTATCAGAGCAGGTTCCTTCGTGAAAGCCTAACAGCTTGAAGGAAGATCTTACAAGAACACACATGGCTTGCCAAGAAGGTTTTTCATCAAATAGGGCTCCATTGTTTGATGGGACTAACTATGCTTTCTGGAGCATAAGGATGCAAACTTATTTTATGGCACATGGCTATGATATATGGCAATCCATTGAGGATGGGTTCACACCACCTACAACTCCTCCCATGGATCGAGATGGCAAGAAACCATTTGAAAATAATGCCAGGGCAATGAATGCAATATTAAGTGGGTTATGTGAATCAAAGTTTGTGAAAGTCATGCAATGCACCTCAACAAAAGAAATATGGGACAAGTTACAAAGAACATATGAAGGAGACGACAAGGTTAAAATGGCAAAACTTCAAACCCACAGGAGGAAGTTTGAAGATTTGAAGATGAAATATGAGGAAGATATTGCCAAATATCTACTCCACGTTGATGAAGTTGTCAACACCATTCATGGACTTGGAGAAAATATTGAAGACTCTAAGATTGTTCAAAAAATATTAAGGTCACTTCCTATGAGATTTGATGCAAAGGTTTTGACGATTGAAGAAATGAAGGATCTTAAAACCTTAAGCATGGATGAGCTACATAGAATTCTCACAGCCTATGAGATGAGGACTAAAAAAGATCAAACATCCAAATGGGAGGCCACATTTAAAGCTTCAAAGAAGACAAAGAATAAAGAACCAGAGTCAAGTGAAGAATCAAGTAATGAAGAAGAAGCTAACTTTGTGCGAAGAAATAAGAAGGGTCCAAGAAAACACAAAGGTATGCATTCTATGAAATGTTTTAATTATGGTAACATTGGTCACTATGCATCTAATTGCCCACAAGCTAGAAGTAGTAGTAGTGAAGAAGAAAATGAATACAAGAAAAAGAAAGAAAGAAAATTTTATCATGAAAATAAAAAAAGCACGATCAAAGCAAGCATGAGAAGAAAATCTTTCAAAGGTACAAGAAAAGTCTTTATGTTGAGGAAGCAAGCAGTTCTTCTAGTAGTGATGAAAGTCTCTCCGATAGTGAAAGAGAAGAAATCCTATTTTTGGCCATAGAGGAGAAAGAAGATGCTCTTGTTGAAGAAAACCAAGAAAAAGAGAAAGATCCAAAAAATGAAGAGGAAGCCATAGTTGACATAGAAGAGGAACTTGTTGTTGCTCTTGAAGAGTTGAAAAGGCTTAGAAATAAGAACTCAATATTGAAGACTCAAGTACAAGAGGATGAGAAGACAAAGGTAAAGTTGTCACAAGAACTCATTAACTTGAAAGTTAAAGTTGAAGAGGTAAAGCAAATTGAAGAAGGTATGGCTGAGCAGTTAAAGGCAAAAGAGTTGGAATGTGAAAAACTAGAACATGAGGTTGTCTCTCTAAGGAAGGAAGTGGAAGAATCTAATGATAAGCTACATAGGTTTGAGAAAAGCACAAAAATCATGGATGATATTATCAAAGCACAGAGATCTTTGATTATAAATACTGGACTTGGTTTTGAAGAAAGTCAAAAGAAACAAAAGGTGGAGTCAAGCTCAAAAGGAAAAGAGGCATCAAATAAAATAATTAAAGAAGAGCCTAAGACCTATGCTGATGTGTTGAGAAGTGGAAGCATCAAGGAGGAAGAAAACAAAGCATCATCAAGGAATAAAGTCCATCACAAAAACAACAATGAGAGAACCATGCGGTAATATCCTCCAAGGCAATCAGACAGGTTTCAATATTTCTTCCATGGTTATTGTTTCTCATGTAACCAATTTGGTCATAAAGCTATAAATTGTAGGGTCTGTGCTAAGAATGATTTTGGCTTCACCAAGAGGAATTTCAATTCATTTGCACCTCTCATGGACTACAACATCATTTGTTACAAATGTAATAATTTTGGGCATACAACTAGATGGTGTAGAATAGTGTTCCCTGAACTTCCAAAGTCAAGCAAGAAGGAGAATAGTCAATCTGTTCAAAATAATATGACCTCCAAAGTTTGGAGAAAGAAAATGGAACAAGAAAAGGAGCATAGTAATTTGGGAGTTTCACTCCCATCTCATCATTGATTGTCTCAATTAGAGCAGTGAGTAAGGGGGCATTGTCAAGTGTCTTATCTTTCAGCCTCGAGGAGCCTTTGCCATTGATGTCAAAGGGGGAGAATTTTAGTAAGGGGGAGCAACTTGTGATCCTGTTTTAGTAAAGGATAGTTTCTTTGTAGGGTTGCCATCAATGACAAAGGGGGATATTGTTAGAATTATTGAGTTGTCATTGATGTCAAGGTAGATATCTTCAAGGTGTTTTTTTTTTTTTTGGGGGTTTTTTTGGTTTTTTTTTGTTTTTTTTTTTAATTAATTTTTAATTTTTAAGGGAGGTTTTTTTTTAAATCAAAAGATTTAAATATATTTTGAAAGTCAAAGGTTTAAATGCATGGGCCGACCTCCTTGGGCACAAATACAAAAGTGAAATTATATTAATGTTTAAATGCATGGGCTGACCTCCTTGGGTGAAAATGACAAAAGGAAAGCATATTAATATGAGGCCATTAATTCATTTTGTAGTGCAAGTAATTTGAATATCCTTCGAGAGAAGAACAAGCAACGAGTAGAAGATAAGGGAGGACATCCTAGAGAGGAGTGCAAGTTGAAGATTTATAGGATGTTCGGTGGTGTAGCAGTAATCCAAAGGAAGGTTAAAATATTTGATTGTGCCCTTTTGATCTCAACCATTGGGTTAGCCCAATTAGTTGCCTAGCCCATGTTAGGGTGTTGCAGTGCAGAAGGTCCAAAGTTCGAATCCCCTCGATGGCCTTTTTGTTGTGCGACTGAAGTGCAAGGTATGGAAGGTTTAAATATTTGATTGTGCCACTTTAATCTCAACCATTGGGTTAGCCCAATCGGTTACTAGCCTCGTGTTAGGGTACTATGGTGTAGAAGGTTCGAGGGTCGAATCTCCTCGATGCCTATTTTGTTGTGTGTTTTTTGTTTGAGATAGCACAATGAAGGATTCAAATATTTTATTGTGCCCTTTGGTTTCATCTATTGGGTTAGCTCAATTGGTCATGAGCCCACATTAGGGCGCTGTGCTACTAGAGGTCAGAAGGTCGAATCTCATCTATGGATTGCTAAGTTTTGCTGTGCAAGGTAAAGGTAAAGTTTTTAATTAAATTTGATAAAAGGGAGATATAAGGAGTCATGTTGTTATTATAAAGTTTTATTTTTCAAGTTATAAAAGGGAGATATAAGGAGTCATGTTGTTATTATAAAGTTTTATTTTACAAGTTATAAAAGGGAGATATAAGGAGTCATGTTATTGATTTAAATTTGGAAGGTTAAAAAGAAAATATATTGTAATGTTTTAATCAAAAGGAAGATCATCATTATTGAGGTAAATTTGGAAGGCACATGCAAAAGAAAATCATTTTTTCAAGGTAGATTTGGAAAGCACATGCAAAAGGAAGATCATCATTATTGAGGTAGATTTGGAGGGCACATATTTGAAACAAGTCAAGGCTTCAAAGAATAGAGTAAGAGGATTAAGTGCACATATTCACCCAAGCATTCAATTAACAAGGAAGGACAATTCAGCCATTTCAAGAAGAAGAAAAGGTGCACATGATAGTGGAAGAAAAGTAAGGTATTAGCATCTCCAATTCAACACACAAGTAAGTTATCTAATGCTAGACTTGAGCTACCTTTAAAATGTAATAAATGTGAGATATGTGGAAGCGATAGACTAAATGAATGTGAAGAACATATTGGCCATTTGAAGCTTTCTACACTAGTGCATATCATCCTCTATATGTTCATGAAGTTAAAAGAATTCTAGGTAGAATATGTCTAAATTGCCTTTTAGTTGAAGAAAGCAAACTCAAGAAAATGTGAAGAACTTGATGCCATTATTGATCAGATTTTGGAGTAGATTTGAGCAGTGTTTGTGAGCAAGTTTTGGAGCAGATTTGAGCAGTGTTTGTGAGCAGGTTTTGGAGCAGATTTGAGCAATGTTTGTGAGTAAATTTGGGAGCATATTTGAGCAGTGGTTGTGAGCAGGTTTTGAATTGAGCAAGGGGATTGGTGTATCCTATGGATTGGTGTCCACAAACTTGAGCAAGGGGATTGGTGTCTCCTGTGGATTGGTGCCCATGAACTTGAGCAAGGGGATTGGTGTCTCCTGTGGATTGGTGCCCATGAACTTGAGCAAGGGGATTGGTGTCTCCTATGGATTGGTGCCCATAAACTTGAGCAAGGGGATTGGTGTCTCCTGTGGATTGGTGTCCATGAACTTGAGCAAGGGGATTGGTGTCTCCTATGGATTGGTGCCCACGAACTTGTATAGGGGATTGGTGTCTCCTGTGGATTGGTGTCCATGAACTTGTATAGGGGATTGGTGTCTCCTATGGATTGGTGCCCATGAACTTGTATAGGGGATTGGTGTCTCCTGTGGGTTGGTGCCCACAAAATTTATTGAAGAAATATATAAGCAATATTTTGTCATGGTTTTCTCCCAAGAGGGTGTTTCCACGTAAAATATTTGTCTCTTATGTGTATGGTGATTTGTGCATTATTTAATTATTGCATTGATATTATTTGAAGTTATTGCTTTGGAAAGAAAATAGAAAAGTTTTATCTTATACTGTTCACCCCCCTCTCAGTATAAGCTTGTGTTCTTCAAATATCAATATGGAATCTTCTTCTCTCTATAAAAATTTTCAATAGGACCCCCTTCTTGGGTCTCTTAATCTCATCAATCTCAAGGCCTATCTTCAAGACCTGTAAATTTCCTTCTATTCTAAATTTGCTCTTGGAATAGGTAAATCTACAATCTTCACCGGTTTTCCTTCAACATAGTGGAAAAATACTATCTTCCTTAGTTTTATTTTTCAAAGGTAATTTCTTCAACTTCACTAGTTTTTCCTTAACTAGTGGAATTCTAATTTGCAACTTTAAAACTTGTGCAAGACAAAACCTTGTTGTAGCTTTGATACTACTGTTAGCTTTTGAAGCTAAGTACTTAAGATAAAATAACCACAAGATCTAAAATAAATTTGCAATATGAAATAAATATAATGGTAAATATTCTACATATATAAAACTCATAAAATTCAAAAGTAACTCATAGAATTTCCATTAAAAAATGCTCACAAAAATTGTATCTCCATTGAATAAATATCTCAAATACACCATACTTCCACACACTCTCATTCTACAATATATATCTCACACACACACATAGACATATATAATGGAATGTGACTCTTCATATGGAGCACTCTTGGCCTTCACTCTTCTAGAGACTCTTCATCTTCCTACTCTATGAACTCATGTGCACATGGACTATTATGCACATTTACATTACCAAAATACTTTGCACACTTTGATAATAATTGTGCATTTATTACATTGCATAAATTAAATACTCACACTCTAATATAGGGCACTCTCCTAATACAAAGATGTACCCTAGATGGTATATTAGCATGTACCAAATAATGTAATATACTCCAACAATACCTTCATTTATCAATTTGATGAGTGGGTTCTTCATTTGTTGTGTCCCTAGGCAACTGTTAATGATAGTTTATTATGTGTGACTATCAGATATGGTTGGTTCTTTGTGGTCATTAGTGATGGTTGGGATCAAGTTGTAGGTGAGACAAAGTGCCTTTACTATGGGGTGTTAGTGTTCTATAGGACTTCTCTAGTGCATGTGAGATAGCTAAAGATGGATTGGTCTGAGCACAAGTAATGGTCAAAGTTGATGTTGAACTCCTCAAGCATCCTCCATGGCCACCATGGTTGAGCTCCTCAAGGGTTGTGTTGATGGTAGATGAGTCTCCAAGAGCAACAAGGATGGCTGGCCAAATTTTTGTAGCATTAAAATATGTGCACATGAATTCTCTCAAATGATGAAAGTGGAGGGGGATTTATAGGATTTGAGCAAATGGGAGGGGTAGGTGGCATGGAGGTGAGGTGGAGGGGATGTGGCAACCATGTAGATGGTGCAAAGACCAATGCAAATCTAAGAGATTCCACTTGGTGGAGTGTGCACCCTCCAAATTTAATGGCCTTGGTGGAGTGACCTCTCATCCACCCAAATGCCATAAAGTGGTCTAGGGGGAGTGGGGGTCATGGGAATATATGTGCATGGGGTGATGTGTACACCATTTTTTAATTGCTAAAAATATGACCTAGAGTATGAGAAGGAAAAAGGCATTAAATTTGCTAATTTACTCCCCTTTGACTTCAACCTTTTTCTTGTATTTTTAAATTGCTCAAATTTGGAGGGAAGCATGAGTGGGGGGAAAAAGTAAAATAAATGAAGGATTATCGATGAAGATTTTGGATAATCCTAGGGATTTGAGGAGGATTTTGAATTTATGTGCATATCCCCTTGGGATTTGAATAAATTCTTAAGCTAGATTAAGAGGCTAATGAGAGGTATAACAGAGGAATTAAATGCTTAAGAAGAATTGTGAGAAAATTGAGGGAGAAGGGAGGAATAAATAAAGAATATTAGGTATAAATTAGGGAATTAAGGGAGCTAAGATGGGGATTAGAGGAATTAAGCAGGGTAGGAGGAATTAGGGGGAAGTTAAAGGAAATTGAAGAATTTAGGAAATTAGAAGAAAATAAAAGACCTTAGGAGACATTAGAAGAATTAAAATGAAATTTAGGGGAAAGGGAGGCTAGGAGGAATTTTAAAGAAATTTTAGGGAAACGAAAACGAGTTAGAGGTAATAAGAGGAAAATTAAAACAACTAGATGGGAAGAAAGGAAAATTAGAGGAAATTAGGAGAAATTAAGGAGAAGAGGGAGATTGGGAGGAATTTGACAAAATTGAGAAATTAGACAGGAAATAGAAGAATTAGGGAAATTTAGATGAATTAGAAGGTAAAATAGAATTTTGAGGGAAATTGAGTGAATTTGGGCGATTTGTGATGGTTTTGGGGTAATTTTAAGGTTTGGAAAATTTTTAGGATTTTGTTTGCAAATGACTAAAATCTGGTGTCTATAGACACATTAGTAGAAGATAAAATAAAAAAAGGATAAGATAGATGTATGCAATTTTTAATTAAATGCACTTTGTAACTCATGGAAGGTGAATCATCACATTTTCATATGGGTGACATTCTAACTCATGGAAGGTGAACCACCACATTTCCATGTGGATGACCTTCCATATTCAATATGATGGATTTCCAACACACTAAAAATATTGTATAAAGAGAGATATACCCCTAAGTGTAAAGATATGAGTAATGGATATATTGTTATAAACTTACATATCTTCTTAGATATTGCTTGCATTATAATCTATTTTATAAGCAATAAAAGCATTATGCTATTTTTCTTATAAACTCTTATGTTCTAGTTTGTTATACTCTGTTATTTCTAAATTACATTCTTTCTTGATATTCCTTAACTCAAAATTCTAAGTTTTAAATCAGTGGTATCAAGGTGATTTGTATTTAGAATGTATATACATAAACACATGATCAAGATATCAAAATTTTGGGTATCAAACATGAGGTTCCATTGATTAATCCCTTATTTTTACAAAGTATATTGTGGGTGAAATTTTGCACCCTTCACCCACTCTTTCTTTCAAAGAATGATACCTTTTTAAGAGTTTACCAAGATTTTTTTGGAAACATCGATGGAAAGGCAGAAGATAGCGACGGTAGTAGTAATGGGTGGATATAAGCAGTAGGAGGATGGATGATTGTTCAAAAGAATGAGGTAGATAATGGAGCAAACAATAGATGATCCACACTGACTTAGGTGGAACTACCCAAAAGGTCCACCTGCTTGTTGGACAAACATTTTAACCGATCAGCAAGGGCAGATATATTGTACAACCCCACCCTAAGGAAGGATGATGGCTCCTACCTATTTTTAGGTAGAACCCTCAGGTACAAGTTGGGTGGAACTTTGGACAAGTAACCACCCTCCTTCCTAATGACTCCATGGGTGGAAGGAAGGATAAATAATGCACTCACCCAACATGCAAAGCTCCCACCATTGCTTGAAATTTTAAATAAAAAGAGTATTCATTGCTATAGTAGTCCAGTACTTGGTGATCATACGTAGAAGTGACTGATTTGAGGTGCGTTGCTCCTAAAGTGGTTAATGCCATTCATTCATCACCTAACCAAAGGATTGTCGACCAAGTAAAAGGATGAGGTAGATGAAATTAATGAATTGGATAAAAATATCCATAGTTCTAAGGGCTCGGATCAAATCAAACACATCTACCTCCTTCTAGAAAATCACCACCATCTCAAGAAGTAGTGTCCTAGTTGAGTGCTTGTCAACTTCAAGTGTTATCTTCCTGCTTATCGCCATTAATGTTTTAATTTTAAATTTAATGTAAAATAACTATAAATAGTGGAATATTGGTAATTCCCAAGTGCGATTCTTTAGCCATTACAATTTGCATGTGAGGTTTTCACCACTATGTAAATATAAACTTAGCACTGTTTGATCTCTAATTTTCCTTTCATCTCTTTCTTTTAGCATTCAATGTATGAGTATTTATTTTTGCTTTGGTCACTTAGGTGTTTTCATATAATTTTGCAATCTAGATTTCATAAAATTCACTAGGTGGCTCTAGAATTTGCATTTATAACATGGGTAAGGTTTTATTTATATTAAATTCGATCATATGAAAGCACTCTAATTTTAATTTTTATATTTCATGCACCCACTCATCGGTTCTAGAATCCACTCTTCACCCTTCATTATGAACTGTTTTATGAAGGCATAGTTGGCTGATATGTTAGGTGTCAGGTTTGTGTTTTTGCCTATGGTGCAACACCTGCATGTGTCTTGATGTGGCTATACCCATTCTTGTAAGTTCTAGCTATGACCCTTTTCCCATCTCTTTCCTCCTTTTCCCATTTTTACTTTTTGCAGCGTAGGTAGTTGGAATCATCATAGAGGAATCGACCTTTTTCAAAGATTGATCACCCTTATTTTACTAAGCAATGGTCATTCAATGTTTGGTCTGTCCCTACCCTCTGTGTGATGCTGGATCCTCGACCAATAGTTTTTGGTGACTCTTCTAGGGAACTCATTAAATTTTTTGATTCGAGAAGTCAAAATTTGGTGATACTTCGATTTTCCCATATCCTCTCAAAATCACCTAGCGACTTTGATGGTCCAATATTTTTAGATCATGAGATCAGTCACCTTCTTGTGCTGAAGATCCAAACATCCCAGAGGACTCAAGATTTTATGAATAACCTTGACCTTAAAAGTGAAGAAATTATGTTCATTTGTAAACTCCAACTCCAACCCCAATTGGATTTTTGAAGACCAGTGTCATCGTGGATTTCTTACACTAGAATAATTTTGGTTCTCTTAGTCTCCTTAATTGGTATGATATTCCAAAAGCTACCTTTGATACCTTAACAAAATATAATGATGTTAAGGGAGTTGTGAAGAAACATCTTGAATATGTAGCTTCTATGACCACCCTTCACAATATCATGCATGAGGGTTGTTGATTGCTTCTCTTGAGGGTAAAGTATGCCTCTGGTATAAAACCTTGCAACCTATGAGCATCTCTACATGGTAGGACCTAGTAGAGCCTCTCATGGATATGTTTGGTGAACTACGAGACCTCTTCCAGCCTTTGTATCAATTCAAATTTATCAAAAGGAGCCCTCTTGAGAGTGTGGCAGACTTTAATGTTTATTTTGAGAAAATTTGGAGGAGGATTCCATGAAAAATCCTCCCAACCTCTACCTAGGTGTATCTATTTCCTTCTACACCAATCTAGGGAAATCAAGTTTCTTCAAATTTACAAGGAAGCCATCAGAGCTGAGCAAGTCCTAATGTGGAGGGTTCATCCAACCAGTTCCTTTTAGGATCTAGTGCTAGATCATGCAACAAGTACACATTAGAGATGAGTATGCCACAATGACCATGTCCACGAGTATAATGTGGTAGATTAATCCCAAACTCAATCGAGTCTAGATGAGGATGTGGATGCCCATGACCAGGAGAAGGATCCAATAGCAAAGAAGGATCCAACCATGATATTGGCACAATAGGCCAATATTGAAAGAGAACAACATAAAAATTTATTCTCTAATAGGTCATCACCTAAAAGGTAGAATATGGTGGCAAAATTCATTGCCACCCTAGGTTTCAAAGGCTTAAGTATCCAGGTGCTCAAGAAAAACAAGAAGAATTATGATTTTATCATAATTTTGAGCCATCATGGATGGTGCCATATGTAACACAAGCAAAGCCTTAAATACAATTTAATATGGTCCAGCCACTGTAGATTCATAGGATGAGTTTCATGAACATCCTGGTTTAGGCATGTCTGTCACACCATAATTTTAAGGATAGTAAATAAAGTCACACATTATGTGCAGCTAATGCAATGGGTATCACAAGTTTTTCCAATGACCATTAGGGTAGAGAAATATTGTAAAAATTTACCACCTATTTAAGCATAAAAAAATATCAGGGAAGGTTCCCTATTTCCTTGGAAATATAACATTCCTCCTCCATCTCCATGTTGTCCTCCTACTTTTTGTTTCTTCAATTTGTTGTTGTTGTGATCGCCCAATGGATGCATCCAAAAGTTATCAAGACCTCTTACTTCATCCTCGGAGCTGCACCAAGAATCCTAGGAACTCCCAACCACAAGTTCAAGGTAAACACACAATAAATAGCATCCTGTAGGTAGATGTAGATGAGACTAGAAAGTGTAAACTATAAAATATGATTGAAGCATAATGGCCTCCTGGTGGATAGTAGTTAGTAAAAGAGGATCATTATTGTATTGTGTGAAAAGTAAGGTCTGGGACACAAGAAGAAAAAAACAATGGAAATCTATCTACTCTTGGAACATCTTAGATCCTCAGTGGACTACGTTTAAAGGGATGCAATATGAGTGAGTACCTCATAGAAAAGGGTCTATACCCTGTCATTTTCACATGATAAGCTTCAAATTGCTTTTCCATTTGTGTCTTCCCATTTCCTCACCCTACACTTTCTTCCACCTTCCTCTTACCTTTGTTGCCTACATCTCTTCGAGTTGGTAACCAATGCTTCTTTTTCTCTACTATTTTATGCTATCCATTCTCCTTTGTCTCTCGGTAATATTTTTGAGCGTTTGCTTACTGTTTTCACTATTTGACTTTCTATTGCTATTGTCTTTTGTTGTCCTCTTTATGTTGGCCATTTCCACCTTGTTTTTCTAGCTTTCTTTTCCTTGTCATCCCCTTCTGCCCCCATTAGCTATGCCCTTGTTCCTTTTCCTCCACTTTGCTTTTCATCATGTTAAGTGTAATACTTCTTTTGGTATTTCTTTGTGCCCCACATCCCCTTTGTGTTGTATCCATCTTCGCATCTTCCTTTCCTTTCAGTATTTTCCTCCTTTTCTTTGTCTCTCTATTTTGGTTGTTATATCTCCTGATTCCTCTAGGTTTTTTTTTCCACAAGAGGGAAAACCCCTGTGAGTCGCCAGTAGTGTGGGTGAAATTTTGTGCCCTTCACCCACTCTTTCTTTCAAAATTTGATACATTTTTAAGAGTTTGCCAAGTTTTTTTTGGAAACATCAATGGACAGGTAGAAGATAGAAAGTGATGATAGCAGTAATAGGCAGATATAAGTAGTGAGTGGATGGAGGGTTATTCAAAAGAATAGGGAATATACTAGAGCAGGTGGATGATCTACCCTTTACCTTGGGTAGAACTACCCAAAAGGTATGCCTGCTTGTTGGATGAACATTTTAACTAACCAGTAAGGACAAATATATCGTACAACCCTATCCTTAGGAATGATGAAGACTCCCACCCACTTTTGGATGAAACGCTCAGGTACAAGTTGGAAAAAACTTTGGATAAATAATTGATCTCCTTCCTAATGACTCCATGGGTTGAAGGAAAGACATATAATGCACCTGCTCAAAATGCAAAGCTCCCACCATTGATTGAAATTTTAAATAGGAGTATTCTTTTTTGTAGCAGTCCAGTACTTGGTGGTCATACATATAAGTGTCTGAATTAAGGTGCACTGCTCTCAAGGTTGTTAATGCCATCTATTCATTACCTAACTAGAGGATCACCGATCAAGTAAAAGGATGAGGTAGATAAAAATTAATGAATTGGGAAAAATGTCAGTAGTTCTAAGGGCCTATATCAAAATGAACACATCTACCTCCTTCTAGAATATCATCGCCATACCGATAAGTAGTGTACTAGATGAGCACCTATCAACTTCAAGTGTTGTCTTCCTGCCTACCACCATTAATATTTTAATTTTGAATTTAAAGGAAAATACCTACAAATAGTGGAATGCTAGTCATTCCCAAGCATGACTCTTTAGCCATTACAATTCGCATGTAAGGTTTTTGCCACTATGTAAATATTAACTTAGCACTATTTAGTCTCTGATTTTGCTTTCATCTCTTTATTTTAGAATTGAATGTATGATTATTGCTTTTGTCAGTTAGGTGGTTTCATATAATTTTACAATTTTTATTTCATGAAATTTGTTGCGTGGCTCTAGAATTTGCGTTCATAACATGGATAAGGGTTTATTTTTGTTAAATCCAATCAGATGGAAGCACTCTAATTCTACTTTTTGGATTTTACACCCACTCATTGGTTCTAGAGTTTGCTCTTCACCCTTCATTTTGAAGCATTTTATAAAGGTATAATTGGCTAATCTATTAGGTGTTAGGTTTGTGTTTTCGCTCGTGGTGCAATACCTACATGTGTCTTGATGTGGTTATACCTATCCTTGTGAGTTTTGGCTATGACCATATTCCCATATCTTTCCATCATTTTCTCTTTTTTATATTTTGTGGCATAGGAAGTTGGAACCATCGTAGAGGAACTGACCTTATCTAGAGATTGAGCACCTTGCCCTTGCTAAGTGATGGTCATTCAATGTTGGCATTGGTCTACCCTCACCCTCCACACAGTGCTGGATCCTTGACCAATAGATATCATGTGAGAAATTGAATAGACAACATTGATCCAATTGATCCTTTCAAGGAGATATTAAATGAAGCCCTCGTGAAATAAAGAAATGAGATGATGGACCAATTTGCTCAAATTTTTTAATGACTCCTTGTAAATTATGCAACCTCCTTTGCATAGCCTCTCACTTTTCTAGCACCATTGAGTGCTCCCACACCTTTTAAGATGTAGGTGAATTTGAATAGGCCTACTGTTAAAGAAAAGTTTAATGTTGATGCCCTAGAAATTTGGTTGGATCCATTATGTTCATACTTCTTTGTAAATAAATTCATCAATAGCAAGAAAATCACTTTTGCACTCTTGAATGATTCATTACTATAGACACCTAAAATGTGTCATTTTGTAAAGCCCTAAAATCATTCTAATTAATTTTAATTAACTCTCCAATTTCCCTCCAAAGCCTTCAAATCTCCAATTCCTCCTCTAATTTCCCTAAATTCTCCTAAAATTCTTAAAATTTCTAATTTTCTATTTAATTCCCCCAAATTCCCTAAAATTCATAACTTCTTTAATTTCCCTAAAAATCCTAAATATTAATCAAAATCCCCTAAACCATCCTCTAAAATCCTTAAACCCTAATTAATTTCTAATTTTTCCTACAATTCTCATCAAAATTCTATTTTTTTATAAATCCTCTCCAATCTCCCTAAATTCCTCTTCCTCTCCCTAATCCCTCTCAAAATTGTCTTAACCTCAATTATGTACTCATTTTCCCCAATTCAACCCTTGATTAAGCCTATTAATCATTTCCTATTTCCCTTTCCAAATCCTAGAAAAGTACATAATAAATTCCCATCCTATCCTTAGAAACACTAAACAATTTTAAAATTCCTTAAAATTCTTCATAATTCCTATTAAGCCTAATTACACCCCCTCATTAAGTACCTAATCCCATTTATAATCCTTTGTTGGCAATTCCCTAAGCAAAGACATTTAATAAACAAAATTCCAAGGTAAATACTAATAATCCTAAATCTCCCCCAATCCCCATGAAATCTCCTAGAAGCTCCTACTATTTAATGTCTGCATCCCCAAATAAGTTGATTGTAAATTTCTAATCTGGAATTTCAAAATCTCAATAATTTTCTTCTCTTTTGTAGAATTTGCCTACCTCTTCCCTCCATTTTCAAAGGAATTAAAAATTCAAATAAAATCCCAAGTCAAATTTTCCATAAATAAATTTATTTAATCCTACATGTCCCATCCCCTTCTACCTTATATTTTATATAATTTAAAATTTCCTTTCTCTTTATACAAGGTGCACATGAAAGGAATTTTAAATTTCTTTTGTTTCCTCCAAAGACTCTCCACCCAAGACAATTTATGGAGGTGGGTGCACCATCCTCCACATGAGATAACCCAAATTTTTCCACTCACCTACCTTTGCCACCTAGATGCCACCTAAGGCCATGTCATTGCCTTGTCATCCTATTCTCCTTCCTTGAAAGTTGTTATATACCTCTTCTTCTCCCTTCATCAATGAGAATTCATGATTTCCATACCCTTATGCTGCTAAAATTTTATCATTCTAAGTGTCTCCTTTCAAGTGCTTAGTCATTTAAGTGCAAGTATTCTCATTTGAGAGCTAAGACCAATCCCCCATAATGGAGGTCCTTGAGTTGGAATATATTACATTATTTAGTACATGCCAATGTATCACCTTGGGCACATATTTAGATTAGGAGTTTGTCTTAGTATTTACTTTATGCAATATAATAAATGCACACGTGTTAGAATATGCAAAGTACTTGATGATGTAATTGTGCATGTAATCCATGTGTACATGAGTCAGAGAATAGGAAGATGAAAAGTCATAGATAGGTGAAATGCCAAGAGACATATCTCTCTATATAGGCCTTTGATAGAGTGATAAAAGTGAGAGTGAGCATATAGAATTGTAGAGAATAGAGGAGTAGAGAAAGTAGATACAATGTAGAGCATGTATGAATTATGGAGTGTTTGAGACCTCCAATCTATAACATTGTACTATTTTTGTGATATTTCTTTAATAATAGTTTTGATTTATTGAAGAAGTGTTTTATAAGTTTTTATTTCTTATTATATTGTCATTATCATATAGTTAATATTGCATGCTCATTTTAGTTCTTGTGGTTGCATTTCCTTAAATATATAATATAAAAATCTAACAATGGTATCAGAGCACAAGGTATATTGATAGGATATAGAGAGAGCCACAAGAGAGATTGAGAAGAGGTAGGTAGATTTTATTTTAAGAATTTCTAAAATTGATATCTGGTTAGAGTCTTCCCACAAAGTTACAGTAAAACTTGTGAAGACTAGAACTCAACATTGATTCCATTAGTTTAAAAAATCAACTAGTTAAGTTCATTATATTTAGATTTAAATATTTTTTGATTATAATTTTCTAATACTTTGTATCAAAGAAGAGTTGATTCAAAGAAAATTGAGAAGCTTCATACAATAGCCAGGAAGAGTATCTTCTTTGGAATTTATATAGTACTTGAAGAAACAAGTTGAATATTGAAGAATTTGGAGGCCTAAGAAAAAAGTCCCATTGGAGATTAGAGGTAGAAGATTGAAGAGACTCAAGAGAACAAGTCCTCATTGAAGATTCCATATTGAATATAAATAAGACAGAAAGAGACCAAAGGAGCCCTATTAAATATTTAAGGAAGATGAGACTCAATAAAAAGGATTCCAATTGAAGATTAAGGAGAACCAAGAAGGAGGTTCCCATAGAAGATTTAATACTACAGATTGCAGATTGAAGAAAGTAGGAAGCAACTTTAGAATAAGGAGATCCAAGAAGAGGTCTCAATAAAATTTGAAGAAGTGGTCATTGGAGGAGATTTGAAGAAATCTCAAGAAAGAAGAATAAAGCAAGGAGAAGCTCTAGATAAAGAAGAATTTGGGATAATTATCACCATACAACAACAAACCCAAAAGGAAAAAGGGTTTGGTAAGAAGTTTATCAAATTTTAGAAAAGGATTTTTTAAGAACTCAAGACATTTAGATTCTTGATAAGGAGGCCAAAAAATAGACCCAATTTGAAGTCAAAATTCGACAAGAATATTGGAGGAGAAAGAATCTATAAGACACCATCAAGTTTGAGAGTTTGAGGATAGCCATTAAAATTTTTAAGGCTGATTTGCGAAGGAGAAGATCAATATTTTTTTGCAGCAGAATTTTAAGTGCCCTTGAATAAAAAATTGAAGGAAGATTTGGCAGAAAAATAAGGCACCAAATTAAGAAAAAATGGGCAGCATTAGAAGTGAGATTAGAGCTACAAATTGGAAGAGTTTCCTAGCAGATTAAATAGAGTTAAGGAGAACAAAACAAAGAAAAAATTGGCTGCATTAGAAGCTAAAAATTATAGATTTTAGCACATCAAGAGGGTAATATTTTTGGCAGCACTAATAGCTGCAAATTTCAGAGTTCGAGAGAACAAGTTTGGAGGAGAATTGGAGCCACAAAAATCAGATTTTCAAATAACAAATTAAAGGCTAAAAGCAGAAAATTTGGGCAGCAATTAGAGCTACAAAATTGGTCTAGTTCCCTTTGAATGGCAACCATATTGTAATGGTAATCTAATAAGACTATAGAGCCTCTTTGTATCATAGATGTCTCCTTATCATATGACCCACTCCATTGTATATTCATAGTAATATTTGTTGTATGGTTGTACATGTTGCATGGCATGCCTCTTTCAATTGTATGATATTTTTCAATCATACGATAAGTTAATTATTCAATAGATTTAATATGTGGTTGGTCAATCGAATGATGCATAGATAGCAAAGTCCTCCAATTGTATGGTATAATTCCTCTTAAGATGGTATCAATCAAGTGGTTTCTTTCCTTCACTAATTTCTTTAGGTGACTGGGAATAGTAATCATATGTTTCCCTCAAATAGTCCCATATCTTTGCTCGATCAAAGCTTCGAATGACTCCATAACATGAAATTCAACAACCTTTAGTTTTTTTAGGGCTCAGACTAATCTTTACCTCCAACTTGTGCTTAAATTCAAAACACCCAATCGCAATGGCCTACAAGAACCATTATTCATCCAAATTAACAATTAATTGAATGAAGTATATTATATTTTTAAGATGCCTGTAGGCTATATAAAATGGTAAATAATATTGTGATTCTCAAATAATCTTTGCTTTATCCTATACTACAATTACACTAGCCAGAATCATTTGGTGTAGTATTCCTCCCTTCCTAGTTCATCTCCTTTTACTTCTTCCTATATGTCTTTGCAGTTTGTCATTAAATTTTATTTTCTCTTCCTCAATTCCTATATGCCAAAACCTAGCCTTGGTCTTGGTCCTCTTGCCTTCATTTTATTATTTTCTTTGCCCCTCGTTGTTTCTCCTTCTTGATACGGTTAATGAAATGGTTTTTTGACTATTTCCATATGATTAGATGCCTACATAAAGGTGTCATCAAGCTATCATCTAGATTTGTCATCTAGAAAAAAGGTGTCATATAAAATATCCTTCTAAAGCTACCATCTAGAACTACCATCTAGATCTACCATCTAGATCTATCATCTAAATTTATCATTTGTAGTTATTGTCTAGAGGTGCCATCTATATTTTCCATCTAGAAAGTTATCATTTGAAGATATTACCATCTAGAAAAGTCTTCAAGATTTGTTATCCCAAAAAGGGGTCTAAAATAAAGTTTAACCCTATTTTCTATTGACTACGTTATCTAGCAATAAACTTGTGTAAAGATACCTATGGGTTGTCTCCTATGAAGTCATCTAATAAATTCACAGATCATCTAAAATTTAACTTCTAGTGAAGTGTTGTCGACCAAAGGCTTATGCTACAAATTACAAAAAAAAAAAAACACCTACAATTTACCTAAATAAAAGTGTTGTGATTGATCTACCACATACAAAGAATAAAGTATCCAAAAATGGAAAGGAGGCACCAAAACATTTAAATAAGAAATAATAAATAATAAATAAAATCACATGTGCTCCATAAACATTCAAAAATTATTTTTTATTTTTATTGCTATTGAATGCAAGTGACCAAATGGTAATTTAGATTTTTTTGTTACCCTAGACTATTGAAAAAATATTCCAAGAATATTTCCTAAAGATTCAAGTTGGAGGGAAAAGAACTCAAAGATCCCACACCTTTTATTTTGTCTAACAAGACCCGATAAGTATAGGATTATATATACTTGTTGAAAATATTTTTATAAGTCAGATCCATTGGAAATATTTATTTGTAATTTTATAAAGATTTTGCATGGCTAGTTATTGCCTAATTTGCAGTTGCTAAAAGGTGATAACTCTTCTACATAGAAGACAAAGTTATAGATTCATCTAGAGCTTGAAGAATTATGGGTAGTAGTATCTGGAACTATGTAAATACATAACACTATCCTAGGTGAATAAAGTAAATTTGATAAATGTCATACCCCACCTTGGTAGGGCTCAATTATGAAATAGACTTTATATTGAATTATGTTTCAATACTTTGTGGTTATGCAATATTTATATTGATTTATCTTTAAGGATATGGTACTGCTAATATTTTGGCATGACTATAGGACTAGGTACCCTCAAAGGTGGCAAGGAAGTTAACCACCAATATAGAGATACCAAGAATAAAAGAAATGATGATTAAAGGAAAATTTAGGAGGTGAAGTCATTATCCAAAAATTTTAGTCAACAAAATTTAGGTAGTAGAGGTTGTTGCTAGACATTTAGGCTAGACATATGGGCTACTAGACATCTAGGCCAGACATCTAGATAGCATATGTCTAGACCAAATGTCTAGGTTGCTATACATCTAGGCTAGACATATAAGCAATAGATATATGGGCAGCTAGATGTTTGGGTAGCAAACATCTAGGCCAGACATCTGGGCAGTAGACGTCTATGTTGCTAGACGTCTAGGCTAGATGTTTGGACTGCTAGACATCTAGGCTAGACATCTAGGTAGTAGACATCTGGGATAGACATCTAGGATGTGGAAGATGAATAGTTTTAGATGCTTTTCCTTGAGAGTGGAAATAAAAAAAATTTGGAGGCTTCCTTTGGGAGAGGAAATGAACAATTTTGGTGTCTTCCTTTTATGCTCTATAAAAGAGAATGATCCCTTGCATTGTATAACATGTAGCATGAATTTAAAGTTTGCTAAAATAAATAAAAAGAAGAAGTTACCATTATCCCATGGTTTTCCTACATATTATAGGTTTCCATGTAAATTCTTTGTGTTACTTGTGTTGTTGTTTTGTTCTCTGTTATTATGTTTTCTACTTGCAGATATAAAAATCTTAAGTTTTCCTAACATCTGGTATCAAAGCCTAAGGTTTTGTGTAGGTGAGAGCTGAAATAATGACATGAGGTATAACCAGGTTTGATATTAAGAAATTTAATTGCAGCAACTTTTATCTATGGAAGATGAAGATGGAGGATTTGTTGGTTCAGAATGATAATGCTCTAGCCTTGAAAGGGGTCACGAGTAAACCAATTGGTATTAAATATGAGGAGTGGAAAATGCTAGACAAGATTATGATCTATACAATATATCTCTACCTAGCAGACTCTGTCTTGTTCAATGTAGTTGAAGAGAAGACCATGGAAGCCCTTTGGCAAAAGCTTGAAAAGTTGTATGAGAAAAATTAGCAACAAACAAGATTTTTCTAAAAAATTAGCTTTATAGCTTGAGGATGAAGGAAATTTCTTCTATGGGAGATCATTTGAATGATTTTAATACTCTTATCAATAAATAGTTTCAATCAGTGTGAATATGGAGTATGGGGACAGATCTATAACCCTAATTTTTCCCTCCTAGAAACCTGGAATCATATGGTGATGACCATTAGTAATGCATCATCAAGAACTCTAAAATTTGATGATGTGGTAGTCACTTGATTGGCATAATATTTGAGGTGAAAAACACCTCTGGAACCCTTAATCAATGAAGCCCTATCTATAAGAGGTCAATATTTTAAGAGAAGTAAACAAGGTAGATCACAATCCAGATCAAAGTCTAAAGGATGCAAGTAGAAAGGAAAGTGATGGTATTGTGGGAAGCCAAGGCACTCAAAGAAGGATTGTTGGCAATTAAAAAATGGTGAAAAGAAAATTCATCCATCAATTGAGTCCAATACAGTAGATTCCTAAGAGATGGTAACATGTGAAGATTTTTGTATCAATAACAACATATCTATTTTATATACCTATATTTTGGACTTAGGTGCATCTTTCCACATGTCTCCCAATAGATATTGGTTTGAAAAATATCAGTCATACTATCGTGGAATGGTCTATTTAGGTGATGATCATCCTTTAGAAATTATGGAAAGAGGGGACATAAGGACTAGGTTGGATGATGATAGAGAAAGGATGCAATGTGATGTGTGATATGTGCTCTATTTGTGGAAGAATTTACTCTCAATAAATATGATGGATAAGCTAGGGTATTCTATCACTTTTAGTAACAACTACTACAAAATTTCTAGAGGAGATCTTGTGGTAGCAAAGAGATAATATTATGAGAACCTATATCGTTTATGCGATGATACGGTAACAAGCCATGCAACAACAACTTATTTTTAGGATGCAGTAATGCTTTAGGATGCAGTAATGCTATGGCATCAACACCTAGGCCATATAAGTAAAAAGATCTAAAAATTATGCATGATAGAGGTATGCTTTTTAGGATTAAGTCTTGCAATTTAGACTTGTGTGAACATTGTATTTTTGGTAAACAAAAGAGGGTTCGGTTTACTGCAAGCCCTGGTAAGAGTTCTGATTTTTTGTAACTTATACATTCAGATATATTTGGACCACTTCCCACTTAGTCCTTAAATGGTTTTATCTATTTTTAAAATTTTATAGATGACTATTCTAGGAGAGTGTGGGTTTATTTTTTGAAGAATAAGTTGAAAAATTTACTAGAATTTAAAGAGTTCAAAGCATGGGTAGAGAAGAGTTTGGGCAAGTCAATTTTATGTTTCAAGTCAAATAATGGGGGTGAATATTTCTCCAAGGAATTTGATAAATTTTATACGCAAGAAGGTATTAAGCACTAGAAGACTATACCATATACTCCACAACAAAATGGTGTGGCTGAGCGGATGAATCGCACAATCATGGAACGTGCAAGAAGTATGCTCAACGTAGCCATTTTGGATAAAAATTTATGGGTAAAGGCTATCAATAAAGTTGTTTATCTTATTAATAGGTCACCTACAACTACGTTGGATGGAAATATTCTAGAGGAGGTTTGGTGTTGCAAGCTAGTTGACTACTCTCATTTGCGTACCTTTGGCTGTAATATGTTTTCCCATGTGCCTAAAGATAAAATTTCCAAACTTGACCCAAAGTCAAGCAAATATATTTTTCTTGACTATGGAGATACGATGAAGGGGTATAGACTATGAGATACTACTACCCACAAGGTAGTTATTAGCTAGGATGTTATTGTTAATCAAAAATCCATGCAAAGGAATGAGGCACATCAAACTCTTAATATTGTACCAATTGAAGTAGATATGAATGAACATGAATATGAAAATTAACATGTTGAAGTTTTTGATTAGCATATAGAACAGCAAGAAGAACAACAAGTAGAGTAGCCACAATGGTCACAAGACCAAGAGCCACAATCAACAAATCATTGGTTTAGAATATCTACACATCCAAAAAAGTGCTCAAAAAGGTATTCTCATATTTATTAGTCCTCTTTTGCTTTGTTAATTGATGATGGTGAGCCTATTTCATTTTAGTAAGATAGAGAGTCTAAGAATACAAAAAATGGAGGAAATTCATAGAAGAGGAAATCAAGGCACTTTGCAAGAATAAAACATGAGAACTTGTGGATATCCTACCTAGAAAAAAAGTTATTGGAAACAAGTGGATTTATAAAGTAAATAAGAACAACGATGGGTTTTTGGAATGCTATAAAGCTTGCTTGGTGTCAAAAGGCTATGTGCAAAATTTAGGAATAGAATTTAATGAAATTTTCTCTCCAATTGTGAAGATGACTACTATTAGATTTTTACTTGCACTAGTAGCAACATAGGATTTAGAACTAGAGCAGCTTGATGTAAATACCACTTTCCTACATGGTGATCCCTAGGAGGAGATTTATATGGATTAGCCTAAGAGCCATGAAGAAAGAGGTAAATATGATTTGGTTTGCAGACTAAAGAAATCTTTGTAGGGGTTGAAATAGGCACCAAGGATGTGGTACAAAAAAATTGACACCATCATGAAGAGCCAAGGTTTAAGTAGGAGTGAAGTTGACCATTGTGGATACTATAAAAGGTTTGATGATAGCAATTTTATTATTTTGCTATTGTATGTTGATGATATGTTGGTTGCAGGTCCCAACATAAATAAAATCATTTATCTTAAGGCTCAGTTGGCTAGAACAATTGAAATGAAGGATTTAGGAGTAGAAAACCAAATTTTAGGGATGAAGATACATAGGGGAAAAAAAGAAGAAAGATATGGTTAATTCAAAAGTAATATATAGAGAAGATTATGCAACACTTCAATATGTAGAATGTAAAACCAGCTAGTACCCCACTTCTTTCACACTTAAAATTATCTTCCAAATAGTGTCCTAGAACAGAAGTAGAGAAGACAAGCATGTCTTGTGTACCATATTCATTAGTAGTAGGAAGCCTCATGTATGCCATGGTGAGCACCAGATCGAATATTACCTAAGAAATGGGAGTAGTCAATCGGTACATGGCAAATCCTATTAAGGACCATTGGGATACAGTGAAGTAAATATTCAGATATTTAAGAGGCACTTTAGATGCTACTATTTACTATGGATCAACAAATTTATAAGGTTTTTTGGATTTCGATTATGGTGGAGATAGATATGGGAGAAATTCCACTACAAGATATATTTTTACTCTTGCTAGTGGAGCTGTGAGTTGGGCTTCTAGGTTGCATTCTACGGTGGCTTTATCAACCACTGAAGTAGAATACATTACAACGACTCAGGCCAAAAAAGAGGCAATTTGGCTAGAGTGACTTTTGGATGACTTCAAGGTAAAGTAGGAGAAAATTATGTTGCATTGTAATATCCAAAGTGCTATTCATCTAGTGAATAACCCAAATATTCCATGATTGCATGAAACACATTGATTTCAAGTACCACTTTTTAAGAAATATGGTGGAAGAATGTAGGATCCTATTGTAGAAAATTGATATTGAAGTGAATCCTGCAAATATGCGTACAAATACGATCAAGATAAAGAATTTTGAGTGGTGTACAAATTCTCTAGGCTTTCTGAAAATGTAACAAGGGCAACATTAGGCAATTGGCAATGGATGAAAAACATTGGTAAAAGAAATCTTGTATACTGACTTCAAGTGGGAGAGTATTAGGAGGTGAAATCATTATCTAGAAGTTTTAGTCAACAAATTTTAGGCAAAAAAGATTGTTGCTAGATGTCTAGGCTAGATATTTGGACTGCTAGATGTCTAGGCTAGACATCTAGGCAAAAAACATCTAGGCTAGATTTCTAGGATGTTAGACATCTAGGTAGTAGGAATCTAGGCCAGATGTTTAGGTTGCTAGAAATCTAATCTAGATGTCTAGGTAGAATACATCTAGGATAGATGTTTGGGTAGTAGATGTATAGGCCAGATGTCTAGGATGCTAGATGTCTAGATCTAGAATAGACATCTAGGATGTGGAAGAAAAACAATTTTATATGCTTTTTCTTGGGCCTGGAAACAAACAATTTTTCGAAGGCTTCCTTTGGGAGAGGAAATAAATAGTTTTGGTGTCTTCCTTTTCTGCTCTATACAAGGGAATGATTGCTTGCATTGTATAACATATAGCATGAATGGAAAGTTTTTTGAAATGAATAAAAAGAAGAAGTTACCATTGCCTCATGGTTTTCTTGCACATTGTAGGTTTCCACATGAATTCTCTATATTACTTGTATGCTACTTATAGGTATAAAAATATTAAGTTTTCCTAACAAGGATAACATGAATGACTATCCTCATATAAGTATGCATTCTTGCTTTAGGGTGATCGTCAACAATCCAACCATCCTTAGCTCAAAGTTGGTAACCTAGAAATTATCATAAGTCTTCGACTAGGATAGGTGATTTGGGTTTACAATAAGTCACCCACCTTGTTTGATGCACTTGATTGCTTGCTTTATTTATATATGTGTTTATGTGTAAGTGGACTTGGTGTAGAATCCCCTTCGAAAGGGATTAATAGACATAGAGGCTCTATTAACCCTAGGCCACTTAAATACCATACTAATGTTTAATATTAGTATAGGTATTTTATTTAAATTAATCAAAACAAGAAATTATTAATGACTTTTATGGTTTGAATTAAATTGAATTCAATATTATAAATATTAATACTTTAAAATTCTATTTAATTCTCTCTTTTACCTTTTTGAATAGATAAAGAAATGAATAGCTTTATCAAAGTAATAAATAGCTTTATAAATTAAATAAATAAATAAATATATTAAATTAAGATAAGATATTTTGAAAAAATAGAAGAACTATTTTAAATTCAAATATCTTTCTCCCTTGCATTACTTCTGGTAGATAGCATTAATGTTGAAAGGAATTTAGGCTTTGGTAGATGAGTTCTCCTTGTTAAGAAGGTCAAGGGAGGAAATAAGGGGGATTTTTCTTCCTCTTTTGGAGATGGTAAGAAACAAAGCAAGGACAAAGTAAGGATCTAACCTTTGAAGGAGAATTCCATTGCAAAGGATTCAATTTGGGGAATTACTCTCATCTAGTTTTAATACCTCTATGCTATGTTGTTTAAAACTTTAGAATTATCAAAAATGGTGGCATCCTATTCGGGCTATGTTGGCTATGTGTTGCCAAAGAAAAACCTTTTTAGTTGTCTTTATATGTATGCCTATGTGTTTTAGCCTAAGTTTATCGATATCCTAAGAATGTGTACTCTTGTCTTAGCCTATGATAGTAGTGTAACATCGTGATTCGATTCTTAAAGCATGGACTTATTACCCTATTTGATAGAGGCTTTGCAGGGGTTAAAATTGTAGTCTTAGTTGTGTGCTACCTTCCTCTCAGGTTGAGAAGATCGATAAAGTCTTCATTTTTCCAACCAAAATAAAAACCCATATTTGTGTGCTTATGCCAAATTGGTATGGTCCTGTAGTTATTTGATCCTCATGGATGCCTTGTTGTGTACGTCCTTGTTATTATAGTTATTCCTTTATTTAGCTTCTTTTAAATCATGCTTCAACCCATTTTCATATTCATCGTGCCTAGGTGTTTGATGGTAAAAAATATTTGTCATAATCTGATTAACCCCCCCTAAGGTTTAAACTTAGGGGACAAGTTTATTAAAGTCTATAATCATCGTTGCACCGTCATGGAGTGATGACTCCATGCACAAATAGACACAAGTGAGGGAAGGTCGTTTCATCCTTCCTTGGGCATTATCCCACATGGAATATCCCCTAATGCTTGAGGCTTCTTAAGTGGAGCTAGCCTTGCTTATTGGATTGACCACATGGACATGGTCGAGGGGGTCACTCCATGTGGTGGGTTGTCTTGCACCAATTGGAGGTGCAAACGTTAACCTTATCTTTAGTGGTATATGGCTTATTTTCTATGGTTTACTATTGGTGTTGTTGATGTTTGGACTATGTTGATTGTTGCATGGTTTCTTGTATATCACTTGGTTGTTGGGATATAAAACCCTCCCTCTTTTGTAAGATGGGTTCTGGTTTATATCCCACATGGACCATGTGGAGGTACCTTAGTGTCATATAGAAGAGGATTCACCCCCTATTGGATGACCACCAAGCAATGGTCATCAAGGTCATAAATTGTTGAGGGTTATTATACTACTTCTTGACATGGTCAGTTGGCCTACCGTTGTTGTGTAGGGTTATTTGTTGATTCGCTTGCTATCTTGTCATTGTTGTATAGGGAATTTTGTTGATTCACTTCTTGTCTACTATTGTTTAGGGTTTTGTTGATTCACTTGTTGTCTACTATTGTTTAGGGTTGTTTGTTGTTGTGCTATCCAACCCACATATGTTTAACTATTGAGAAGTTGAATGGATTCACAGAAAAATAATGAAATCCCCCTTTTAATTTGTTGAAATGAAAGGCTAATTAAATTATGTAAGGAATGTCTCATTTGAAAGAAGTTTAAAGCTTCCTAATTAAAATAAATAGTTGTTATTGACCTTTAAATGATTAAATAAATGGTTTATTTTATGGAACTTTAATTAATTAAAAGTATGGACTTTTATTAAAGAGATTGCTTTATAAGTTTAGAATTGTTAAAAGTATGGACCTTTATTTCTTTTGCAGCAAAAGAGATCCACATTCAAAATATTATTGTGGAAGGTGATTCTCTCAATACTATCAACTTCCTAAAATATTTTGTGCATCCCCCATGGAATATTGCCACTCTCATTGAAGAATCAAAGTCCCTTCTTCAAAGCTTTAGTAATTTTGTTGTTCAACATGTGTATCAGGAAGGAAATAAAGTAGCTGATATCATGGTCAACCATGATATTTTACAGTAGATTTTAAAAATTTGGAAGGGTCTCTTTAGTTAATTCTTTTTGAACACGTGTACCGCCAATGACAATATCTCATATTTCTAAACCTTACAATATTTAATGTCTAATTGCTAGACAACTTTTTCATATTATGGTCACAAAAAATATTGGAAATTTTTTCTCCCATTCGACTCATGTGACCTGGATCCCATTTCTCATTATCACTCCCATGTATGACATGTTTCCTACTATTTCCAAGTTTAGCCTGCATTATCATCAAGAGAACCATCCTAAATTTTTGCATTGAAGTTGGAATTCTAATATTTCTATTACCCTCAATATAAGTCATTGTAATGAGATGCTAAATTGTTTGTGGGTTTGTGGGATGTAGGATCATTGGGAAGAGGTCTATCTTTATTGCAGGTTTATCAACCTAATACATTTTCCTAGATGCCTTGAGCATGTTGGTCATAAACATGTTTAGCCTCCCAATACCTTGGTTTAGTGGCCTATGCTCATCATTCTTATCCATCACCATAATTCATCTAACCCTATCAATATGGTTGGTCGTGATGTATTGCTCATTCCCCAAGCCTTACCTTGGTCCTTTGCAATTACGCTTCCCAATAATAATATTATCACCTATCTTATTATGGTATATTTGGTAATACATCCCAGTGTCATATCAAATCACTAATGGCCAAGAGTTAATGAAACTCCTAAATCTAACGATATGCCTTTTCCATGCTTCATAATACTTTAAAATAATTGTTTTATTACACCCATTATCCAATTGCCTATGTGTTTCGTGTTGAATAAGTACTATCTCTAGGGAGGTGTAGGAGTTTTTTCTAAAAATAATTTGAGTGATCGAAGAAGACTCATGATGGAATTGTTGGAACCTGAGTCTCTCCAGGTTGACTTCATGGTGGAGGACATCCTAGGGACTCACGGTTTGCTTCCTTTTCTAAAGAAATTAGTTAGGAATGACTCTGACCTTTCAATAGAATTTGTCTATACCTAGAACAATGATACTATTTCATTATGTGGTTTCACCTTTGCCATAATAATTGACTTAATTACAGATATTTTTGGACTTCCAAATGATGGAGAGATTATCCTTCATGATAAACACTCCATGGTAGTAGAGCTAATGCACTTTAGGGATAAAGATACCAAGAAGGATAATGGAATTGTGAGAGAATACCTCCTATCTTCATGGAATCATGTGTTGGTGCTAATAATGCAATTCCTAACCATTGGCGATCCATCAGCCTCTTTGTGAAGCTTTCACGTGGATTTTTAAAATTACTTGAGAGATGTGAAGATGATTAATGTTCTAGAGTACCTCTACCGCTCGATGGAGATTTCTATGAATAGTGTAAGAAAAGGAAAATCCACACATCCAAAACACCAAGGATTATATTTGCTAATCTTCAATTACTTGGTCTAGAATAAGGTTTAGAGAAATGCTCTACCTGTGGAGGTCAACCTAGAGGATTCATCTTGTTGAGCCCATCCCTGACATGGACATTATGAATGATACCCCGAGTAAAGAGGTTGAGCCTATGAGAGCATTGTCAAGTCATGCTAGTAATAAAAAAATTCTAATAGGATCGTTAGCTTCGTCACCTTCTCCCTATCATTGCACCACCAGATCTGAGTCTTCTATGGAGAAAGGTAAAAGTGTATTTTTGATGGATTTGGTGAAGCTCGAATTCCCCTCCCCTACTTGTCAAATCTAGAAGATGAGCATGGGTCCTTCCCCTAGCACTAAGGTGATCCCTTTCGAAAATGATATTGACCCTGTGCTCAACTTGGATGAAATTGTTTCTCTTGCTACCACCATGATCCTCTATGCTAGGAAGTTGATTAACCAAATCAAAAGTCATTTTATAGTCGATTAGATTGAGGACACGACCATCATGCTCCTTTGTGCTAGGAAGCTAATTAACCAAATCAAAAGTCATTCTATGGTTGATTAGATTGAGGACACGACCACCATGGATGATGGGCTCATGGTTCAGATTCACGTCTCTGACTAGGTAGGATGATCTCCACCCTTTTGGGTGTATTTTTTCATTTTTGGGTTATCTCTATCTACGGACTCCTTTGTAGGCCTAGTGCCCATCCTTTTTGTCATTGTTTATGATTTTCTGTCTGTTCTACGGTTTCATTTATTTTGGCTAGTTGAGGATGTCCGCCTCTCTTTGGTATCCTCCTTTTTTTGTGTTCAGTGGAGGTTATCCCCTAAATGGTATCCTCCCCCTTTTTTACCGATGTAAAGGTTCGGAGATCCTATTAAAATCGCATTATCAATTATATATATATATATATATATATATATATATATATATATATATAATTATTTAAGAGTATGGGCTCTTAAGTAATTAAATAAAGTGGTTTTGTATAAGTATTTAATTGTTTAAGAGTATGGGCTCTTAAGTTATTAAATAAAATGGTTTTGTATAAGTATTTAATTGTCTAATAGTATGGGCTCTTTAATTAATGAGTAGCATGGGTGTTTGATAAAACAAAAGGATGGGCCTTTGAATGATTAAAGAATGTTTTATTGAATTATTCTATGCATTGATAAATGAAGAATGGTATCCATTTTTAAAGGATGAAATGACTCTCCTTCTAGGATGAAATGGATAATAGATGGTTTTTACCCTTGGATATGTTGGAAATTTGAGGTATTTTATGTTGTCATTGATATCACATGGATCACATTGAGTTTTGGTGGCCAAAGTATTTCATAAATAAGTATTTATGATATTTTGGAAAGCATGGATATATACAGGGTTTTTGTGAAAACCAAGGTAGGCAAAATAAAAGGTTTTATTTAAAACCATGGATGGCAGATTTGAAATGGGTTTTTCTTAAAACCCAAGTTGGATTTTTGTTTTGTCGAAAAAGGTGCCTCGGTGATGGAGATATTTAATTTTATATATTTAGTTTAAATTTTAATTCTAGTTCTAAAATTAAAATTAAAGTCATCGTCGATGTCATAAAAATCATGCACCATCAAAAGGAAATTAATAATTAAAGGTGTCGACGTATGTGAAATTAAAGTAAGGTTGCATATATATATGCAAAGGCTTTTGATTCAAAAGTCTAAGCATCGAATGAAGAGAACAAAAGCGGAAGCCCCGAAATATTCGATGTGACCGCGTGGTCCAATAGTGAGCTTGGGAAGCATGGAGTTTTTAGTTGCGACAGGGCATGCATTTGATTCCCATCGGGTTTGATTTTTGTAGAGTGTGGAAGAAGAGCATTTGGCACACATTTTTGGCATGAGCAAGGGCAATGAAATATAGGGAGCATTTTTTCTCTCTGTCCTATGTGAGAAGATAGCTCACATGGTATTTGGCGTCGTGGTTGTGGTGTTGAGTGGGCAATGATGAGGGTTCTATTCCCTCTAAGAGACAAGTAAACATTTTATTGAATATTGTTTTATTATTGCATAATTTTGGAGGAATAAGGTGATGCTAAGGGAATAATGTTTGATTAAATTTTTATTTACTTGGAAGGCAAGATATAAGGGTTGAAATGCACTTTTAGAAAAAGAGAAATTTTTGGTGTTTTCTTCGTTTAGAAGTATACCATATTATATATCGTTGGAAATATTATTTCAAGGGCTATTTGATTAACTTGATTAGATGGAGAAATAAGGTGTATGTAAAGAGATATTTATATTTTTGTAAAGGGGTTCAAAGTGAAGGTTGTTTTGTTATTTTTCAAAGTGTGTTGAGTGTGGCAGATTTCCAAAGGGATTGTTTCATCTTCATAAAAGGTATGGGCACATTCTCCTATTGATTGATTATGGTGGTTGATTTTTGAAATATCATTGGAGAGAAAAGGATTGATTGTGGTTTCCTTTTAGAAAGTGGTTGGTTGAATGCTTCAAGGTTTTCTAGTTTGAGAGTTGTGGTTAAACCTTGTTTTATAAACATAGTTGGTAAAGCCCATTGGTTATGCAAAGAACTTGAAAATAACATGAGTATAATTGTTATGTGAAGAATATTTTATTAGCATTGTTGTTGAAGCCCATTGGTTATGCAAAGAACTTGTGCTTTTTGAAGAACAAATTTTGTGTGAGCTTGTTGAGCATATTTGGACGAGTTCTGTGTGAACTTTTTGAGTAGATTTGGACAAGTTATGTGTGAGCTTGTTGAGAAAATTTGGACGAGTTTTGTGTGAACTTATTGAGCAGATTTGGACAAGTTTTGTGTGAGCTTGTTGAGCAGATTTGGACAAGTTTTGTGTGAGTTTGTTGAGTAGATTTGGACAAGTTCTATGTGATCTTGTTGAGCATATCAGTGGAGTGCCTAGCTGAGCAGATCAATGGATTGCCTATCTAAGTATATTAGTGTGTTGCCTAGTTGAGCAAATAAATGGATTACTTACCTGAGCAGATCAGTGTGTTGCCTAGCTGAGCATATCAGTGGATTGCCTACCTGAGTAGATCAGTGTGTTGCCTAGCTGAGAAGATCAGTGGATTGCCTACCTGAGAATATTAGTGTGTTGCCTAGTTGAACAGATCAATGGATTGCCTACCTGAGCCTATCAATGTGTTGCCTAGCTAAGTAGATTGGTGGATTTCCTACCTGAGTAGATCAATGTGTTGCCTAGCTAAGCAGATCATTGGATTGCCTACCTGAGCAGATCAGTGTGTTGCCTAGCTGAGAAGATCAGTGGATTGCCTACCTGAGCAGATCAGTGTATTACCTAGATTTGATCAGATCAAAGTAATCATTGTATTAGATAAGGATCCTTATTTTTGTGTGAAATATTATAATGAGATTATCTTGTGGAGTACCCCACATTGGGGGAACCATGTTAAATCTTGTGTCTCAAATTGTGTGTGGTGACTTGTGCTCTTGCTTACTATTGCTATCTGAGTTATTAATGAACATTTCTATATCTGGTTATTGCAATTAAGTACATTAATTGATATTGGTTTGAAATAAAGTAAAAAGTGGGTGCTATACTGTTCACCCCCCTCTCAATATAAGCTTGTGTTCTTCAGGATAATGAATATACCTAGGGTAACTAATAAAAGTAGTATTCTAGTATGGAAAAGATAATATTAGATAAAAGAATGGATGTGGGAAATTATGGTGTTTCCTTATAATTGTTGATTGAGTGATTTATAATAATATTATGTAGATTGTATAGTTGCAATTTGGATTTTCAATCTATAAATGCACATGTTCATAAGTCATTTAGAAAATATATATTAGTTGCATGCTTCATAATATCTATGAGTTTTCCTGATCTCTTACTACCATTAATTGATCGATGGAGAAGCAAGAAGGACCAAGGAGGACACTGGATTCAAGACTTTGACCTTTGACATATCATAGTGAAGAATTTGTATGGAAACTTTTTAAGGATAAATCTTCTAGTTGGACCAATGATGAATTGCTTTATTATTTGAAGGTGATATGGTACCTTTATACCACTTTGGTTATGTAATGATTTAATTATGAATAGAATATGTATCTCTTACTTGTTATTTATAAAGAATTTATGACATAATTTCATAAACTATCATATTTTGTTAATGTTTTAGATAGATAATGATATATTATTTATGTATCTTCTTTGATGTTATCATAGATGTTATCCTATGTTAAATAAGTAGGTAGACTTAATCATATCCTTCTAAGAAAAGAAATATTAGAAGATCTTAATTCTTTAATGTATATTAGATTACTTAAAATAGTATCTAAATAATAACTATGCTTATATGTTAGAAGTAGAAAAGAAACCTAAGCGATTATGGGATCTCTTAGGAAGAATATTAAAGTAATCTTATTGTTCAAGTAACATCCTTAAAAATAAACTAGCTAGATGCATGAAAACATTAAATAGATTAAGATTCATGAATTCTATTATCACTAGGAGTGATGGATGGAATAAGTTATCTCATTGCAAATATGATACTGATAGCTTATTTGCAATACGCTTAGTGCACCTACATAGATACACTTATGTATGGTCTAGTGACGGGCATACCATTTTAATTGATAAAAAATGATAAGTTAACTCATTCATGGGATGAGACTAATAGCTTATTACAATATGCTTACTATACCTACACAAACAGACTTATGTAGGGTGTAGGGATGGGTGTATCCTTTGATAGATTAAGGAAGGGAAAAATTTGACTCATCACAAAGATAATATTGGCAATTTTAAGCATTATACTAAACCTTAGGTAATTTTATAAAATGACATACGTGGGATAGGGATATGTAAATCCCTATCAAGTATATGTTGTAATTAAATATATACAGTCCTAGTTTGTTAGTTAATTTCTAGGTTGTTACAATAAAGATTTACAAAAAGCCAAATTAATCATAATATTTGACATAACTAATGAGATTTAGTCATACAGTCATGATGTTGTAACTATGAAGGATGATTGGGACAAAATCATTACAATGTTCAAGTCCAAGAATAAAAACTAAATTTTACACCTATAGAACCAATTGCATTACTTGAATATGAAGAGTAGTGATATGCTAAAAGGATTTTTGTGTTATATTTCTATGTTGTAAGCCTTGCTACAAGCATTAGATAAAACTATCAATGATGATATGGTTTCTCCAATAGTACTACATGCACTACCACTAGCATATAGCATTTTGGTAAACAACTTTGAATGTGGTAAATTAGAGTCCCACTTTTGAGACTCTTGTAAACTTGTACTAATAGGATGAAGTGATTTGAGATGCAAAGACTAAATATGAATATCCTTTTCTCATGCATTAAAAAGACAAGTTTATATAATCAAAGAAAGGTGGAGTACCCCCCAAAAAGCACCATCCCAAGCAAAAAGATAAAGGGAAAAAACAACAATAATATCAAGGAAAAAGAAACATCATATGATCTATGGAAAACTAGAACACATCCTTCAAGAGTATCAGTACAAAAACATTCTCATAAGAATTATCCAAGAACCAATTGAATAATTCAATAGAAGACAAGCAAAAAAACTCTCATTACTAAAGGAGGAATGCACCTCAACACTAACATGTTAATATAGTTAAGGATGTTGATGCTAATGTAAGGATAAGATTATGTCTATTCGATTCAATCTCCTTATATTATTTCAAAATAAAACCGAGTTTAGTACATTTATTCAGGAACTACCAGATGCATGATATGTCAAACAAAATGTTTCATGAGCCTTGACCATTCATATTACAATGGGATTGTATCACTTGTAAAAATTCAACATACATCATTACCAAAATTATCAATGCTCAATTTCTTCTTAGAGAGAACACTTGTCGCCTAACTCTAGTTCTCTATGTGACTGACCTCGGGAATCAATTGATCATAATTTATATGTTGATTTTTTTAAAATAGGTGCAAAGAGATTTTATCTCATTTGAGATAAATCTAGATGTTCAATGATCAATGATCATTGATCATACTATTAGCATAGGCAAGATGTTTTAACTTGTGTTTGTACACAACCAAGCATTAGTTATCAAGGTAGATGAAGTTGCCTCACTATAATGATTTGGACATCAAAGCTTTATCCATTTGAAGTCACTTCTACATTATAACATGGTACATAGACTTCTATCTTTAACGAAGCCTTGCAACCTTTGTACAAGTTGGTTCATCAAATAGTAGCATTGAGCTCCATTTGCCTCAAGTAGATGCAAAGTAGTTGGTCCACCTAACTTGGTGCATAGAAGTCTATATAGACCCATGGATACAAGTTTTATGGTTGTAAATATTTTTTGTTATTCATTGAGGATTATACACAATAGATGTGGATGTACTTCTTGAATACAAAAGATGAGGCTTTCCTCTATTTCCAAGACTTTAAATCTCATGTGGAGAATATTGTTGATCATCCCATTCATACACTCTATTAAAATCAAGGGGGAGTTCACTAGTAATCAATTTTTTGTTTTCCTAAAGTAACATGGCACCAAATAATAATTGATAAATTCCTACACACCTCAATAAATAGAGTTGTAGAGAGATAAATTAATACTTTTCAAGAGATGGTGCAATGCATGCCAAGTGGTGCCAATTTGGAGCCATCATTTTGGGTAGAAGGTATTCATACTATGATCTATTTGTTAATCCATGCACCCAAACTTCCATTGAATGGTGTCACACTTGAAGAGGCATGGAAAAGAAACAAACCTTTCATGTTATATATTCATATTTTTGGATGCATTGCATTCATTCCAATTCCAAAGCAAATGTGGATGATATTTTGTTCAATACAGTTGTGATTCAAAGGGATTTCATCTCATGGATCCTGACACTAAGAAGTTATATATTAGTAGAGATGTGTTTGATAAGAATAATGTGTGTATCTCTTCTTCTAAGACATGTGTTGTTGATAAAGCACTTGTTCTTTTCTTATTTTATGATGATAATAATGATGCTTCAGACAGAGAGGATGTAGATTTTTATGAATATGATGAACATGTTTCTAATGGAGCTAATTGATCTAATTACCCAAGACCATCCACCTCAAGTTCCACTCATAGTTCCAAGTGGCATCTCAATACTGTTTGTAATGCAAAATTAGATCATGTTCTAGACACATCTAGTTTTGGGTCAAGAACTTGGAACAAAGTTTGAAATAAGGTCAACCTAGCCCTAATGATAATTTTCATGCAAACATATGAACCTTAAATTTCTTTTGAATATCTTGAATAAAAGGAGTGGAAGGATGCCATGAATGTTGAATATCAAGCATAGATTAAGAATAAGATATGGCAACTTGTTTATATTCCACCTAACAAGAAATCCATTGGTTGTAAGTCGATATTCAAGACCAAATATAGAGATTATGAGGTAAGTCTTAAGCTTATTGCAAAGGTAATATGCACAAAAATAAGGAATTGACTATGGTAAAAACTTTTACACCAACAACAAAGATGAAGATCATTTAGATGGTTTTTGTAATACCTACATAATTTGATGGGCATTGTATCAAATGGATGTGAAGAGGGCATTATTCAATGGTTATCTCAATTAAAACTATACATGATATAGCTAGAGGGATTCATTATAGATGATCAAGAGTATAAGGTATGAAAGTTCATCAAATATCTTTATGGACTAAAGCAAGCATCCAAATCTTGGTATGTGAAGATTTATGAGAATCTTCTTTTATTTGAATTTCATTACAATCCATAGGATCTGATATTATAATTCAAGAGACAACAAAGAGAGTTCTGTTAGGAGGGAAACTTAATGGGATTGATTTTATTAATAAAAATGTGTTACATATATAGGCAGAAGGCCTATATGATTAACATGACACTTGTCAATGAAACTGACAAGTGTCAAACTGAAGGCATAGTGCACTTTAAATCTAACATTCCTCCTTAAAGTGCACTATCCTAACTAAAGAAAAAACAAAGCAAGTCAACATTAGGTAACATTCCCCCTTAATGTTGACTTCTCTAAAAAAAATAACCTATCATCCTCTTTTTTTTTTTTTTTTGTCTAGGCTCGTGCTCTTTGCGCTTGGCTCTCCAACTATGAATAATGCTAGATCCACTGTGTATACATCTCGGTCTGTTGCCTCAGGGTCAGCCACTTCAATAGGTCTGTTGCCACTGGGTCAGCCGTCTAAGTGCCTCAGGGTCATCATGGGTGCCTCAGGGCCAGCCACATCTGGGTCTGTTGCCTCTGCAGGTCATCTTCAGAGGATGTTGCCACTCGTAGGTCACTAACCAGAATCACCATGAGTATGAAATCCCTCCTCATGGTGAACTCAATCTAGAAGGTGTCGGTCTCTGTCGAAAAATGCACCTAATGAAAGGAAAAACGAGCCATATAAGAGTGTCGGTCTTTGTCGAAAATGCACTCAATACAATAAAAATGAGCCATAGATCAAAATAGGAGGAGAGAAGAAGAAAAGAAGGGAATCTTCTGAAGTGTCTTCGTCTGTAGTCTTCAGAAGTAGATCCGGAAACAACCTCGGATAGAGTCTAGGGTGTCTTTGTCTGTAGTCCCTAGTATAAGTGTCCTTATGGTGACCAAGTCATCCCACCGAAATGCATGGGTAACCAGCCGCTGCATTCGCCAAGTGTATAGAAAAGATCACTAGGTACAAGGATCACATATAAAATTACCTTGGGAGTGTCGGGTACAACCGAGAGTGCACTCCAAGGTAGAAAAAATTTGAGGCTAAAAAAACTGAATTGAAACAGCCTCAAAATTACAATTTGACACCACCATTGTGTCCGTCGCAGAAAAACGTTTCCAACGACTATAAATACCCCTATACTCCACCATCAAAGGGGCCTTCATCATGTGGAAAAACCATAATGCCTATCTAAGGCGGAAAAAATAGACCTCAGGAATATCATATTCCTGGCATCGCACTGTGGCGAAATAAAAAAAACAGACAGTTTTCAATTTTCCCACGCAGGGGAATTACAAGGGCTATTTAGGCCATCATCAGTTTCAAAATGAAGGAGTACAGTAAAGAGTTTTGTGGGCCTTCCATTTCCACTTCCACTTTTCCATGTGGAAAAAACAGTAAAAAAACAATTGGGTGTAGTGCCTGTTTTGTCAACAAGCTAGTATGGCAGCCCTCTAACTGAAAAATAAATATTAATCACAAGATGAACACCGACAAGCATAATTGATGGTGTAACACCGACTTTGGCTACCCCCTGTTGCTGACTGGTGGTGTAACTATTTTATATTTAGCAAGAATTTGAAAGACTCCTCATTCTCCAATGCATTTCCAGCGTGCCATTAGAGACCACTTAGCCCTTTGCAGCACGTGGAATCCACCAAGCAATTCCAACGATCACTCGATTCTTCAAAATGATTTTTGAGTCATTGTTGCAAACAATCTGACCAAAATCAAAATCTGGATTACAGCCTGGCTTACTGCCCGCCATTTACGATCAAACCCAATGTTTTATTGCCAGGAATTGCAGCCGGCACATAACTTGCAGTCTGCAGAATCAAAATAAAAAAAAAACATTGCAATGTACCCGCGCATTTGGGCGGGGTTTCGATTCCTACGCACGCCAGGCGGCGTCACAAAACTCCGAGCAAACGTTCAAAACTTTTTCGAAATTCGATCGCACGTTCGAGCACCGCATGTACCTCATCGAGCGTAGGCCCGCAGGCGACATGGCCTGTGACTTCTTCATTTTGGGCGCCATCAGAAAATTTACACAGTGCACCTCGATGAAAATTACAACCTCGTGGTCCTCAATGGTGGCAAACCAGGAGAATTTAACCATTTTGATTTCCCATATACGACCCAACCTGCTGCAGCGGCATAAAAGAATTTGCAGACACTGAAAAAAAATAACGGGAGATGAAATGAGGGCACCGACATCATTATGGGGGCCGGTAGTGGCGGAGGAGGCGGGTCTAAGAATTCTGCGGAGGAGGATGTGGCGGCGGTGGCGGCTAAAAATTCTGGGGAGGAAGGAAGTGTGGGTGGGGCCGGCGGAAAGCCATGGTGCTGCTGCGGCAGTGGTGGCGAGTGGTCGGGGACCACGAACACCCAGAGTTCTGGGCAGCAGCAGGATCTCTGCCTCACTTTCTAAAAAAAAATAGAAACAGATCCACAGCAGAACAGCAGGAGAGTCGTCGCAGCAGCTCAAGTATAAATGAACTCGCCGGAGTCTTCCTAGGGAGAAGCCCGCCAACAGCAATGCAGGCTGCCGGAGCTTCTTCTACATAGAGGTCACAAGGACGAAGAGACCACAGCATCCACATGAGCTTTGCTAGATTATGATGCCTATAATCTGGATCATTTTCACTAATTGCAGTGCGTATTGCTGTACATTCCTTTCTTCTGTTGGTGCTCAATCCTTCGAGCGATCGATCTACCGTCGGGGCTATTCATAGAATTGTACAATTCGCTTTTGCAGGGTTCAAGAATCGACAACCAGTTCAACGCATTCACGAACCTCTGATCGACAGCGTCGGCCTCAACACAGATGAAGGAAACATCGAGGTGCTCAATTGTGGAGAACAAAAACAATCAAAGACATGTGAACCCGTCCGTGGCCTCGAGCTTATCGTACTCTTGCATCATGTTGCCGAGATTATCATTGGACAGCACAGAAATCAGGGCGTCCAAGTCTTCCTCTTCCGGCAACAGGCTGGGCGTGATAGGGATGGTAGAACTAATTTTTTCTAGTGAAGGCGGATGCATGTTAACAACCAAAACGGCCACTTCTCAACATCTGGTAGCACGAACAATGATCTGGCAGCACGAAAAAACTAAAAAAAAAATTCTGAAAAGTTTTCCCAAATTTAATTTTTTTTTGACCATCTAGTTTCTGATCCATCAAATGATGGAGAGCATACTCCCTCGGTAAAAAATTTAAAAAATTGGGAAAAAAAATCAGGGGGAGGGAGGATTTCCATGAGGGAAATCCCCCCTCAAGGGGTTTCACAGGGCAGGGAAAGCCCGCTCTGATACCAAATGTTAGGAGGGAAACTTAATGGGATTGATTTTATTGATAAAAATGTGTTACATATATAGGCAGAAGGCCTATATGATGAACATGACACTTGTCAATGAAACTGACAAGTGTCAAACTGAAGGCATAGTGCACTTTAACTCTAACAAGTTCATGATAATAATTAGGTATGTTAATTCCTTGTTTATTACTAGGATTTCAATAAATCTAATAAAAATACCAAGAAAGTATTGAAGCATTCATTCAATATGATTTATCTTAGGCTAATGCATTATTGTCTTGGCTTGGATATGTGGAAAACTAAGAACCATGTGTTCATGTCACAAATAAAGCATGTCAAGACATTGATCAAGAAATTTTAGATGATATATTTCAATCCCATGGACACTCCAATAAAAGCAAGGTTAAAACTATCATGCAATGATCCATATCCACATATGAATGGAAATATCTATCACTAGTTGATTAGAAATATTATTTATCCAACATACACTAGGCCTATCATTAGGTATGGTGTGAGCTATCTTTCATAGTTCATGCAAGAACAAAAGGTATGTCATTGGAAAGTAGCAAAGTGAGTACTCAGATATATCTATGTTATGACTGAGTATGGTCTAAATTATAAGAAGAATGATTAATTCTTCTTTACATATTTCTTATATGTGGACTATGCAGGATTCATTGATTATAGGATATTCACTTCTAGATATATATTTTTATGGGATCTCTAATTTCTTGGGGAAGTAAGAAGCAACATGTTGCTCATTCTTTAACTGACATTGCATATCATGTTATAGGAGGATTTGTACGTGAGATTCACATCTTGTAAAAAATGGCATCCATCAAAAGAAATCAACAATCCTAAGTTGTGATAATCAAGGAGTTTTAAATCCTATTCACAATCCATTTTTTGATGATTGTATAAAATACATTGACATTCAGTGCCACTTCATATGCAAAAATGTTCAAGAACATAATATATAGCTTCATTTTTATCCCATAGAGGATAAATATGTATACATTTGGACAAAGTCTCTTGCACATGTAAAGTTAGAAAATTTTATAAATTTTCTTGTATGTACTTTGATTGAGAATTGATGTAGTAAGGGGGGAATATTGTGAATAGTACATCATGTTGACATGTTTACCTTATGGTTATGAAGGTTATCATAAATTGGAAAGTAATTGTAACTTCCAACCTCATACCTTCTTGATTACATATGTATATGTATGGATCAATGTAAAGATGGATCTTAGTGTTCAAATCTATTTTGTGTTTCTAACATGTTTCTTACACTTTAAATATTGGAATTTATCAATATTAGTTACACATTGCAAGTATCACTAATGTGAATTTTATTCTTTATTTATTATAACATATAAATGATTAATTCTACATATAACATCACCAATGGGGAACTTTATAATGTATTTTTATGATACATAAAAGGTTGAATATAATTAATCAAATAATAATTGATATTATCATTAATACACATATTCAATGTGAGATGTAATTAATCAATCAATAAATAACCCAATTAATCATAATTATAGAATTAATTATATTAATATTGAGTGCAATTCAATAGCTAACCTCACTAGATAGCATGGAAATAAAGTCATATTTGAAAGTCTTAATTGGAAGCTAGGATGCCCTAGATGGAAGTATGAATGTCCAAGTTGGAGATAAGAGAAAGAGAAAATGTATGGCAAGTTTGATCCAAGGAGTAGATGTCACACCAAAAGTTATTATTGAGCATGAGATGATTGATCATGATGCGATGGTTCTTAAAAGCATAAGGTTCATATGTAAGTTCCATGGATACTGGTCAAAATTTTCAAAGACTCAAAATTGGATCAAGTGGAAGTGTGGATTGAATTCAAATTACTCCATGACTTTTCTTCCTAAAGTTTTTTCATCATTATTCTTTCTATTTCAAAATTTATGGATAAGATAATGGGTGGCACAAGGTTCAAGGATAAAGATACCCATTATTTTAGACCATGTAGTGAATTATTAAACAAAAATGATTAAAAAGATTTCAATGTGGGTTAGGCTTTTTCCATATTAACTTATCAGTAAGTATATTTTGAAGAATATTAGAAATACCTAGGGGAGTTCATCCATGAGGGACCAACTACTAAGAAGCAAAAACATATTATACATACCTAGATATGTGTTGCTATGGATATTTTAAAAACTTTTTCACAATACATTAATGTAAATCAATAGAATGGAATCAACAAGTGGATTACAAAAACTTTATATTTTGATATTGTAATTATTATGAGACTAGACACATTGTAAAAGATTTCAAAGTGAAAATGTGAAGAAAGAGTCAATATGAAGCAAGGAAATCATATATAGTAGAAGCTAAGATCAAATCAAAGATATTCCACTCCAAAAGAAGAGGTAAAGATAGCTTATTTGCAACATCATATGACAAAGGCCACCATAGTTCACTTAGATCAACCAATACAAGAAACAAAGAAGGAAACAATGGATGAGAAAGTATAATATGGAATTTCAAATTTTGAAGAAATTAATATGCAAAGCAAGAGGTAGAGAAAAAATTTTAAACAAAGGAGGAAAAAGAGGTCAAGTTTATTCTAGGCAAATTGTCTTTGTTTTTTCAATTACTATAAAATCCTCTCCTTGCAATAGAAATGAAAGTAATATAGATTTTTTGCCTTAAATTGTATGGTTTCAAAAGCAGCATAATAAAGAGAAGAGGATAAAAAAAAATCCATAGCAATTTAGGGATTTTAGGACAACATAAGAAGGTAATTTCTAGGGAGGAGCATATTTGCATGTTAAGGTTTCATGGACAACATAAAAAAGAAAATGATTTTGAGGTCATTCATTGCACTCCAGATCTTTTGGAGCAAACAAATGTATAAATAATAAGTATTACTATGAATAGTATGAAAAGATCAAAGAGATTTATGAAAAATAAAATGTTGGTGGTAGCAAAAAAAAGAGAGGAAGACCCAACAAGCAAAAACACAGAGAAAAAGAAACTTTGAGGGATGTTAATATGGGAAAAAAAAACCAAATATCATGTGTTAACAAAATTTGGGCTAATCCCACAAATAAAAACAAAAAGTGATGATGAAAAATATATCTTGGAATATTAGGGGTATGAATAAGAACCCTAAAAAATAGGTATTAGGGAATTGATAGGTTCCTATAACTAGCATATTTATAGAAATAGAAACTGGGTAACAAATATTTTAGCCATTCATGGTGTTGATATTCATCTTGGCAAAATTTAAATTTTAGAAGGCAATCAAATGAGTGAGATTTTATCTCTTAATAAAAATAATTTCAAGGAGTTGATTGCAGAAACACATCAGATTGAAGAATATGATGAATATGTTTAATGAAAAGGTAAGTTGGATATGGTTTAATTAACTTAATAGAAATGTAATATTTCTTATTTTAATGGAAGTAGTTGCCAATAGAACCCACACATAGCTTATTAAAAATAATCATAAAATCAAGTTGAAATTAACTAATTAATTTAGCAGTTATAATAATTAGTATTATTTTATCAAATGGCATTGCATTTTGATGTTGCAATTGTTATGAGACTAGACACATGGCAAGATATTGCAAAGCGAAAATGTGAAGAAAGAGTCAATATGAAGCAAGAAAATCATATATAGCTGAATATAAGATCAAATCAAGGATATTCCACTTCAAAAGAAGAGACAAAGAAAGCTTATTTGCAGCATCAAATGGCAAAGGCCACCATAGTTCACATAGATCAACCATTAAAAGAAACAAAGAAGGAAATAATGGATGAGAAAGTATAATATGCAAGTTCAAATTTAGAAGAAATTGAAGGTGAAAAGCAAGATGTAGAGAAAAAATTTAAAACAAAGGAGGAAAAAGAGATCAAGTTTATTCTAGGCAAATTGTCTTTGTTTTTCGCAAGTAGTATAAAATTCTCTTCTAGCAATAGAAATGAAAGTAGTGTATAGTTTTCACCTTAAATTTTATGGTTTCAAGAGCAGCATAATTAAGATATGAAAATAAATAAAATCCATAGCAATTTAGGGATTGTAGTATAGCATAAGAAGGTAATTTCTAGGGAGGAGCATAGTTGCATGTTAAGATTTCAATAACAACATAAAGAAGAGAGTTATTTGGAAGTCATTCATTGCACTCCAAATGTTTTATTTATGAAAAATCAAAGGAATCTTTTGTAGATTCCTTTGGGCGGGAAACGAAAACAAGAACAAATTTTCCCTTGTTGCCTGGGACAAGGTTTGCTCCAAGAAAAAGGATGGAGGTCTCGGCTTCAGGGACATCAAGCGGATGAACATGGCTCTCATTGCCAAGCGAGTCCTGGAGACTTACCATCAACGAAAAATCCACCCGGATTGACATCATCAAAGCTAAGTACCTTCATCAGGTTCCCTTTCTTGGAGAGCACAACCTTCCTAGCGGATCTCATTTCTGGAATGGTGTCACTAAAACAAGGAAGATCATCATGGAAGGTTTAAGGTGGTGTCTTGGAAATGGATCGACCATTCATTTCTAGGACGACCCTTGGATCCGTGACAAACCTCTCAGTTAAGATCCTCATCTTGCTATGCTCAAGACGGTGACTGAAGCTACATTTGGAGATAAGGTGTGTCATTTCATTAACCCAGGCATTACAAGACCCGAATGGAAACACCTGGATCTGAATGGGCCTAGACATATCATCGAGGCACTTAGGCGGCTTCAAAACTTACTGATGAGCTGCATAATCCCTAGTTCTCACAAAGAAGACTCCATGGTTTGGAACCTTGAAGATTCTGAGTAGTTCACTGTTAAATCTGCCTACTACAGCCAAGAAGCTCCCAGTGATGGCCGTGACTCCTCTAATCTGGTCTGGGTTCCCAAGATCATTCCCAAGGTCAAATTCTTTTGCTGGTTGGCCATCCAAAACAGAATCCTCACCACTAAAAATCTGATAAATAGAGGGCTTCTCATCCCCAATTGGTGCATCCTGTGTAAAAACACCTGTGAGTCTACTGAGCATGTTTTTTTGGAATGTCCCTTCTCCCTTGCAGTGCTCAACCAGGTTTTCAACACTTTCACCATCTTCGTAGCCCTCCATCATTCCATTCCCCTCCTTTTTCAATAGTGGCCCCGACATTTCAAAAGCAGTCAACTCAAATTCATGTGGCAAGCTTGCCTTCACATTTTCCTATGGCAGATTTGGCTTGAGAGAAATGCCAAAATTTTCCAAAACCTTGTCAAGGATAAGAAGATTGTTGTTGCCAAAATCTTGGCCCTTGCTGCGGAGAATGCCTCTCTTGTCTCATTGGCCAAACCCCCCCTCCTGGAATTGAATTGGAACTAACAAATCATTTCAATCTTCTCAATTTTTTTGCAACACCCCGCACTTTTGTTGACAGGTCTGTTATCAAGTGGGTCTTACCTCCTTCTGGGTGGCATAAGCTTAACTTCGATGGCGCAGCCAAAGGAAACCCTGGAGCGGCTGGCGCAGGTGGAATTATTAGAAATCATAGAGGAGAAACAATCTTGGCCTTTGCTCAGAACTTAGGAATTCAGTCTAACAATATGGCCGAGGCTCGGGCCTTGTTCCAAAGCTTGATTCTCTTGGAAGGCTTGACTATCAATAAACTCATCATAGAAGGAGACTCATTGCATTGCATCAACTGGCTCAAAGGAACCTCTGTGCCTCCCTTGGCCCTTGTTTCCATCTTTGATGAATGCAAGACACTAATTGGTGTTTATCCAAAATTAATCATTCAACATCAATATTGGGAAGGAAACAAAGCTGTGGACTGGCTTGCTAATAAGGGAGTTGACGCAACAGACATTCAGGTTTGGAGATATTCCTTCCCAATCGGCCTAAGGGACGCTTCTTCAAGTTCCAATGTTTGCACAATGTGAGTGGGTTACTGGCCTTCGGGTTTTTCAGCTGCGTTTTGGCATCTTGGAGTGTTTTCGCGTCATTTTTCTAAGTTGGTTGCAAAATCTCAGCTTGCCACATTATCATGAAATTTCCTTTTTGCTCAGGCCGTGAGGTTGCTTCTTGTCGCGATATCGCGACACCTTTCTCTCCCTCTGGTGCGGTCTTCCAACTTGTCGTGATATCACGACACTTTTTCTCTTCGGGTGCTTTTTTGCAAACTTGTCACGATATCGTGACACTTTTTCCCTTCGGGTGCTTTTTCGCAAACTTGTCACGATATCGCGACACTTTTGGCCTTCAGGCACGGTATTGCTTTTTGTCATGATTTCGCGACACCTTTTCTCTCTCCAACGGTGGTCTTCCATTCGGTCGCGATATCGTGACAAGTTTTCTCTCCAACGACGGTCTTCCATTCTGTCGCGATATCGCGACACTTTTTCTCTCCGGGTGCCTTTGCACAAACTTGTTGCGATATCGCGACATTTTTTCTCTCCAAAGGCGGTCTTCATTTTTGTTGCGATATCACGACACTTTTTCTCTCTCCAACGACGGTCTTCCTTTCGATCGCGATATCGCGACAAGTTTTCTCTCCAACGGCGGTCTTCCATTGGGTCGCGATATCGCGACAAGTTTTCTCTCCAACGACGGTCTTCCATTCTATCGTGATATCGCGACACTTTTTCTCTCCGGGTGCTTTTGCACAAACTTGTCGTGATATCACGACATTTTTTCTCTCCAAATGCGGTCTTCATTTTTGTCACGATTTCACAACATTTTTTCTCTCCAAAGGCGGTCTTCATTTTTGTCACGATATCACGACGCTTTTTCTCTCTCCAACGACGGTCTTCCAATCTGTCGCGATATCATGACCTTTTTTCTCTCCAACGGTGGACTTCCATTTTGTCGTGATATCGCGACATTTTTTCTCTCCAACGACGGTCTTCATTTTTGTCGTGATTTCGTGACACTTTTTCTTCTTGGCAGCAGGCTTCCACTTTCGTCGCGATTTCGGGGCTCATTTTTTGTTTCGACTACGGTCTTCATTCTTGTCATGATTTCGTGACACCTTTTCTCCTCGGTAGCGTTCTCACTTCTTGTAGCGATTTTGCGACTCCCTTTTCTTTTCGCAATTTCACGACTCTTCTTCTTGTTCGGCTCCAACCCTGCAACTTGTCGCGATATCGCGACACTTTGCAACATGTCGTGATATCACGACTTCTTCCTTTATTCAGCTCCGATGGCGCTTCTTGTCACAATTTCGTGACTTCCTTTCTTCCTTTGGCTTCAACGGCACTTCTTGTCGCGATTTCACAACATCACCATTTTGGTCGCGATTTCGCGACACCTTCCCTAGTGTGGAGGTTTGCCAGCTTTCTATTCCTTTCTTCTTGGACCACCTCGGTCGATATGGATTTATTGTAATCTCTCTTGTACAAGGTTCAGGGACCTTTCAAAACCCTTTCTACCAATCAAAAAAAAAATGTTTGTGGGAACAAAAGAAAGAGAGGAAGACCCAACAAGCAAAAACCAAGAGATAAAAAAACTTAGAGGGATGTTAATATGGTAAAACAAAACCAAATATTACAAGTGTTAACAAGAATTGGGCTAATCCCACAAATAAAAATAAAAAGTGAAGATGAAAATTATCTTAGAATATTAGGGGTATGAATAAGACCCCTAAAAAAATAGGTATTAGGGAATTGATAGGTTCCTATAACTAGCATATTTATAGAAATGGAAATTGAGTAATGTTGGCAATCGAATCAACCTAGATGTAGATTTTCTAAGTCTACAACACCCTAGACCTACTGCCAAGCATTGAATGTCCGAAGGAAAGGAATGTCCTCCGTGACAATCTCCAGTAGGGCTGGTTCCGAAAATAAAATTGGTTTTTGAGATAAGGGTTAGGAAAGATGCTAAAAGAGAGGGAAATAACTAAAAGGAATGGGAAAGAGGCTAAAATCCTAAAATACAGGGGTGATGGATAGGAAGCATGATACACAACTAACACTTGAACCAACAACAATCAAAACAATAGACCTTTAACAAAAACCAACATTAAATCCTCTCAACTGCATAACCTCCAGGGGTATTCCAGAATTAATCCTTCACCGATAGCTAAATCCAGAAAACAGAATTCAAGTTGTATAACAAAGTAATTAACTTAACAAAAATAACATGATAGAAGGCATACACAAAGATAGAAGATTCAAGATCGAAACCAGAAGTCTATATTTTGAAAGTATATTTCAAAGTATACAACTGCTTTTCTAGCAGAGATTGTCCATCCTTAGTTATAGAGAAAAGACTAGCTTTTATAGAGGATTCTACCTCCTAAAACATTAATGCCCAACCACTTCTACGATGGTGACAAGAATATTTGATCCGAAATCGACTTAACAACATTTAATTTGACCTTGCAGATAACTCAGCATTGAATGTAGAAGGTTCCCTTGATCCACCATGATCGGATGGCTCAGAGCATAGCTTTGGGGTCGGTTGGGAAGTCCATAATGGTTCTAGGTAGTCCATGATGGTTCTAGATAGCTTTCGCTATATTTGGGGCCCACCTGGAGTTTCGCTCCACAACTGGAGTGACAACACTTTCGCTCCAGAGGTGGAGCGAAAGTGTCCTCTTCCTTGCCTTAGAAACTTTCTTGCTTTCTGGCCAGCTTTCGCTCCACAAGTGGAGCGAAGATGCTTTCGCTCCACAAGTGGAGTGAAAGCACCCTTGGCCTTACACTTAGGTGATTTGTGCCTTTTCTTGGGTGTCACTCCTTGGGTGGAGCGACAGAGACTTTTGCTCCACTGGTGGAGTGACAAGAAGTTTTGCTCCACTGGTGGAGCGACACTAAGTTTGACTATGTCTCGACTTTGCTTTGTGTTTCGCTCCCTAGGTGGAGCAATAGAGGCTTTCACTCCACTATTAGAGTGACTGGGACTTTTTCTCCACTGGTGGAGTGACAACACTTTTGACCAAAACTTTGACCTCCTTTGCACCCTTAGCCTTATACTTACCCATTATTGCTCTTTACCGGACTTTTGCTCCACTGGTGGAGCGACCGGAAGTTTCACTCCACTGGTGGAGTGATAATAACTTTGACCATGAATTTGACTTTCCTGGCTCTCGAGAAGGAGCTTTCGCTCCTTGAGTGGAGCGAAAGCACTTTTGCTCCACAAGTGGAGCGAAAGTCTTTGGTCAGTGCACTTAATCCTTTGGGGGGACTTTTGCTCCACATGGAGCGAAAGTACTTCATGCCTTAACCAAGACTTAACCATTTGCTTCCCCCTGCCTTTCTGGGAACTTTCGCTCCACAACTAGGAGCGAAAGTGTCCCTGCATTGTACTTTAAAGGGAAACCTATTCTGAAAATTGTCTAAGTTGTCAGGAACTGTCACCATATGCGCAGAGTGGAAAGAACTTGCAGAAAATAGCCTTAAGGTAGAAAACACATTCACAACATCGCCCATGCTAAAACATTTACAATTTTACATGCGAAACGATAGGAAAAGTGCAGAAAAATAGAGAAACCATAGGATCTGAAAGAAAACAACTTTGAGTAAAAGGAGGAAGCTGGTGAAAACACAAAAAATATAACATCTTAACCATTTTTCATGGAAAAAGAGAAGTTTTACAATGATTAACCCCCAAAATTGCATACAACTTAAATTTTTACAAAATATGGCAAGAATGGCAACATCTCTAGCGGCTCATGGGGTATTGAGCCTGCCTCAATGCAAAGATCCTAGGCCTTATCCTTGGGTTGTAGAGTCATCTTCACTTTCAGAATCCTTGGACTATTCCTCGTTGTTGCCTGGTATCTCTTCAAGTCTGTCCTTTTCTTCTTATTTCTCTTGCTCACTTTTTATCTCCTCCTTGGGATTTAGATTGCATAGATGGGGGAGAAATCTCTCTGGAGAGCTCTTAAAAATATGTTCATATACTATGGAAGCATTGACCCAGTGGTCGAGGGAAAATGTTGGCTACTTTTGGAGCTCCTGGATTAGGTAACGAAAGGTCTCAATGCACTCAATATCAGCCAGATCCAGCCTCTGATCGAACTCCTGCAAGCAAGACTCAATTTTGGTATATTTAGCCATGAAAGGCATCACCTGTGCATTCTAAAATTGGGTCCTCCCAAGTTTCAATGTCTGAGGCACTATCAATGAATGCCGCCCATATCGGCTTTAACTCCTCAAGTGGTGGAATAGGTCCTTCATTGTCTGTGAAGTCGAGGATGCCGATTTGTGCTAGGGTATTAAATTACTATAGTGAAACATCTCTCCTGCTCAAGGATGTCTAAGAGCTTACGAGATTTTTTGGTTAGCTCAAGCTTCATGAAGAAAGAGCACAGGGTCATCTTTGATGTCACCTAGGATCGAGCCAAGGGGCTCATGGGAGTAAAGTGTGCATCCACATCTTCAATTTTTTGGAGTTGCATGACTAGGTCCAGCCAAAGATCAATGTTTATCTGAGCAACTTCTAAAATGGAGCTGCCAATAGCAACTGCCTCATGTGCCTCCCTCAAAAAGGTTAAAATTGTAACTCCCAACATAGATCTCACCAAGAAATATGTTAGGAACTACAAGCGCATCTCCTTGATGTGGTCCCTAGAGAATTCAATAGGCTATGACATATTCTCTACCAATTAGGCTTGCAAATACTGGACATGCAACTGCTGGACTTGAGCGCCATATGTTTATACCTGCTAATATGCTTGGGTGAACGTCTTGGAATTTTCATCAACCTCTGACTCTAGTGAAACCATGCACTATCTCAACTACATGGATTTAGACTCGAGTATCTCAATCTATCTCCTTGCCTTCACCAAGTCCTCCTCAAGCTCAAAATTCTTGGCCTATGCTTCAAATAAGTGCTCCTTGTAGTACTCACCATGAAAATATATGGAGCCCATTTCGACTTGAATGTTGCCCATCTTCTACACCATATTCATTTTTGTCACATCCTCCATGGTATGGTGGTAAGTGTAATCAATCGGGGTCATCTCCCCCAAGGGCTTCTGAACAATTGGTATCTTCTCTACCATGTGGAGCTCCATATTTTTTGGATTGATGATGGATATTTTCTCAGCTTGCACTAGAGTTGATGCACCTCCTTCTTTCGTTGGTCCCTCAGCCAGTGTGATGAACTATGATGTGCCTTGTGAATGCTCTTTGTAGCTACAAGGTGTTGCATCATCTCCAACTTAGCTTCGAGTGGCTCCTAAACTTTGAGGATGGGTGTGTAAGGAAAGAGGGGAAGTTGCGGCTCAAGTTTGGATAATGCATGGGAAATAGGAGGGGAAGTGATTGTGCTAACCCTCAAGGGTGCTTGGGTTTAGATAATGACTATGGAGATAGTGGGCTTAGGCATTAAAATATTAAACGCAATTGATGTCATGGTAGTGGAGGGTGACAAAAGGGAAAATGGATTTATTTTTGTAGTGATGGAAATATTTGTGATAGGATCTTCCAAAATAGAAAAAGGGAGGCTAAGAGGTGTAGATACTGCAAAAGCATTAAGGTGGGTGGAAAAATATGCAAATGCAACTAAGGATGATCAAAAGGCTAGGGAAGCAAAAATGCTGGAAACTACGAAGTGGGGCAACGAAATAGAAATGGGAGCAACAACTAGGGTTTTAACCGTTAAGGAAATGGCTGGTAGAGAGGGAAGAAGAAAGAGATAAAAGTGAATGTGTACCTTTGAGCTTCATGATCAAGGTATCTAAGGAAGTGAAATGTTCCATGTGTGGGTCTTCTTTCTCCTTGTGCTCATAAGATGCTTCATTCTCTAAGTCAATCACCTTTACAATTTCTTTCTGCTTGGCCAAATTCTCCATGAAAGGCACCTCAAGAGTGCTTGATGGAGGGGCTATTGGTGCCACAAACAAGCTCATTCTAGGGGATCTTGGAGCACTGGAGTGTGGCCTCTTTTCTATGGGCTACAAGAGAGGTATCTCCTCAGCTTTTCTCTTTGGGGGAGCACTTTGCTTCTTATGGGGTAATGGCCCACTCTCTCCAACCAATGGTGAATCACTCAGGACTACCTTACCCTTGCCTTCCACCATGTGTTTCTTCACTACCAGGTCATCCACTTTGTCAGGGCTTCATGTGCTTTGAGGCATAATCTCAAAAAATGAGAGGGCCTGATAGGTGTCCACATTTTCATCATACATCATTGAGAACTTGTCATCCAATGCCATTGGGTAGTCGGAGGTCATCTTGTCATTATGGACCCTCATGATCCACCACTCATTGATCTTGTGGTTTGACCAATGCTACAACTTTTCTTTCATCACCTAAAAAATAGCCCTAGGAAGCTTCTACTCTAGGTTGACAGTTGGGTCGTACTCACTCTCTACGGTGTAAAAGTCATGCCAGGGGGAAAGGGCACCATCTCATCGATGTACCACTCCAACTCACATCCCCTAGGGTTATTCCACTGAGCAACAATGTCCGAGTGAGGGCAGTTGTGAAAAGACTTCACTCCAATGTAGTCATAGAAGATGTTATGTGGATCATACTTCTAGCATTGGGGGAGCTCAATCAATCTGAAGTCGTACATTGTTACTGTAAGTACATAATTTTGGCCACACTGCATCACCTTGATGTCTCCAAACTTGAAGGGTATAGGACATGTGAGCTTCTTCCCCTTACCTTTCCCATACAATTCATTGGTGAAGTCGCATTGTCGGGTGACCTCCAGGGCAAATAGGTAGGACATGGTGTAATAGGGCAACATAAAGGGTTTCTCTGTGAACCCAAAAATCTTGATAACCAAACCCTGGGTGAGCAGAAAAACATCTCCCATATTCCCATCCACCACTTTATCTCTCATCTCCATGAGAACTCACTCGTAGTGGTCATAGATCAGCTCTAGTACCAGCCCCAAGAAAACTTGGTTAAAAATATAGTATGATTCATCTCTAGACAAGCTCTACGTCTAGAGATAAACCGACAATGCCTTGCCTTCTTCTTCCCCACTGGTTCTTGGGGATGTAGGGGAACTTATCATGCAGGTGGTAAAAGAAATACCATGCTAGGGAGGAGCAATGCCTAAATTGATCATCTTTGTGGCTCTATAGGTAGGATAATGATAGGTGCAACTATCACACCACCCATTCTACCCAATCGAAGAAAACTGGTATGGCATCCAGCTTCATCTTGGATGGGAAATAAATTTCATTTTGAAAAATGGACTCCACCATGGACACCTGCCAGTTGTAGACTATGGCGTCGATAGAGAGCCCCATCACCCATGCCAGAATCGAATAAATATCATGATGTATAAATTCTGTCAGGTGCATGGGTAACTGGGGAAGCTCTCCAGATGATGACGCTCCTCCCAATTGCTCCCTCATGAACTGGTACATCTCGGGCATGGGCTGATACCTATCACTCTGCTCTGAACTGTTGATATTTCTAGGAGTGAAATTAGTTGAGGGTTTCTTCCCATAGGCAAAAGCCTCTCGAACAGTATCAACCATAATGGTAAAAAATGTATTTCCCTTGGAATCCCACATAGTTCTGTCTGGATATCATAAAATTATGAAATTGACAACACAAAATTTGGGTAATAGTGTACAGGCATGCACATGTAAAATAACAAGTGGGAATGGTAAACCATCGCTAATGGATTTCCAATTATATTTTCTTTAAACACCCACTCGACATCCTGGTGTAGTTGCTCAAGGTCCTTGGACATCATCATACAATCCCAAATTTTGAAGAGGTTGTCTTCGGGTGGTATCATCTTTACCAATTTCTTTGTATGCTTTCATGACTTCTTCGAGTCACTCTCCTTCATCGATGTCACATTTTATTTGTATGTCTTCTCCTTATGCTCCCCACTCTTCTTGCCCATGTCTACCGATGAATTTCTCTTATTCAAGATGTTGTATAGATAAATGCTCTGAAAACTATAGGGCACAAGGGCAACAAGAAAATGCAACTGCAAATGTAATGAAGGACACAAAATGAGTCTAGAAAACCCTTCACCTTATAGCGCTCCTTTCAAATCTACTACTTTAAATACCAACATCAAAATTTAATGTAGGTGGATATTATGCATGGAATCGTGGGCCCCTTATTTGCCCTTGTGCTAGTATTTCACCCTCTTCAATGGTGGATGACAGTGTCAAACAAGAAAATCCTCCTTAGGGTGCATGTTTCTTAAGAGAAGCACTCACTCAGGCTTGCCATGGGAGGGGCGTATTTTGGACGTTATGGGTAAAAATTCTTTGCTTGGATAAAGACGTGTGGCCCCACTTTATAACATTCTGCTAGTGTTACAAAACACTTTTCAAATTATTCCTTGCTTGATACTTGGTTCTTTCTGTATGGATGGCTTTAAAAGGAAATTAAAAATAAAAATAAAATAAAATTCAAGGTGAAAAGGGAAGGGGGAGACTTTTACTCCACTAGTGGAGCGAAAGCACTTTTATTATATATATATTTTTACTTCTTTATTTTTTTAAATAGGGATAGGGGAACATTCGCTCCACAAGTGGAGTGAAAGAGAGCTTCGCTCCACAAGTGGAGTGAAAGAGATCCCTCTTTTTTTTTAAAACATCAAGCTTCACTCCAAAACTGGAGCAAAAGCACTTTCACTCCAAATGCTGGAGCGAATGCAGACTATACACATATATTTTTTTAACATATATACATAAAATTATACCTATCAAACTACCAATTTTTATTGAAACTTGGGTGGTGATAAGCCTTCAAAAGAAAGTCGTTCACCGAAATCGGGAGAGTGAAACCCTCCATGTCCTGTAGGATGAAGGAGTTGATATGATTGACATCGGAGACTCAAAATGGGCCTTCCCAGAAGGCATCAAACTTCTCGTGGTTCCCCGACTTAGACTTGTTTTCATTCCATTTTAAGACCAAGTCCTCGACATTGAAGGCTCTATCAAAAGTATTTTTACCAAACTAGCCTTTGGTGGATTCAACATGCTTTGTGAAAGCTTCGTAAGCCTTCTCTCTATCTTCCTCCAACTATAGTAACTGGGCTAACCTTGCATCCATCGGGTCAAATTCACCCTCTTCACTATCGAGCCACTTGAGTAACTGCAATACGGGTAGCTCTATGTGCGTGGGTAAGACTACCTCTTTCCCGTACACCAGCGAATAGGGTGATGTCTTGATTGAGTACTTGATGGAAATACGATCAGCCCAAAGTGACTGGTCTAAGAGTAGATGCCAGCTTCACTTATTCTTCTCTAGGGACCTCTTCAGAATCCATAGCAGGTTCTTGTTCGTAGACTCCGCCAATCCATTGCCCTATGGGTAATAGTTAGATGAGGTCTTCAAGTAAATCTCATACCTAACTACGAACTCGTAGATCCTCACATCGATGAAAGGAGAGCCATTATCAGACATGATTGCTTTAGGCATACCAAAGTGAGTGATCAACCCTTGAAGAAAGGAGATAACCACATCTTGGTTGGCCTGCTTGGTCGGCACTACTTTCGACCATCGAGTGAAATAGTCTGTAGCGGTCAAAATGTATTTATGGTCGATGGAGGAGTTGGGGTTGATGATCTCAATGAAGTCTAGGCCCCACTACTAGAATGGAGCTTCTACTTGGATGGGGTGGAGAGGAAGTGAGGCATTTTGGGTTCTACCCGAGTAGCACTGGCATTTATCACAACACTGACTGGTCTTGAAAGCATCGATGAATAGGGTGGGCCAGTAGTAACCTACCTTGATGATCTTCAGGGCCATTGGCCTACCCATGAAATGACCTCCCAAAATCCTAGAGTGAAACTCTTCAAGGATTTTTAATTTCTCTGACTCTCTGATACACCTCAAGAGGACTCCATCGATGTTCTGATAGAATAGTCCATTGGGTGTCGAGAATGTACCTACCAGTCTGCAAGTAAAATCTCCTTCTTTGCGAAGCATTGAAGTGAGAAGGACATTTTCCCATGTTGAAGTACTTGACAAGGTCATCTATCCAATCTGGATTGTTAACCGACAGGTTGGCAAGGTTGCTTTCAGGTGTAGAGTGGTCTGAGTTGGGGATTGTTGCTTCAGCTACAACACTTCTAGCTAGTTCTTGATAGAGTGCTCTACCTTGGACCAACTTGGTAGGGTGCACTTCAATATCAAATTCTTGGATCTTGGAGACCCATCCAACCCTCCTATTGCCAAGCTCCCCTTGAATAATGAAACTCCTGATGTCGGGGTGTACCATGTACACTATCGTCTTACTCTAGGAGATGAAATATCAAAATTTTTGGAGTGACTTCATCATCGCATGCACTTGTATTTTGATAAAATTGTACCTTTCTTCATGTAGTTGGATGATCTGGCTGAGGAACGCTATCGGGCACTCATCTCCATCTTCCCCCTTCTGGGTCAGAACAATTGCATAGCTTTTTGGTTCCTTGATAGCGTACAAGATAAAATCCTTTGCATAGTTAGGATTTATGAGGACTAGAGCTTGAGTGATCCACTCCTTGATCTCTTGGAATACCTACTTCCTTTCATCGATCCACTTGAATTTGACATCCTTCTTCAGAAGCTCGGTCATCGACTTCACCACTTGGGCGAAGTCGGCTATGAACTTCCTAATGAAGTTGATTTGTCCAAAAAAGGACTATAGGGATTTCTTATTTGATGGTAGTGGAAGTCAGAGGAGTACTTCAGCTTAGGTGGGATCAATAGTTAATCCCTTCTCAGAGATCAAGTGCCCAAGAAGTTTGCCTTCCTTCACTGCAAAGATTGATTTTTTGGGGTTGATGGAGACCCCAAACTCTCGATATTTCTCAAAGACTTATCGTAAATGTAGGTCATGTTCCTCCCTCTTATGGGAGAAGACTGTCATATCATCCAAGTAGATCATGATGACATGATTTAATAGTTCTCCAAAAGTGAGGTCCATCACCCTTTGGAAAGTTGCTCCGACATTTGAGAGGCCGAAGGGCATACGTTGATAGGCGAAGGTTCCCCACTTGGTGGTGAACGTAGTCTTATGTTGGTCATCATATTTAATCCACATCTATTTGTAGCCAAATAATCCATCCATCAAAGATAACCTCTATGCTCTTGCCACTATGTGAAGAATTTTATCAATCTGCAATATTGAGTAGTGGTCCTTGAGTGATGCTTGGTTGAGATTTCAAAAATCGATACACAAGCGAATGTCCCCATTCTTCTTTCATACCAGGACTAGGTTGGCCACCCAGGAGGAGTGCTTGATCGGGTAGATGATCTTTACTTCAAGCATCTTTAGAAGCTCAGCCCTCATCAACATCTCGATCTTCGGGTTGATGGGCCTCTATTTCTGCTTGAAGGGTTTGATCCCTTCTTCCAGCTCAATGGTGTGTTGGATGACATTCTTATCATACCCCCTTAGATCTTGGTAGCACCAAGCGATGATATCTGGATACTCCTTGCATAGAGCATGAATCTGTTGGAGCTCTTTGATTGTGCAACTAATCCCTACTTTGATAACTTTCCCCGGCTCTAACTCCAGGTCCACAAACTCTTTTCTGTCCACTTTGATCTTGTGCTCGATAGACCTATCATTCTGATCAAACAGACTTTCTAATGTGATCAGACCCTTGGGGATATGATTATTTTTCAATTGAATTAACCCCTCATGGTCTTCTTCGTTTAGAGTTTGATCTTCAATCGAGGATGCTTCATTAACTAAAAAATTGACAAGTTGTTCATCATTGTCGAACACTTGCTAATGGAGTTTCTTATCAGGCATAGAAGGCCTGTAAATCAACCTCATCATTTTTGGCTTATGCATCATATTATCTACCGGTGAGAATCAGGCATTGATGGAGGCTAAGATGTCCGCAAGCTTGTTTCACTCTCATGAAATTGACTTGATGCTCAGTGTGGTGAAGGATTCAAGAAAATCCCACACCTTGTTGTGGTACACCTTTAGATAGTGCTGCTTGGAGATGCACTTGTTGGTAACTTGGTTGCAGATCAATTCAGAATCCTTGAATATCTGCAACTGCTTGATGTCGAGTTTCTCAACTTTCTTGAGTCCGAGGCACAAAGCCTCATACTCTACTACATTATTCGTACAACTCCATGCGAGCCTGTATGAGTAAGTCTTTTGTTCATTGGATGGAGAGATAAGAGTGATGCTAGCCCCTATGCCATTCTTACATCATGCACCATCGAAGTATAGTTTCCATAGTTGATCGGGTATCGGGGGCTCTTCTTCAGGTGCTTTCATTTCAGCCTTTTCAGGCTTGGTGAGTGAGTAGCACCCCAAATCCATCTTGATAATGGCATTAAAATTGGTCATGGAGAACTCATCTTCAATTCAGAGCTCATCGAGAGATTCTTCCATCAGGTCCACTTCTTGTATTTCTTCTATCATCAGGTTGATAGAGATCGAGCCCTTCTCCTCATCTTCAAGTTTTTCAACATGAAAACTGGTAGGCTTCTCATTGAAGAGTTTAAATTTATTCCCCTTGAAGGGGATTTCCAAGTGTGAGTAGTCGAGGGAGAGGTAGCCTCCCAAATTAGCTATGAATTCTCTTGAGAGGCACATACTGAAGTATGGCTCAAGGTCGACTACCATGATCTCTTGGATGATCGTGACTTGCGATATTTTATGGAGTTGGATCGAAATATCTTTGATCACTCCTACCATCTTTACGGGAGTCTCGTCTAGTTGTAGCACTCTAGGGCTACTCTGGGTATACTCCATGCCCATGATGTCACATACTACTTTGGGCATGACGATTGTCACAGCACTAGAGTCGATCATGCAATTATGCATGATCCATCCTTCCATTCGAAGGGAAAGGTAGAATGGTGAGGGCCTATTCTTACCTATGGCTAAAGTCATCAGTGGCTGAGCAAACACCATCTGCGTCGACCTACTCTCCTTATCTTTGGTAGACTTGAGAGATTCTTACAAAAGGTCTACTTGACTAGGAAGTTGGAGGGCATCATAAAGGCTTACCTTGGCAGGTGCCCTTTTCATCTCTTCGACTATGTTGTATGTCAAAGTGCTAGATTCTCCCACTCCCTTTGCAACCTCATACGTATTTCGGTACTATTGTGTGGCATCCACCCTTTGATGCTTGGTCAGTGAGGGGTATCAAAGCTTCTCCCTAGCTTGATCTCGCATCTCGGCTTGCGACTGAGAAGTCGAAGCTTTGGGTTGGAGAACCCTTTCTCTAGCTCATGGTGGTAGGAAGTCCTTTAGTAAGTCAGACTGCTCTAAGGTCATCGTTGGATTGGGAGCTTTCATCAATGACTGGGCTCTTTCTCTTTGTATTTTGGGTGTAGTAGGCACCTTTAGTGGATCCATATGAGTTGGATCTACCTCGATAGGCTTCTTCCCAACCTTGGTGAGGATTGAGACTTGCTCGATGGAAGGCATCATGAAATTATGACCAACTTCTCTGATCATGTTGACTTTCCCTGTATAAGTACCATTTGCTAGTATCTAAACATAGTTGAGGTGCACCATATAGATTTTTTATTGTGTAGGTCATTGCATGAGGTACACCAATACATCAAATCCAAAATGCTAGCCTCTTTGTTGCTCATCACAGCTGAGTTTCTTTTGGGAGGCCAGTAAGTAGAGGATGCTTGCTCTCTCATGATTGAAGGATGAGGAGTGAATCTTCTTGACTAGGATCTCATATCATTTTGCCTCCTCATAACTATCATCTCGTTCACCATAAAATTCATTGATACCCATAAATCATGCAACTCTTTGACCTGGTTTATATTCAAGGCCGCTTAAGGCACAAGTAATAGCAATGGAGCCAATGGTGCAGGCAATATCGGATATTGGACAAGAGCTGGAAGTTGAGAAATGATGGGTGCTTGATACTATTACATAGATATCACTTAAATATGAGGGTTGGGACTCCATTATTGACTAGGGTACATCATGGATGTAGGTGGAGTAGATGCAATGGGGTACATATTCTAGAGAAATTCTAGGTAAATCAGCATAGTCACCTTGGAAGGCAACTTCTTGATAGCTATCGGGTCAACTTCCACCTTCTACACCTGCTTGCACAAGCTAGGTAACATTTTGATGTTAGCATGTTAGATGTTCATACTAATATCCAAATGAAAATATCTTAGGTAATAGAACATCGCCTGCTTTAGGGTGGGTCGAAGATAGAAAGTGACTCTCTGCTATGTTTGAGCAAACCTGACATTGAATTCATCTATCTCCTCTTGAGGATACCTCTAGATAGTGGTGAACTAGTGTAGTAAAGAGGAGTCCACTTCATTGAATTCTCTTATTAATTGCTCTACTAATTGGTCCCATGAAGTGATGGTGTCGATCAAGAGTGACCAGTACCAGTAGAGGAGCTTACCTCTAAGTGAGAGCACTAGTAGCTTCACCATGATATCTTCTTTGGTGATTTGGTGAATGGTTGCTAGTCCAATGATATCTTGGATATGCTCGTAGGTGATCTTTCCCATACCATCGTATGTAGGTAAAGCTTTCAATGTTGTAGGTGGTACTTGGTTTTGAGCCATCAAAGCTAGAGGTCTCAAATGATTCCATGTGGGGAATTTCCTAGGGGTAGCTTGTTGTACCATTAGTATGCTTGGAACGGTTGGCTAAATCAAGGGATTCAACTGTAATGATGACTACAATGTCTGGTTTGATTGAATCGAAGGATTTGGTCAAATCAAAGAATTTAGTGGATTCGAGGGCAAGCTAGTCATTGTGCTAGTAGGACTTGGACTCTGTGAAGCAACAATAGCTACTTGTGAAGATGTCCCATCTAGCGGGATATTCAGTTGGACCACTCTAGGATGTTCTCCCAAAGCGTTGATGTCAAGCTCGAAGAACTTGATTTCTTCTTCTGTATTCTTAGCTCTCCATCTCGTGTACATGAAGGTGTGAGATTTTAAACTGGTCTTCGAGATTTGGAGGTGTCTGAGTTTAGCTGAGTCACCAGATGTTCAGATTTGATAGCAATAAGATGAACATCAACTTCTTAATATTGCTTTAACGTGGAACGTTTGCATCCCACTGGGCATGCCAAAAATTATTGGTAATCGAATCGGCCTAGATGTAGATTTTCTAAGTCTACAGCACCCTAGACCCATTGCCAAGCATTGAATGTTCGAAGGAAAGGAATGTCCTCCGTGACAATCTCTAGTAGGGTTGGTTCCGAAAATAAAATTGGTTTTGAGATAAGGGTTAGGAAAGATGCTGAAAGAGAGGGAAATAACTGAAAGGAATGGGAAAGAGGCTAAAAGCCTGAAATACGAGGGTGATGGATAGGAAGCATGATACACAACTAACACTTGAACCAACAATAATCAAAACAATAGACCTTTAACAAAAACCAACATTAAATCTTCTCAACTGCATAACCTCCAGGGGTACTCCAGAATTAATCCTTCACTGATAACTAAATCCAGAAAATAGAATTCAAGTTGTATAATAAAGTGATTAACTTAATAGAAATAACATGATAGAAGGCATACACAAAGATAGAAGATTCAAGACTAGAACCAGAAGTCTATATTTTAGAAGTAAATTTCAAAGTATACAACTGCTTTTCTAGCAGAGATTATCCATCCTTAGTTACAGAGAAAAGACTAGCTTTTATAGAGGATTCTACCTCCTAAAACATTAATGCCCAACCACTTATGTGATGGTGACAGGCAGATTTGATCCAGAACCAACTTAACAACATTTAATTTGACCTTGTAGATAACTCAACATTGAATGTAGAAGGTTCCACTGATCCACCATGATCGGACGACTCAGAGCACAACTTCGGGGTCGATTGGATAGTCCATGATGGTTATGGGTAGCTTTCATTGTGTTTGAGGCCTGCCTAGAGTTTTACTCCATAACTAGAGTGACAGCACTTTCGCTCCAAAAGTGGAGCGAAAGTGTCCTCTTCCTTTCCTTTAGAAACTTTCTTTCTTTTCGGCTAGCTTTCACTCCACAAGTGGAGCAAATATGCTTTCACTCCACAAGTGGAGCGAAAGCACCCTTGGCCTTACACTTAGGTGATTTGTGCTTTTTCTTGAGTGTCGCTCCCTGGGTGGAGCGACAGAGACTTTCGCTCCACTGGTGGAGTGACAAGAAGATTCGCTCCACTGGTGGAGCGACAACAAGTTTGACCGTGCCTTGACTCTCTTGGGCTTGTCGCTCCCTAGATGGAGCAATAGAGGATTTCACTCCACTGTTGGAGCAACTGGGGATTTCACTCCATTGGTGAAGTGATAGCATTTTTACCAAAAATTTGAACTCCTTTGCACCCTTAGCCTCATACTTGCCCATTACCACTCTTTATCGGACTTTCACTCCACTAGTGGAGCGACTGGAAGTTTTGCTCCACTAGTGGAGTGACAACAACTTTGAATAGGACTTTGATTTTCTTGGCTCTCAAGAAGGAGGGAGCAAAAGCACTTTTGCTCCATAAGTGGAGTGAAAGCACTTTTACTCCACAAGTGGAGCGAAAGTCTTTGGTCGCATGCACTTAATCCTTTGGGGGGCCTTTCGCTCCACATGGAGCAAAAGCACTTCGTGCCTTAACCAAACTTAGCCATTTTCTTCCCCCTGCCTTTTTGGGAACTTTCGCTCCACAACTGGGAGCAAAAGCACTTTTGCTCCACTAGTGGAGCGAAAGTGTCCTTGCATTATACTTGAAAGATAAGCCTATTTTGAAGATTTTCTAAGTTGTCGGGAACTTTCACCATATGCGTAGAGTGAAATGAACTTGTAGAAACCATATTTTAAGCATAAAAAACATCCACAACATCGCCCATGCTAAAACATTTACAATTTTGCATGCGAAATGATAGGAAAAGTGTAGAAAAACAGAGAAACCACAGAATATGAAAGAAAATAACTTTGAGTAAAAGGAGACAATTGGTGAAAACACAACAAACATAACAATGTCTTAACCATTTTTTATGAAAAAAGAGAAGTTTTACAATGATTAACCCCAAAAATTGCATACAACTTAAAGTTTTACAAAATGTGGCAATAATGGCAACAAGTAACAATATTTTAGCCATTCATGGTGTTGATATCCATCTTGGCAAAATTCAAATTTTAGAAGGCAACTGGAAGAGTGAGATTGTATCTCTTAAAAAAATAATATCAATGATTTGATTGCAAAAACACAATAGATTTAATAATATGATGAATATTTTTAATGAAAATGCAAATTGGATATGGTTTAATTAACTTAATAACAATGTAATATTTCATATTTTAATGGAAGTAGTTGCCAATAGAACCCACACATAGCTTATTAAAAAATGATCATAAAATCAAGTTGAAATTAACTAATTAATTTAGAAATTATAATAATTAATATATTGTATCAAATGGCATTATTTCAATTGGTTAGATTACTCAACTTTCAAAGAGGATGCCCAAGTTCAAATATTGTTAAATGATATATGCATAATTTCCAAGTTCTTATAATACCACTTTGTGGTCATGATGTAATTAATATGAGTGGGACTCTTTTAACCCCATATAACTAATTAAAAAATACTCATTGTTATATTTTTATATTTTACTTTGTATAACTATAATGTCATTAGTACAATGTTAATAATATGCAATACATTTGTGCTATCATGGCACAACTCGAGGATGTTAACATGGTACTACACTAGTATATCTTCAATATCTTATATTGGTGTTGTGTGTAAGAACTATGTGAAGGATACATTAATGTTATGGTAACACACAAAAAAATCCTAAGAGCACCATTGTAGAACCAAAAAATATTTACTAAAATAAATATTTAAAAAAATAAACTTCAATATTTTTCAAAAAACACAAAATTAAGTGTTGTGTCGACACTACATTTATACTATAGATGGTACTACAAAATTGAAACATAGAAGTGTATGATATCCCTATATTATTAGATCATTAATCCTTCCTTAAAAGCAATGTACCTTATGTCTAATACTAGTCTCAATAAACTAGGGTTTGGTGTGCTAATCAGGTTTCTATGTGAACAGTTAGCACATGATGAGGTTGATATCAATGTTGAACCTAAATGAATTGTTAAGATGTAAAATTGACTAAATAGGATTGTGGTTTGATATTTTGACATATCCTTGAATAACATGAAATACCTATGATATTTGAGGTTACACCAATCCTAATTGAGGAATTAGGCTATGAACTTTGATCTAAAATTAAGTCTTGTTCTTTTGAAACATTCAGGATGATTGCCTAAAAATCTAGGATAACAAAGGTGAACACCAAATTTAGAGAAGAATTAGGTCATAATTTTAACCCAATAGGGTACATTAATCTTCCAATACATCCTTGATGAACTTTAATATGGTAGGAAATAGAGAGACAAAAACCTATACATATTCAACAAATATTACATGAAACATGGATCATGTGGATTCTCAAATAGGAAGACAAGATTGGTTCATTCCATTTGGCATTTCTAGAGTGGGTGTGTGAAAATAGTGACGAAACATGCAAGATGGCTCATAATAAAAAAAAATTAGTAGCAATTGCAAGGACCAAATATACAAATATTGAGCCAAAAAATTGTTGAACTCAAAATGATAAAGGAAGCAAAGCATATGTTCAAACATTTACATAATATTAAAACTAATATTTTTTCCTAATGATGTGAAGAAGTCTCCTAGATAAAAATGTAGGACCTATGTGCTCTAAATAAATGTGAAGAGAAACCCTATAAATGGTTGTCGGACCTATGTGTTCTTGAAATATGTGAATATGAATCCCATGCATTGGATGTGATAATTTTGTGCTTCTAGTGGATATAATGAAGATCAATATTAAGGAGAAGAATAAAATTAAAATTCAAACTCTTGATACATGTAGGATTTTTATGTGGTTGAAGTAAACTTCTTCCAACTAAGAATGAGGTTCCATCTAAAATGCACTTGTACCAAAATTAGATGACCTTTGCATGGAAGCATTGGAAAACCAATGGTTTGAGTAGTGAATTTATCTATCACAAATATCAAAACACCTAATAGGATCATGTCTTTATCTTTCACAAGGATTTCACATGTACACAATCCATGCATTCTTGGATCGTCATTCAACTTCAATTAGGTATGTGACGCCTTAGCCATGGTTTCCTAATACTTGGCCACTATAACTTAATTTTTTCAAGAGTTTGAGATCAATACCCTTGGTATACTTCTCAAATTAACCAAATAAATATAAGTAACCAATATATATAAAAAACAAGGGGAACTTGTCAAACTATAACCTATTAATATGCAAGCTTCTAGATGACATAATTGAATTTTACACCTTGTTGAGCTCATTTTATAATGATAATAGTTTCTCTTGGATTTTCTCATAGATGGATTACTTTTCCTTCAATTCTTACTAAATATTCTCCATTATATGATTGTATCTTTCCTCTACTTATTATATACCTTCAAAAAAAAGATCTCCAAAGTGAGACAACTTTGATTATGGTTTGACTATATTGGATATAAAAAATTAAAGGGTCTTTTCCTTAGCTTGAATTTAATTTTCAAATGCTAGTTCTATATTTTAAAAGCTTGATATCATTTTACAACTACAAGTTTTTTTCTTATATTTGTGAATCCTCTCCATGTTGATTTAATACAAAATGATCCTTTGCTTGAATAGCAACTTCTAATGTATATTATTTATGGAATTCAAATGAGACAGAGGATCAATTTATAATATCAATGGAGCATGCTTATGTTCTAATACCAATGATCCATGTCTATAGGGGCCTAGAATCATGATGCAAACTACAATTTCCTAGTTTAATTGGTGAAACTAAAGAGTTATAACATAGAGAGACAATATGGAATAGGGCACTTAAGATGAAATTATTTGGAGTGGAAAAGAAGATGCTAAAACTCTATGCATATGGAATTGACAGTGGGCTTAGCTAGCTATGTATAGAATTAAAGACATTAGGAATCAATTATAAAGCACTAATATAGTAGGGTTAAAGTTGAATGGTAAGCATTAATAGAACAACTACTTAGGACAGAGACTCTTACCAACATATTGTCAACAAGAAATTTTGGCACCTAATATAGATAACTCTATGAGACTTAAATTAGCACTAGGTATGTAGGAAGAGATATTAGTGCTAGCATAACCACGAATTAATATCAATGGTGAAATACATTAAGCATGCATTTTTTTGCATACTAGAGTAGCAACTAAATTCATTCACACAAGTGAATATCCATAGATATATTTATTTTTTAGCACATGAAAATGTGATAATGAATCTATGTAGAAGAAATATGTGTAAATATATAGGTTGTATATTTTAGAATAGATGTATTTAGAACATATAAGATCCTAAGAAGGGTTTTGAAATGATGCAAGGTGTATATCAAATGACGGGTCAGTATAGGTCATGTCTTACATACAATGATAATTTCATTGGTCAAATATGAACTAGTGTTGAATATTCAATCTCTAGCTTCTTCTACCTTTTTTATTTTATATGGAATTTTCTTCATAACAATGTTATCTTATGCATGAAGATGCAATAGAATATAAAACATCCTTGTAAATAAGTAAAACTATTCAACTCTCAATATTTACATGATTCATAGTGTTATTCACCAACCTCTCAAGCCAAGGTGACATATAACTAACAGATACATATAGACAACATATTGAATATATATGGATATTTTTCCTTCCCCACTACTTATGGAACATTTGGTTTGAAATAAACTCTAGGGCCTTCCACAATAGATGCAAAGACTCCACTTATATCAGTGTTCATATTATCTCTTCTGCCAAAGAGAATGTTATTCAAATTCTTTGAACTAAAGTTTTTGAGTCACCCTCTGAAACTCTTCTTACTAGATCCTTGGGTTTCCCATATAAAATTTCCCCTATTCATCTTATTGATAGGACCCCAGTCAGGTGGACCCCCCCAGTTGGGTGGATAAAATTCAATTTCAATGGAGTGGCTAAAGGCAATCCAAGGCAGGTTGGTGCTGATAGAATTTTTAAATATTGAAATAGTGACATCCTTCTAGGAAAAAAATATTAGAATTTAAATCAACCATTTCACCAAATCTAGAGCTCTTTACCAAGAACTTGCTCTAATTGATAACCTTACCATGGGTGATCTTGTCATAGAAGGAGACTCCATGAACATAATCAAATATATCAATGACAATAATTCTTCTTCATGGAATATCCAGAACCTTATTGATGAATCTAGACTCTCCCTTCACAATCTTTGTAGTTTCACCATCCAGCATGTTTATTGTGAAGGGAACCATACTATTGACATGCTTGCCAACTTGGCCTTGAACCAGGATGCTCTTACCATCTAGCATAAAAATTTCCCACAAGCCCTCACCCAAGTTTATTCTCATGAGTGCTAAATTATGGCTCTTTATCCATCTCATTTGGTCTCTTCTCCTTTTTCCAAAGAGTATGGAGTTCTTTTGCAGGTCTTCTCCTTTGGTGTTGAGATGGTCTTCCACCCATAACAATTTCTCATAGGCCCTCACCTAAGTTTGTTCTCATGAGTGTTGAATTTTAGCTCTTTACCCATTTAGTTTGGTCTTTTCTCCTTATCCCCAATGATTATGGAGTTCTTTGTGGGCCTTCTCCTTTAGAGTTGATACGGTCTTCCACCAGTGGGTATTTTTCTAGGGCTTCCAAACCCACCACTTGCTATTAGTTGGATAGGATTGTTTATTTTTGGACCAATGACCACTACCTCCTCAATTATGCTAGCCTTTATTCCTCAAAAAATAGTGTTTTGAAACACTTTTAGCCTACACCTCAAACAAATTCAACTAGTGTTGGTAAACACTCGTACGTTGACTTAACCCTTCTCATCATGGTTCTCAAGAACTGAAAAATCAAAATACAAACCTATCGTGTGGGTGTTTCTAAATATCTTGGTCTTACCATGAGCATTCTTTATCAGAATATTCAAACATCCTCTTATCGACATGCTTATTAGTGATTTAAATACTCCTATGTTAGCATGGTGACATGGTTCAACGGTGTCTCCAAGCATTTATGTTTGTATTCTTGAACCACTCCTATTAGGGTCTTCTAACACTTTGATCTTAACAAGAGTTTTTCCTCCATAGACTTATTCAATCACACTCTTTTTGAAATGTATTTTAGTGTTTCCAAACACCTTTTTATCAATGTTATTCAACAATTTCTTACTAGTGTTCTTAAACACTCGTGCGTTGGCATAAATCCCTCGTCCATCGGTGTTTCCAAACACTATTACCCATTTTGAGAAACACAAATTTTAGTGTTTCTAAACAATTTTTGTCTTGTCACGAGTGTTGGTTCCTCTAGCACATCCAATCACTCTATTTGACATGATTCAGCTTTGTCTCATCACCTTGAGTATCATTTGTGGAGCTTTATTCAATGCCATGTGGTTGCTACATGTGGGCGATATTTGGGTGCTCCCTTGTTGGTTATTTTGAGACCCTAGGATGCTTCTTTTCAAGGCCAGCTAGGCAAACTCCTTTATTGAGCTAGGCACCATGTGGATTTTCCATTATCATTCCATACAATGGTATCCTTTCCACATGGATGAGCCTTTCTTCCTATGGGATCAGGTTTTTTGTGCTTCTATGTCAAATTTCAAACCCTCTTATTTGCACCTGTGGAATTGGAGATCCATTGTCATAACTTACTTTCTTCGTGTCACAACCTTGTGGAACTGTGTCATTTTATTCATCCAATCATTTTGCACCATCATCTTGTGCTCCATTATTTCCTTTTTCATGGTTGTGCCTAAGTGGATTATGAGGATGGTGAACTACTACTAAATCTTTTCCATTGATCTCCACCTTGCTCTTTCCATTATTATGTTTCTTCCAATGGTGTTTTTGTGGTATGCTTCTAACTATTTTCGTCCCATTTGGAATGAGGCTCATAATTCCTCAAACTAGTAGCCAAATCTTAGTGATCACGATGCCTACAGAGTCATTAATACTTATTTAAATCCCAGATATGGCATCCATTTTGATAATAATTCCTTAAGTTCTAGTAGTTGGCCCATGCTTGCATCCCATTTTTGTATGCTCTTTATTACCTAGATCCCATGGTCAATCTTGCTTACTAATTTGAGCCTGAGTCCCTTCACTTTGAAGCTCTCATTAAGGATATTTTTTTTTATCATGAGCTTTTGGCCTTCCTCCAAAAAAAATTCAACTGAACTTATCCATTCTTGGAATGAGGGCAAATTTATCATGAAGGACCTTCCTTTTTAGATAAATAACAATCTACTAACCAAAGTCCTTGGCATATCGTATGCTGAAAAAATGATCCTGCATGAAAAACACTCCATGGTGGTTGAGTTGAACCAATTCAGGGACAAAGGAGAGAGCTTGAGTCGCTATAAATAAGGCATTGTTAAAGAATATATCCCCAAGCCCTAGGATAAGGTGATGATTATTGTATTGCAATACTTCATTATGGATGGGCCTAACACCTCTTTGAGGAACTTCCATCTCGTGTTACTCAAACACCTTCAAAGAAATAAGGTTATTAATATATCAATATACCTAATTATATATTTAGGTCGATTGAAAGAGTTGTGTTGAATTTCTAGAAGGGGTCATCTATGTGCCCTATTCACCAAGGGCGTTACAGAAATTTATTCTTATTAACATAAATCATTCACCAATATGCAAAAATATCAAATCATTCATCCACAAATAATATCCACAATAACAATTCATATATAAGGGAGAGATAGATAATATCCTTAAGGTAGGGAAACACCAATTATAATCCTTAAGGAAGGAATAACTCCACAAGTTCTTCCAATATGAGAGAGCCACTTAAGGAGGATGAAGTTCCATAAGCCACTTTATGGGTAAAGACGATTACATATGATTCATCTCCATGATGATTACAATGACAAATATCTCTTCTTTATATATCCATCTTCTAATACATTCTTTGGGGAGCTGACTACTAATATAATATAATATTATAATACAAACAACCTTGGGTTATGTGTGGTGCATGTCAACCATTATACAATATAATAATATTTTCTCAAATATCTATTCCTAGGTACCCTAACATGCCATCCTCCTTACAAATGTTTTATCCTAAAAATATATGAAGAAATAAGATAATATGATTTGCTAAGCAATGTTAGCAACTGGTATCAATCTCGATCATCCATCCATCCTAATGAAATGCATTGATGTTGGTATACCATTTTACCACTTGAGTATCCAAATATGCTTCACTGGCTCCATACTTATGTTTTTTGTATTTTTATAATTCGAATGATGGGTCCACTTGTTCTTTGATGCTGATGAACCCCTCTGATAACCAGGATCACTATGCTTTCTTTGCCAAACATTTTCATACTTGGTGCCCTTCTGATTTCGTGTAGAACCATAATATTTTTACCTTGAGCCATACCTCCAAGATTATTGCCACTCATGGTGGTGTGGATGGCGATATGGTGTAACCTTAACTTGATGTTCTACCTTCTTTGACTCCTCAACATTTGGATCCATTGTTTTAAAATTCATCTACACATTATTATTTTATGTTCTCTTTGTTTGGTGTGTCCTTGTACTCTTCTATCAAAGCTTCCTTGAACTCTACTATTATTATTTCCATGGACTCAGTTACTGCTACTTCTTCCATGGACTCTGTTTTTGCTACTACCTTATTGGATTTTGTTTTAGGTTCTTCAATTTTTTCTCTACAACCACTTCTTGTTTTTCCTTGGATCCTTGCTCCTTAAGCTGAGAAATATCCTATAATGTTATCTTCTTTTTGCTGTACCATAACTTTATAAACTTCTTTTGCACATTAATATTAACAGTACCAAAGAACCTAACCAATGATAACCAATAACAATATCCTTATCATCCATATCAATAGCATAAAAATTTGAATTTAAAACATATTTGTCCATGGTGATCTTCAAATATTCAAAAATCTGAACATTCTCACCCTCAAGATGTGTGTCCTTAATTTTTGTTGATTAAACCCGCAACCTCTTAGCCAAATAAATATTAATAAAATTATATTTGCTACTAGGATCAATGGAAATAATAACATGTTCCTTTTGAATGCTTCCATGAACCTATAAAATAGACTTTTTAGATTCAAATAAATCCTTTTGTCCACTTTTTAACTTATCTGCTACCAAAGGTGTGATTTCTTCAGTTTGCACACTGACATCTTTTTTACCTTCTACCACTTTGAAATTTTCTAGATATCTTTTTAATTCCTTTTATTCTTTCTAAAGCATGTTTATTTCTTCTTCATATTCATTGATGGTGACCTTCAAACTAGCTATTTTTTTATATGGGTCTCATTGACTCAAGAATTCTTGCTCTATCTTATCCTAAATCAGCTCATTATGGGCACTATGAAGACTATCAAACCAAGAGCGAGCTTATCCTCCAAGATAAAGAGGAAGCATATAGTGCCAATAATAATAATTAGTAAACATAGATTTAAATAGTTTCCACCATTATCTAACATCAATATCATCTTCTCCAAAATATGTTTGTAGTTCCATAGTTGATGCCCTAATGCAAACTAGGGTTTTTTGACATGATATATCATGCCCTAATGCAAACTAGGGTTTTATGGAAATAAATATCTTCCTAATGAGTTGAAGCTAAAATTCCATAAAGACAACTATATCTACAATTTTGCACTTTTTCTTCCAAACAAAAGAAATTGCAATTCATTTGCTTACCCGAACTAAGAAAAAATCGTCTTTCAAAAACTTGTGAATTGAAAATTTGTCACTGTCCTTGTTCCATACGACTAACTTCAGAAGCTCATATCTCCCTTACTACTACTCAGATTCCTTCATACGACTACTCATTTTAAATCTCTTCAAATTATGCGCAAACAAATCTAAGAATCATCTAAATCAGATAAAATATCGTAGAGATATGGCTCCTAAAATATAAAACGTTTTTCCAAAAAAAAAATCTGCAAAATTCATCACTATCATTGTTCCAAATGGTTGAATTCAAAAGGTCATACATCCCTTAATACTGCTCAGATTCCTTCATATGACCACTCATTTTAAAGCTCTTCAAGTTCTGCACAAACTGGTCCAAGAATCACCTAATTTTGTAATTCCACTTTCACAGAGATATGGCTCCTAAAATATAAGATGTTTTTCTAGAAAAAAATCTACCCTAATTCTGTACTTCCACAAAAAATCTCCACTTTTTCCAAAATCGTTGCTTTGATACCACTTGTTATGGAAATTTATTCTTATTAATATAAATCATTCACCAATATGCAAAAATATCAAATCATTCATCCACAAATAATATCCACAATAACAATCCACAAATGAAAGAGAGATAGATAATACCCTTAAGGTAGGGAAACACCAATAATAATCCTTAAGGAATAACTCCACAAGATCTCCCAAGATGAGAGAGCCACTTAAGGAGGGTAAAGTCCCATAAGCCACTTCATGGGCAAACATGATTACATATGATTCATCTCCATGATAATTACAATGACAAATATCTCTTCTTTATATATCCATATTTTAATTCTACTTTGGGGATTCGACTACTAATATAATATTATATTATAATGTAATATAATATTATCATACAATCAACTTTGGATTATGTGTGGCCCATGTCAACCATTATATAATATAATAATATTTCCCCAAATACCTATTTCTAGGTACACTAACAAAGGGATTCATCTAATCATATTCAAACATATGATCCAAAAGGAATATCAGCAGGTTCTTGGCATCCTTGCTTCTACATATTCTCTAAAAAATGTTGGTATTACTTATGCGGTCGGTATCCCCATTAGTGGAAATCTTGAAGAGAATACCCTAGGTTGCCCTTATCAAGTCACCAACTAAACGCTCGAGTATTACTCTCCTACTAATTACAAGGCAGTTGTAGGTAATTTTGAGCAGTGTTGTCACTCGTCTAGAGGTAAGACTCAAATTAGGAAAGATAAATACCCTATAATTATTGAGAATTATGCAGACATATTTGAGGACTTGGTCCCTCCTCCTAAATTCAGAAGGAGAGAAGAACCTTTTGCAAGACAGTCAATGCTAAAAGCCACTGATCAGGATAAAAAAATTCAATACGAAAGAGAAGTTGAGTGTCTTTTTCATCACTGGTCTAAACCACCTATAGGACCTTAGTGATGTTCTCAAGGCCCTATCCAAGATGGTCAGGATGACCTCATCCCTTATTCAGCAAGACGAGACCATCCTTGATGAATTTAAACTTTGTTTTGTGAATCCTCAAAATGATGGTTCTTCTCCTACCATGGACAATGCTAAGTAAAGGGTTTGACTCTCGAGAATTGCTTTCGCTATTTTTTTTTTGGTTCTAAAGGTTTTCTAGCCTCGAGTCTGTGTGTTCTATAATTTTTTGGGGATCCTTCTCAGGGTTATGCATAATAGGTAGGACCCAAAAGGTACTTGTAAAAAAATGGCTAATCTATTGCAAAAACTCGATGAATCCTGGCAAACTGCATGTATGATGGCATGGCGAATGACCTTATTTTTTCAAAAAATGGCAAAAAATGATGAATTTCAAAGTTCTGATTGAACCACATGAAAAAGGAGTTTTGCGATGCAAGCCACTTTATAAAAATTGATCTGGTATTAGACCATATGCATAATAAGATCTGATAACGGACCGGATGCATAATATGATCCGGTTGCGGACCAAATACATAATATAGTCCGATAACAGATCGGATGCATAATATGATCCGATCAAGTATCGGATGCATACATGATCCGATTTTGGACTGAAAGCATAAAATGATCCATCCAACTATTGGATGCATACTATGATCCGGTCTTGGACCGGATGCATAATCTGATTTGGATTTGAACCAGATGCATAATATGATCTGATTATAGATTAAAAGCATAAAATAATTCGATCATTGACTGGATGCATACTATGACCCGATTTCGAACTGATTACATACTATGGTCCGATCACCCACTGGGTGCATAGTATGATTTGATTTTAGATCGAAAGCATAAAATTATTCGACCATCGATCGAATGCATACTATGATCTAGTTTCATACTGGTTACATACTATGGTCTGGTCACCCATCGGGTACATAATATGACCCGATCTTGGACTGGGTGCACAATATGATCCGGTCACCAACCGAATGCACAATAGGACCCTATCCTACATTGTAGTGGATGCAAAAAATATTTGGTTCTTTTACCATGTGTCACACATTCAATCAGCAACACCGCATGTTCAATACAATGCGACCACGTGTCAACCCTATTTCTTAAATCTATAAAAGAGCATCAACATTCATTTTTCATTTCATTTATATGAATACTGCAACCAAATCTAACCTTTCTAGTCAATATTTCAATTCTCAATCCTTTTCTTCGGCTTCCAACTTCTTGCGATGACAGCCCCTTCCATCTCTACACCAAAATTTAAGAATTTTTTGTGCACTTTGATTTCTAATTTGATGACAACCCCAAGGATGGACTTTAGGTGGCTCAATAATGCAGGTTTAACAACCCTCATTTCCATCCCATAATTTAGAATAGATAAAGTCCTCCTACAACATATTATATCCGTTTATGACCATGACAGGGCTACGGTGAATATTAAAGTACGAAATAGAAATCTACTTTTTAGCATCATCCCTAGAGATATTAATAGATTGAAAGGTCTTCCATTCATTGGTTTTCCACAGGTATCAATGAGGTTGTAGCTATCTCTAGATGATAAAGCACACCTCAAAAGTAATTACGGTATCTCATCGAAAGATTTAGTAGATATAAATCTTGTTAATTATATTTTATTAATGTTCAATATTTCAAATTTGTAAATTGAAATCCAAATATTTTATGCAGCTTCTGTCACCAAATCAAAAATAGGTTTATCAATTGACGATGTTAACCATCAAACTCTGAATGCCATTAGCAAATTTTTGTTGGCAAGACTAATTCTTATGGGAAGACCAAAAATTCCATTTTGGGCACTTGCTTATATTGTTCAGTCTGAGCACAATCAAAAGTATGATTGGTGCACTTATATTTCAGATCGAATCAGGTCTGAGTTGCACACGGTGCAAATGACAACCAACAAGATACAAACCATTGTGGGCAGTGTTAATTTTCTTTTAGATCTTTATTATGAGTGTTTTAATAATTTGCAGACTACTCTTGTACCAACTGTAGTGCATGCAACACTATAGGAAATTACTATGTTAGTAGAGGAATTGAAGGTAATGACTACATCATTGACCTTGACATACTATTTTATAGTTTATCACATTTCCTTTTTTTTTTTTCTTTTCATCTATATGCAGGGGAAGGCAGAAAATACAAGTAGTAAACATATTGATGCTATAAGGGATCATAGGTCAGAACAAACTGGTGATTCTGAAGATACAGGTTCTAAAGAAACACCTTTGTAGAGGTCACACAAACGTTCTAGGAAAACAACTACTCTTGGGGTTTCTCGTACACATAGATATGCACAAAATGTGCAATATGAATCTAGTATGGCCAACCCCTCCTCTATTACAACACAAATTCAACATGTTTCATCATCTTTAGGTAAATCTATGTGTAGTTAATTTAAATTAATATATTTTTTATTTTCAAAATAATTATAACAAAATATTTTTGACTGTTTTTAGTTGATTCTCAAAATTAACAAGTAACATCACAAGTTAGAGGCAAAATGGCCATCGCCTCCATTACATAAAATGGTTGCATCATGCTCACCGGTTTCACCACAACCACCACTTCCACAAAATCAGTGATAGGCACCGACACAACCTTTGACAATGCCTATGCGAGGGTAAATCGAGTGTTGGAAAACATTTTTTTCACAAAGATCTGTTGGTCAAATATCTGCCTAATCAATAAACACTGCGTTTATGCACCCTAGATACGACCAACATTGAAAGGTCGGAGGAAAGAGATGTCCTCCGTGCCAATCTCCAGAGAGGGCTGGTTCCCAAACTAAATCCTACAATGGTAAAAGACTAGGGATGCAGGAAAGAAATTGGAAATAACAGAAAGAAATGGGAAATATGGCCACAGGCCAAAGTGCAGGATTGGTGTTAGACTAACTAGCAAGAAAAACCCAAGCACAAATTAGCATTCATGAAAGGAAACAAAATAGAACAAGCTCACAATATTGCCATAATAACTATCAAAATGGTACTCCAACATTCACTTTCTCCTTAGCAACTTTAAATCCAATGACAAAATTTAAATTCAACAACAAATTAGATAGGCGAATGGAAATAGAAGCACACTACACAAAAAATAATTATACACAAGACCGCTCACAAATTCAGAAGTCTGATGCCTTCTATTAATGCAGAGAGCTTAAGGGAATCTCTCACAAAATGTCTAACTCCCCTTTTACAATGAAATTTACCTAGTATTTATAGAGGTTTTCGCCTCTTTCATTTAATACATATGAGGGAAGAATGTCTGAGAATCAAAGACAAAATCAGCAAAATCCTCCTTGAATTCTTGGAAAATCCATTCGCCAGGGGAACAAATTCTTGAAAATCCAAACTTCGGACGGAGGTGCGCCTGTTAGGAGAAAATATTAAATTCTTCGGATCACCTCTGATACATTGGAAATCATGAAGGCTCGTTTCCCCTCGCCTTCCTCTTCGTGATCCATAAAATGGAGTAACTGAGAGTGCCCTTCATTTAATGCCAAATTCAACATCTTGACCAAAGTCCCATTCGTTCGATTTATCTTCGCCCAACATTAGTTTCGCCCCTTCAGATGCATGATCTTGATACAAATAGGTTCACCCAATTCAAGGGTGAACGACATGTTCACCCCTAAGGGAAGGCGAACATGATTTTCTATCATCGCTAGGTGGTTCACCCATAGGAGAGGTGAATGGTGTGTTCACCCCTCGACTAGGGTGAACGTAATTTCATTCGGGTGTGTGACCCCTCAAGGCGATGCCAAGGCACGTTCACCCCTAGAAAGGGTGAACAACATGTTCGCCCCTAAGGGAGGGGAATGCAAATTGTCAGGCATGTTCACCCTTAGAAAGGGTGAATGACACGTTCACCCCTAAGGAAGGGTGAATGCAATTTGTCACTTTTTAATTTTTGCCATTCGCCCCTAAGGAAGGGCGAACGTCAATACATAATATTTTCTGGCGATTTCATTCAAGTTTTTTATGAAACTCATTCTCTTCATTTCTTTTGGACCTTGAAGGACATCTCTCCATTAATACATTCAAATGCATTGGATTTCTAAAAATTATTACAACTTATTACAACTATCCAAAAAATAAAGGAGACAAATATATTATCACTTTATACAAAATTTCCAATGAATACAAAATGGCCAACATTTCTTGGTGACTCACGGGGTATCCAACTCGCATGGATGCAAGTGATCCTAGGCCTTTATCCATTGGGTGCAGAGTTATTTTTGCCAGTTGTTGCTGCCTTCTTAGCTGTGGAAGCTTTCTTCTTGGACGCCTGCTGCGCGCGTTCTGCTTCTTCCTGTTCTATCATGGCTGCAATGTGAAGTACTTCCGCACGTTCAGCCTCTTCTGCCACCTTTGCTCTGCTTCATGATCCATCATTGCTTTCTCTTCTTGCTCTATGATAACCTCTGAAAGGGCCTCGTAGGTGCGAACAACCTCATGCCAAGCTTCAGTAGTAAATAAGCAGGGAACGTTGAGAGATTCATAAATGAAGCGAAGATTTTGCACATCCATCAAGCTGAGGTGCTTCGAACGCTGGGCTAATTCATAAAGAGACAACTCCAAACGTGTATACTTTTCAATCAGAGGCAACACTTGCACTTCAGTAAGGGGATCATTCAAGGCATTAATGTCCATAGTATCTTCAATGAATGCACTCTAGAGCTCTTGCAATTGCTCCATCGAAAGAGGTTCACCCCATTCATCCAGGAAGGTAGTGAAACCCAACCGGTCGATAGTCTCAAAATGAGACATCAAAATAGTATGCTCTCGCTCAATAGTATTGAGGACAACCCACCCTTCATTTACAAGGTCCATGCACTAAAAATAGCTCCATAGGGTTACGCGCGCTCGGGACCAGGCATAATCCATCTCACTAAGAGGGCGAATGTTCAGAGACGTATTCAACAATGCTTGTATCTTCACAATTGTCTCCATATAGGGTGAAAGCAACTCCTCCACTGAATCAATCATTTGTTGCCCAAGCTAGATTTGTATCCCTGCTTCCCATAAGTACTGCAACACCTTGACGGCTTGTGCGGCCAACTTGGTAGAATTTTGGATGGAGCGAAGGCGAATGTCTCTTACACTATCATGCAAAAATCCTACAATAGGTGCGGCCTTGGCTTCCAACTGCTTCTTGAGTTCTTCGACCTGTTGCTGAAGATTATGCATTTCAATTCTAGCAACATCACGCTCCTTCAAGTGCACCTGGACTTGATTGCACAAATATTCATTTTTGATGGCCGTATTTTCTTCTGTCGCCCTGCTCTTGGCCAAGGCACTTTCAAGCTCCAACACCTTATTTTGCACTTCAAAATATTTTTCTTTAAAATGCTCCCCATGCAAATACAATGAACTCATATCAACTTGCATATTACCCATTTTTTCAATGGGATCAATCCACGTCAGATCTTCAATGATAGTCTCAGAAACATAATCTTCAGGCTGCAACTCACCTTGAGGTTTCTGAACCAGTGGAGTGAATGTTGTCATATGAGCCTCCTTGGCAATTGGATCAAAAGCCACCTTCTTGATTGGATGCACCAGCACCAAAGCTTCCTTTCATCGCATACTCTTCAACCATTGGGAAGAGCTCAGATGCGCCCAATTTAATTTTTCAATGTCTGGCTGCTTGCGGGCTACCTGCACATCTGGGACAGTCTGCAGCTCCAAAAATGGTGTAAATGGAACAAAAATTTTGAGCGACTAGGCCCAGTGGACACGGATGACACAGATTGTAGTGAAGGAATGGACACGGGAATGGTGGAAGGGAGAGAAAGGGTGGAGGGAGTGGAAGACACAGGTGTGGCTATAGTTATACTAATTTTAGATGGAACTTGGGTACTAACAACCGTAATAGTGGAGGAAGTGACGATCAAGGAAAGGGGATGGAAAAAGGAATTCGCCCCTAACGCATATGAACTAAAAGAAACGGAAGACGAAGGAGCGGGAATGAAAGAAGGAGCAACAACGATTTCAGAAATGGAAGAAGTCGAAGCGGAAGAAGAAACCATAGAAAATGAAATGGAAGGACTACCAAAAGGTGGAGAGATAGAAAGTGGAGGAGACAAAAATGTAACAGATGGGACCGAAGAAGAAATCATTGTGTGCTCGATGAGAGAGAGAAGAAGAGGGAAAATATGACGTACCTTGGGGCATGGGTGCCACTTGTTCTATAGATGGGGGAGGTTGCGCAACTACCTCCTCTTCTTGATTTACCTCTGGTTCACCAACATTTAGGGTTGTCCCCTCATTCAGAATCTCAACATGAGAATCTTCAGAAAGTTGCTCTTCCTCTTCTTGCTGCGCCATTGGAAATATTTGTGCTACAGAAGTAGGAAGTTCAACATTGGGTGAAGGCATTGCTACCGGAATAGAGGTGACTGTAGAACTTGGCATGACAGAAATCATAGTACCTGAAGACATGGGTGTTGTAATAGTGAAAGTAGTAGCTGCGCTAGTGCGAGGCCGTTTAGCTACTTTAGGAAATGGAGGTGCCATCGGTTGTTTCTGTTGTTTGGGCATGGGAACCTCCTCCTGAGGGCACTTCATTCTTTGTGATCACCTTTGGAAAACATATTGTTGTTCTTCTTCTTCTTCTTCCTCGACGTCATCCTCAACTATAGGATTTTCCTCTTCAGGTTCACTTTCACCACTTTCAGACTACTGAAAACTTTACGGTAAAATAATGGCAAAAGCAATGGGCTGATAAGATTTCACAAACTTATCATAAACTCCAAAAAATTGGGTATCAAGCTTCATCCCATAAGCATTATACGACTTCCTCCTATGAACATGCATCACCCACCAATTCATAATTTTCTCCTCCGTCCAATCAAGATTCACTTCTTGGACAGTTGTGAACAAACCCGGAGGAGGAATATGTGTTGCATTCTTTTTTGGATTATACTCCACTTCCTGCTCATAGTAATCATGCCATGGAGGAAGGGAGGACATCTTCTCTATATGCCAGTTCATGTCTGGCCCATCAAAATTATTTTGCCACCTCTGAATATCTGGGCGCGGGCAACAATGAAAGGACTTCACCTTAATAAATTCCAAAAACTTTTTGAGTGGGTCATAGCACCAACATTGCGGTAACTCAATTAATCCTAGGTCTTGAAGCGCCACCATCAGAAGGTAATTTTGCCCAACCTGATTCACTTCTATACTTCCAAACTTGAAAGGCATAGTACAAGTCATCTTCTTTCCTCATCCAGAGCCATATATATCATTGATATAATCCATCTGGCGCACAACTTCCATTGCAAAAATGTGCATAGTAGCAAAATAAGGCAACAAAAATGGTTTACCTGTATATCCAAAAATTTGAACTACCATGCCCTGAGTGAGCAAAAATATGTCACCCTCTTGCTTCGAAACAACTGCATCTCTCAAGTCGCGAGGCACTCGGTCACAACTGCCACAAAGCAATTCAATGGCGGGGCCCAAAAACCAGCTATTAAAGTTGTAGATGGACTCTTTCTTCGTTAACACCTGAGTCCACTTATAAACTGGCAGAGGCTCATTCTTTTTGTCCATCTACGTAACAACGATAAAAGAAAAAATGTCTGCATCTAAAAAGAAGAACCATACTAGCAACGAAGTATATCGAAATGATCTAGATTTCCCTTCCTGCAATCTCTATAACTACGAATTGATTCTTCATGAAATAAATTCGGCCCAATCAAAATAAATCAGATTTCCACCCTGCCTCATAGCAGCGGGCGAATAAAACTCCACCTTGGAAATACATTGAGCCATAGCTGCCTACCATTTATGCACCGTTTCATCTGAGGGCAACCCAACAATCTAGGCAAGCATGGAATAGATGTCCTGGCACTTGAATTCTGAAAGAAGTTTAGGCAAACTCGGTAGCTGCCCCATCTGTGGATCTTTGACAAGCTGAGTTTCCATGAATTGTCTCATTGTAACTGTGGAGACATACCTATCCTCTTGTTCATCCGTATGGATATTTTTGTTTACTACATAATTCGGTGTGCTTACTCCATAGGTGAAAGCCTCTCGGATCTCATCCGGTGTAATCATGAATAGAATCTCTTGTCTAGCATTTCGGATGGCCCTAGTAGAGGAGTCATAAAATTGTGTAGTTAACTGAATAAGCTTGGGGTATGGATGCACAGGCGAACAAAGATACCATGAAAGCTATGAATTGTGAGGCATTGTGAGCCAACTATTGTAGGAAACTCCCTGACTTACTATGGCTTCGACCTCTTCCCTCAACTGGTCAACTCCTTTATGCGTGATCAAACAATCACCAATTTCAGCCATATTATCTTCATAAGGATCCAGGCCAACATAATCATTTTTTCGGGCTTTCTTGGCCCTTGAACTTCTTTCTCTTTTCTTAGTGGGCTTTGCTTCTGTGACCTCCTATGCCTCTTCTGGTTCTTTACTGTCTGCCCATTTTGCTAAACAAAAAGTGATGACTCTTCTGCAATTCCCTACTCTGAGATCTCAAAAATTCTTCTACACTTCAAAGCACAGGATACAGAGAAGCAAAATATTTAAAATCAGGGAGAAAAAAAAAATTAGCCTTTTACCTCCCAAGATTTATAGAGTCACTACCAACTACTGTAGTAATTACAAAATTAAATGTAGGCGCGTCTTCGAGAAAAATATTCTTCGAAAACTGCTCAAATGTCCTTTCCAAGGTGTAAAAATCTTCTTCTCTGATTCATCATCGGATCCTCCTAAAAAAATGTGCCCTCTCGTTGTAATTTTATAGAAAAATGTGCCCTAGCGCTAGAAGCTTGTTAGGGAAACCAACCCAACCATTACTCATTCAATCATTAATTCTGACTGCTACCTTGAAAAATTCAATTTGAATGCTTCCCATGTTCGGAAATCATTACTCGAATTTATCGCCCACTACTTTTGATTATCGCCATGTAATCCTTGGGAATATCTTCTTCAGAAAAAACCCTCTCACGCGCTTATGAATTCATGGGTGCATGTGTTTTTAAAATCTCATAGCGCGCCTCCTAAAAAAATGACATTTTTTCTAAAAAGAAAAACAAGTTTTTTATGCTTTTTCCTTTCTTATCTTTTTTTTTTTTTTATGATGTCATCAAAGTGCGTTCACCCTAAAGATAGGTGAACATGACGTTCACCTCTTTCAATAGGCGCATGCGAAGCTCTATCACTTCTTTGCCAATATTTGAGTTCTTTTTTTTTTGGCAATGAGACGTCTTAACCATCATTTTTTTTTAGAACATATTTATACCTATGCAGAATTGTTTAAAATACATGAAAATATTTACATATATACAGGATGTTACCTTTGATTTGAAACCTTACGAAATATAAGCCTTCAGATGAAGGCCATTCACTGGGATAGGGAGCTCATACCCTTCCATGTCACAAAGTCGGAATGCATTAGAAGAAGTGACAACAGAAATTCGAAAAGGTCCTTCCCATATTGCATCAAATTTTTGATGTTTTCCTGGCTTTGATTTCTTTTCGTTCCATTTCAGTACCAAATCGCCCACCTGGAAGCTTCGATCAGTCATTTTTTCTTGAACCACTTCTTCATCTCAGTAGCATGTTCTATGAAAGTATGGTAAGCATGCTCCCTTTCTTCTTCTAATTGCAACAATTGCACCAATCTAGCCTCCATTGGATCATTTTCTTCGTTATCATCGTGAAACATCTGCAATGCTTGGAGCACAGGGAGCTCGATATGCGTAGGAAGGATAGCTTCTTTCCCATACACCAAAGCGTACGGGGAGGTTTTTATTGACTTTTTCACTAAAATGCGGTCAGCCCAAAGCGCCTGATTTAATAACAAATGCCAACTCTTCTTATTGTCACCCATTATTCTTTTCAAAATCCGGAGCAGATTCTTGTTAGTTGACTCAGCCAATCCATTCCCCTGTGGGTAATAATTGGAAGAGGTTTTCAGGTAAATTTCGTATCTACTGGCGAATTCTATAATTTTGGCTCCAATGAAGGGAGTGCCATTGTCGGTGACTAAAGAATCTGGTATGCCAAAATGGGTAATAAGGCTTTCCAAAAAAGAAATAATAGTCGTCTGATCTACTTTTTTGGTAGGTATAGCTTCTGCCCATCTGGTAAAGTAGTCTATCATGGTCAGAATATATTTATGTTCTATAGAGGAATGTGGATCAATAACTCCTATAAAATCGAGACCCCACTGCTGAAAGGGCGCTTCCACCTGGATCGGATGCAGCGGTGATGCTCCTTTCCTAACTCGACCCACATATCTTTGACAACTATCACACCGCTGGCTTATCTTATGTGAATCGATGAACAGAGTGGGCCAATAATACCCTACCCAAATAATTTTTAGAGCCATAGGCCTACCTGCATAATGCCCTCCTGATAGCCCAGAATGGAATTCTTCCAGAATCTTCTCTTTCTCGAAATATTTTACACATCTAAGAAGTATACCATCAATATTCTTATAATATAGGCCATTGGGCAATAGTACATACCTGAGCGCTTGTAATCTGAACCTTCGGCGTTGTGAGGGGTTAAGGTGGCTAGGACACCTTCCAAAAACAAAATACTCAATGAGTTCCTCGGTCCATTCTTTGCTGACTGCTGCACTATTTGCACAAATTACATCTTCGCGACTTGTCTCAACAACAATGCTTTTGGCCAACTCCTAGCACAGAGCGCATCCACGAACCAATTTCATCGGTTTAATTTCTACATCATACTCCTGGATCTTCGAGACCCATCCGACCCTTTTATCACCCAGTTCTCCTTGAATGATGAAATTTCGAACATCAGGATGAATGACATAAACCATAGTTTTACTCTGAGAAACAAAGTGGTGAAACTTCTTCAAGGCTTTCATCACTGCATAAACTTGTTTCTCTATAAAGTTGTACTTTTCTTGATGTGGTGCTATAACCTGGCTTAGAAAAGTGATAGGCTTTTCTTCGCCATCATGTTGCTTTTGCGTTAGCACTATAGCATAGCTCTCCTGCTCACCCACTGCATAAAGTATAAAGTCTTTGGAGTAATCAGGGTTGATCAATACTGGCGCTTGAGTAATTCTCTCTTTGATTTCTTGAAAAGCTCACTTCCTGGCTTCTGTCCACTTAAATTCCATATTTTTCTTCAAGAGCTCGGTCATGGGCTTGACGACTTGGGAAAAATCAGCAATAAACTTATGCACAAAGTTTATCTATCCAAAGAAGGACTACAAGTCTTTCTTATTAGCTGGTAATGACAATCTCATGAGCGCTTCAGCTCGTGCAGGGTCTATGGCCAATCCTTCCTGTGAAATCACATGTCCCAACAATTTCCCTTCCTTGACCGTAAAAATTGATTTCTTTGGATTTATAGAAATCCCAAATTCTTGACATTTCTCGAATATTTGCCTTAGATGGAAAACATGATCCATTCTACAATGTGAAAACACCATCATATCATCAAGATAAATCACAATGATTTTATTTAGCAACTCACCAAAGGCGACGTCCATGGCTCTCTGAAAAGTAGCTCCGACATTTGAAAGTCCAAAGGGCATCCGTTGGTAAGCAAATGTGCCCCACTTAGTTGTAAACGTCATCTTGTATTGATCTTCATCTTTAACCCAAATTTTATTGTACCCAAAAAATCCATCCAGCAAGGAAAATCTCTGAGCACCAACCATGACATGAAGAATCTGGTCTATCTGAGGTAGAGGATAGTGGTCTTTGAGTGATGCCTGATTTAAATTTCGAAAATCGATGCATAGACGTATGTCCCCATTCTTCTTCCTTACAGGAACCAAGTTTGCCACCCAAGTGGAATGCTTAATAGGGTATATGATCTTCGCCTCAAGCATCTTCAGTAACTCTGCTTTCATGAGAACCTCGATCTTGGGATTAACAGGGCGTTGCTTCTACCAAAAAGGCTTAACTCCTTCTTGTAGCTCGATAGTATGCTGAATCACGCTCTTGTCGTATCCTTTCAAGTCTTGATAACTCCATGCTACTATATCTGGATATTCAGAGCACATATTTCTAATGCCTTCAATCTCATCTGATTCACAATCAGTACCAATCTTGATCACTTTTCCTGGCTCCAACTGCAATTCTCTGAATTCCTTAGCATCCACCTTAATCCTATGTTTATCAGCCCTATCACTTTGATCAAATAAACTCTCTAGTGAAATCAAACCTCTAGGAATGTGATTATTCTTTAACTGAATCATTCCTTCCTTTTCTTCTTCCACAAGAATCCTATCTTCTGCGCTGGCAACTTCTTTTAGCAAAAAATTCACTATTTTCTCATCATTATCAAACACCTACCAATAGAGGTTCTTATCTAGAATGGAAGGTCTATAAATCACCCTTACTATCTTGGGCTTGCGAACCACTTGCTCAGTAGGAGAATAATTAGCGCCCAAGGAAGCTAAAATGTCAGCATGTCTATTTTGTTCTCGAGGAATTGCCTGAATATTCAAAGCTTTAAATGCTTCCAAAAGATCCCATACTCTGTTGTGATAAGCCTTCAAGTAATGTTGCTTTGATACACATCTATTTGTAACTTGATTAACAATAAGCTCAGAATCACCAAAAATCTGTAGTTGTTCAATTCCTAACTTTTTGGCCTTTTTTAAGCCAAGGCATAGCACTTCATATTCAGCCGCATTATTTGTACAGCTCCAGGTCAATCTATAGGAGTAAGTTTTTTGTATGCCTTCAGGGGAGATCAACACAACACCTACTCCTGCACCATTCTTACATCGAGCGCCATCAAAGAACAACTTCCATAACTGATGCGAAATAGGTTCTAGGGATTCAAGGACTTGCTCTTGGGACTTCTCCATCTTCTGAATTGAATAACAACCAATATCCATTTCAATCATAGCATTGAAATCTATCAATAGAAACTCATCTTCCAAGTGAATCTCCTGGGGTATTTCTTCAACCAAGCCAACTTCTTCCAATTCTTCGGTCATCATGTTCACCGTGCCTGGGACTTGTTCTACCTCCTCTATCTTTTCAATATGAAAAGGGGAGGGCTTCTCATTATGAATGCGAATTCACCTACCTTTGAATGGAATCTCTAGATGTGAATAATCTAGGGAAAGATAACCTCCCAGCTTAGCTATGAATTCTCTTGAAAGGCACATGCTAAAGTAGGGCTCTAAATCAACAACCACCACTTCCTGGATGACGGTAATCTGCGGCATGCTATGGAGCACTATTGGAATATCCTTGATTACTCCAATAGTCTTAACTAGCGTACCATCCAATTGTAAAACTCCTGGGCTGCTTCTTGTATATTCCATTCCCATTACTTCACATACTGCCTTTGGCATGACAGTAGTGGCAGCACCAGAATCGATCATACAATTATGCATGATCCACCCTTCCATTCTCAAAGATAAGTAAAATGGGGGAGGCCGATTCTTACCTATCATTGAAGTGGGGAGCGCTTGAGCCAAGACTATTTGTAAATGATCTTTCTTTTGATCTTTGGCGGTCTTCAGAGATTCTTGCAATAAATCAATCTGCCTAGGTAATTGCAATGCATCATACAAGCTAATCCTTGCTGGTATTTTCTTCATTTCTTCCATGATACTATAGCCATGAGCAGGTGAGACCTTTTCTTCTAAGGGCCGCTCATATTTGTCTCGGTACTGCTACGTAGCGTCTACTCTTTGCCTTTTTTTCAATGAAGGATACTTGAGTCTTTCCTTAGCTTGCTCTTTAGTTTCTCTAGGAAATGGAGTAGTAGCGATGCATTGCGAAGTTGAAGGCTGAACCTGCACCTTATCTTGTGCTTGATCAGGTGATGAGTTTTTTAATTTATCAGCATCAGGAATCTTTTTCGGGGATGCCCGCTTTTCTTCCTATGCTTTTGAGCCGTAGGTACTTTCAAAGGTTGCAAGTCTGTAGGATCAACAATCACTGGCTTCTTTCCAGACCTAGTAAGGACTAAAACTTGCTCTAGAGATGACACCATACAATTACACTCCATCTCTCGAATCATGTTGACTTGCCCACCCGAAGAACTTTTTGTTAATGTCTGAACATAGTTCAGATGTACCATACATGTATCTTCACCATGAGGATCATTACATGTAGAACACCAATATGTCCTTTCGGATACGTTACTCTCATCATTTGCTTGGATCATGGTGTTTTTCTTGGGTCCCTTGCTGGTAGATACTTGTTCTCGGGTTATTGGTGGAGTCTGAAACCTTCTTGATCGAAACTCAGCCTCAGCCTGCTTCTTCCTCATAGTAGTAAGCTCATTAGATATCATCCTTAAAGCCGCATTATTGGATTTTACTTCTTGTAACAAGGTCGTGAGAGGATCTGTATTGGGTGACGGAGTTGGCACTAGCAACGACAAGGGCATTGGAGGTGCAGGTAATGGTAAGGGCATTGGAGGTGCTGGCAGTGTTGGAAAAGAAATGGATGAAGGTTGTGATGTTACTGATGGGATGAGAAATTATGGAAAGCTCATAGCAGATGACTATGGAACAGGGATAGGAGCTACTTGAGGAGAGCCCAAATTCCATGAAGGGATAGGATACATCGATGGCATAGGCTACAAAAATGCATTAGAGTAAAGATACTATGGCAGATCAGGGAGGATAGGCATCGTCGCCTTCGAAGGAAGCCTACCTACAACAATCAAATCTGACTCAGCCTTTTGAGCTTGTGTATAGAGATCCAGGAATGTAGTCACATTGGCCTGGTGCACCGCCATACCAATATCGGTACTGAGTGCTCAAAGATAATAAAATGTTGCTTGCTCATGAGTTGGTCGTAACCCATCTGGGACCCTCTACCAACTTTGCACAAATCGGACATTGAAATCTACAAGTTCCTCTTGTGGATGTCTTTGGATTGAGGTGAACTAGTGCAACAGAGAATACGGATCAACTTGTTCATGGAAATTCTTAATCAACAACTCTGCCAATTGATCCCATGAGGTAATGGTACCCGACTGCAAATATCGGTACCAATACAACAATTTCCCTCTTAATGATAGGACCAAAAGTTTTATCATCACATCCTCATCAGTTATATCATGAATAGTTGCAAGAGAGGCTACATCTTGGATATGCTCATATGCAGTTTTTCTAGTACCATCATATGTGGGTAAAGCCTTCAGAGCAGCTTGAGGTACGAGATTTTGCGCCTACAAATTCAGCGCTCCTGAGCTATTCCAAGCCGAAAACTGCCTTGGAAGTTGTTGATGTGGTGGAGGATTCTGAGCCATGTGGATGGGAATATGAGGAGTAGGCCTCGGGATGTTAGCGGTTGTACTAGGCGGAGGCTGAGGGAAACTGGTGGCAGTGCTTACAGGACTCACAGGGGTAGAAAACACACCAGCTAACCGGGAAGATGAAATAGATGGTATGGATGAGATATGAGGAAGTGAAGATGTTCATCGAAAAGTGGCTATTTGAGGATGCTCTCCTAGCCTTTGAATGTCTAGTTCATAAAATCTAATCTGATTATCAAGATTTTTGGCTTTTGATCTTGTATTCATGAGAAACAACTTTCGTCGTCCTCACGCTTATGGAGTTCTGGGTAAAAATTGAGTCACCAGATGTTCTAATCTCAAGCAGGAAGGCGAACACCAAACCTAATACTGTTGGAAGTGGAACCTTAAAGGTCCCATCGGGCGTGCCAAAAATTGTTGGTCAAATATCTGCCTAATCAATAAACACTACGTTTATGCACCCTAGATACGACCAACATTGAAAGGTCGAAGGAAAGAGATGTCCTCCATGCCAATCTCTAGAGAGGGTTGGTTCCCGAACTAAATCCTACACTGGTAAAAGACTAGGGATGCAGGAAAGAAATTAGAAATAACAGAAAGAAATGGGAAATATGGCCACAGGCCAAAGTGCAGGATTGGTGTTAGACTAACTAGCAGGAAAAACCCAAGCACAAATTAGCATTCATGAAAGGAAACGAAATAGAACAAGCTCACAATATTGCCATAATAACTATCAAAATGGTACTCCAACATTCACTTTCTCCTTAGCAACTTTAAATCCAATGACAAAATTTAAATTCAACAACAAATTAGATAGACGAATGGAAATAGAAGCACACTACATAGAAAATAATTATACACAAGACCGCTCACAAATTCAGAAGTCTGATGCCTTCTATTAATGCAGAGAGCTTAAGGGAATCTCTCACAAAAATGTCTAACTCTCCTTTTACAATGAAATTTACCTAGTATTTATAGAGGTTTTCGCCTCTTTCATTTAATACATATGAGGGAAGAATGTCTGAGAATCAAAGACAAAATCAACAAAATCCTCCTTGAATTCCTAGAAAATCCATTTGCCAGGGGAACAAATTCTTGAAAATCCAAACTTCGGATGGAGGTGCGCCTGTTAGGAGAAAATATTAAATTCTTCGGATCACCTCTGATACATTGGAAATCATGAAGGCTCATTTCCCTTCGCCTTCCTCTTCGTGATCCACAAAATGGAGTAACTGAGAGTGCCCTTCATTTAATGCCAAATTCAACATCTTGACCAAAGTCCCATTCATTCGATTTATCTTCGCCTAGCATTAGTTTCGCCCCTTCAGATGCGCATGATCTTGATACAAATAGGTTCACCCAATTCAAGGGCGAATGACACGTTCACCCCTAAGGGAAGGTGAACATGATTTTCTATCATCGCTAGGTGGTTCACCCATAGGAGAGGCGAACGGTGTGTTCACCCCTCGACTAGGGTGAACGTAATTTCATTCGGGCATGCGACCCCTCAAGGTGATGCCAAGGCATGTTCACCCCTAGAAAGGGTGAACAACATGTTCACCCCTAAGGGAGGGTGAACGCAAATTGTCAGGCATGTTCACCCCTAGAAAGGGTGAACGACACGTTCACCCCTAAGGAAGGGTGAATGCAATTTGTCACTTTTTAAATTTTTGCCATTCTGCTTTCCAAAAGTGATTCGCCCCTAGGAAGGGCGAAAGGGACGTTCGCCCCTAAGGAAGGGCGAACGTCAATACATAAGATTTTCTGGCGATTTCGTTCAAGTTTTTTATGAAACTCATTCTCTTCATTTCTTTTGGACCTTGAAGGACATCTCTCCATTAATACATTCAAATGCATTGGATTTCTGAAAATTATTACAACTTATTACAACTATCTAAAAAATAAAGGAGACAAATATATTATCGCTTTATACAAAATTTCCAATGAATACAAAATGGCCAACAAGATCATAGGGCACTACACTAAGTTCTAGGTATGGGTTTTCACACCCACTGAGATCATACATGCCAGCACCAAGTTCTGGGTATGGATGATCTCAATTTACATTTTCAACAAATTCATAGGCACCAAAAGTTTCTATAGAGGGATTGGATAATATTCAGCTTGATGAGGATTATCTTTTGCAGGGTAACATTGAAGGCTTCAAGGCAACATATGTGCTAAGAGGTGAAGGAGATCAAGTAGAAGCCACTGACCCTACAACTTAGGAAATAGCATTGCCATCAACTCAAGGAGCCAACCCTCCTCGGGGTCCTCAAACTGAGGATAATGTTATTGATTTTAATAAAAAAAAATTATTAGTTGAAACCATAGAAGCTACAATTAATCAATTTGTGTTAAAATATTTGAAAATTTGAAGGAATGGGAATATCGAGCAAATGCCCTTTAAAGGGAAATAAATACCTGATATAAAAATTATGTAAAAAGAGATTCTCTTTATTTTTTGGTTCAATTTGAACCAGAAAATCTTGAGGGCCTTCTAAAATAGGTCACATCTATTGGCAATTTTGGGTACTTTGGGTACATTGCCTTTGCTCAAGTGTATAAGTTGTCATTGATGTCAAGAAGCTCTTGAAGGAATTTGATTTGATGTCAAATAACTTGTTTTGATGAAGGTTACGGCATGACAGTTTCAAAGGTCTTTTGTAAACCCCAAGTTGGCAGGTTTAAATATTACGGTGGATGCATTAGTTTAATGCATTTGGGTCCAGGAGGAAGTATTTATTTAAATAATTAAAAACCTTGTTAAGGTTCCTTTTAATTATTTTTAAATAAATATTTGTTTGCATTGGGTTCTCCTAACCCATGGCGCAAATGTCTTAACTTTGATGGCGCTATGTTCTAAGTTTGTGGGCGCTATCCAAGACCTCCGCCGTCATGTTAAACTCCTCCGCCGACGTGTTAAACTCCTCGCCGACGTCAAGAGTTTATGGGAAATATGCATATAAAACTCCCACGATGAAGATCAAAGTTCATCCCATCCGCATTTTCGAAAAGTATTGCTCGCTGTGCATTCGCGATCTGGTGTTCATTTTCTTCGCTGTGATTTCGGATATCCGCCGTTCATTTTCTGTATCCACTTCATTTTTTGTATCCGTCGTAAGGTTTCATCGTCGTCGTTCACGTCAAAAGACAGGGAGGCCTGTTGTTTACTTTAGCCCTGGCACAGAAGGTACAAGGGAAACAGAGTGAGGTTCAAACTTCACCGGATGCCTTTGGCGCACCGGTAGCGGCTAGGCTATTGGCGCGCTACCCGAACGGGAGGTTCCGCGTTCGAATAACGCGAAAGGGTTTTTCTTCATTGAGGTGGACGCAACGGGTGGTGTTAGAGTTCATGTGCAATTTCTCCATAGCGCGATTTTTGGTGTTGGCCAAGGTATTTTCGAAATTGATTTTTGCTAGTATATTTTGCGGATGGAGGAAGCTTATTAGAGAGAAAAATAGCTTAGGAGTTATAAGGAGTTTGATGCTTGCTTTATTTTGATAAAAGATTCTTTTGAAAGTGTTGGTTGCATTATCTTATTGCATTCTTATGAGAGTTAAAGTTTATTGTTGATAAGACTATAAGGGAGAAATAAGGTGTATAAGGGATAAATATTTCTTATATTGTTGAGAGTGTTTTTGGTTGATTATGGAAATGAAAGCATGATGTTTTAAGGTTAGAATTGCTTCTTGTGTGAAGTTGTGAAACCCTAAGTGGGCAGCTTTGAGATTGACATTAGCTTTCATTAAATTGGTTATAATCAAGCTATTCTTTACTTGGTTAAAGTGTTGAGCTTACTTCTTTGTTGATGATTTGAAAAGTTGTTTTGTGCTATTGAGATTTGAGTTGGTGGATGCTTTTTGTTCAAACAATATTGGAGAGAAAAGGAGTTCTACTTGTTTCCTTTTCTGATGTTGATTGTGAAATGCTTCAAGGTTGTGTTTTGAGTTGAATGGTGTTGACTAAACCTTGTTTGATGAGCATTGTTGTTGAAACCCTAATTGATGGTGAAAAGAACATGAGTATCATTGTTATGTGATTCTTTGCATAGTTGGCAATTGTTGGGGTTTCATGTTCTTGAAAGAAAACATTCTATCCTATCTATTTCAGATATTGAGTTGAGTTTTCAGATTTGAGATTGAGATTGAGCTGAGTTGATTTGAGTTGAGTTTTGAGATTGGGATTTGAGTATAGAACATATTGAGTCTCTAACAATTCTCTTTATGCTTCTATGAGTTTGACAAATCACATTGGGTCTCTAACAATTCACTTTGTGATTTCCTACTAAGAAAGTTTTTCTTGGTGAGCTTGCTGAGTTTTTGGACAGGTTCCAGTGGGGACTTGTGAGCAGTTTTTGGACAGGTTCCAGTGGGGACTTGTGAGCAATTTTTGGACAGGTTTCGGTGGGGACTTGTGAGCAGATTTGGACAGGTCCTAGCAGAGGACTTGTGAGCTGAGTTTGATAGTTCTATCAGAGAACTTGAGGATAGAGGTGCATTGGTTCTATGAGAAGAACCTGAGGACAGATTTGGCAAGTCTTTGAGAAGGCTTGTATGTAGAGGATTGATTTGTTCAAGAGTTGGACAGATCTGACAGATAGAGGAAGACTTGTACTAGACCGATTGATTGTGTTTGGTACAGGTTGTTGAGCTATTGTGGATGTGATCATAGAAGGCAGAGGTCTCTTAGGCTAAGCATTGAGGACAGGAGGTCTTCGATGGAAAGGAGTTCCACATGCTGGCAAGAGGTAGAGGCAGTTGATCTTCTGAGGGATCATTTCCAGAGCAGAGGGGAAGGTATCTCCTTTGAGCAGAGGCTCATAAATTTTGATTGGGGGAAGGTATCTCCTTTGAGCAGAGGCTCATAAATTCTGATTGGGGGAAGGTATCTCCTTTGGGCCGAGGCTCATAAACATTGTAATTGGGAAGGATTCCCAAAGAACTTTGAGATAACTTTTAGAGAAAATTTTTGTGGACGTAGCCCACCCATTCTGGGTGAACCACGTTAAAATTGGTGTCACTTTGTGGATGATATTGTGCATTGCTTTGATATTGCTTTGGGTATATTGCTTTACTATTTTGAAGTATAAAGGAAAAAGTAAAAAGAGGTCTTATACTGTTCACCCCCCCCTCTCAAGTATAAGCTTGTGTTCTTCAATTGGTATCAAAGCAGGTGCCTTCAAAAAGTTTAACAGCTTGAAGGAAAAGCTAGTAAAGAACACAATGGATCATTCAAGTGGCAATGCAACACCTATTCTTGATGGGTCAGATTTTGGTCTTTGGAGTGCAAGGATGAAGGTTCATCTAATGGCACTTGGGAATGAGGTTTGGGAAGTGATTGAAGATGAGTACACTATTCCTGAACATGGTCCTAATACTAAAGAAGAAAGGCTCCTACATCACAGCAATTCAAAAGCAATGAATGCAATCCCGAAAGGCTTACAGAAAGCAGATCTCACCAAAGTGATTCACTGCAAGACAGACTAGTGAAATGTGGAATCAGTTGAAGGTGGTTCATACAGGTGATACAAATGTCAGAAAGGCCAAGTTGAGACACTTCAAAGGTATGTTTGAACAACTCAAGATGAATGATGATGAAAATATTAGTGACTACATGCTTCGTATGGATGAGGTTGTTAACTCCATGAAAGACTTAGGTCTTGAGCTTGCTGAAAATGATGTTTGTGATAAGATTTTAAGATCTCTTCCTAATAGATTTAGTGAAAATATTTTTGCTATTGAGGAAGCTAAAGATTTGGATAAGTTGAAAAAGGATGAGCTCCATAGTATACTTGCAGCATTTGAGTTGAGAACTCAAGTGAAGGTTGATGTCAAGAAAGAGGCAACTTTCAAGGCTACCAAGAAATCCAAGGGTAAACAACTTCAAGATAGTGATGAGTCTTCTAGTGATGAAGAGGCATATTACAACAAGAAAGGCAAGTTCTCTAGAAAGCACAAAAGTATGAAAAATATAAGATGTTTCAATTGTGGAAAGTTTGGTCATTATGCTACTGACTCATACTCGTTCCCAAGAATGAAAGTGATGAAGATAAACAGGATTCTAAGAGCAAGGATTCTGAAAAGCACAAGCATCACAGGAAAAACAAAGATGAGCACAACAATCAAGGAAAGAGGTATTCTCACAAGCACAAGAAGAGTTTCTACCTAGACAAAGCAAGTAAGTGTTCTAGTAGTGATAGTGAAAGTTCTTCAAGTGATAATGAAAATGAGATGTTGTTCATATCAAAAAAGAGGAAGAACCGAAACATAGATTCATTATCATGAAATGTCTTAGATGTGGAAACTTTGGTCACCTTGAGGATGATTGCACAAATAATGATTTGGTTTCTAGTATGTATGAGGATGCTTCAGAAAACTATAAGGAAGATGCATGTATGGTTTTTGAAAAGGGTAGCACCTCTAGTGATAAGAAATCTGAAAAAGGCTTTGATGATTCAAAAAGCAAACAAATAGAGGAAGATATAGAGGAAGGTGAAGTAGATCTTGAAGGTGAACTTATTAGTGCTCTTAGTGCTTTGAAAAAGGAAAGAAAGAAGAATGCTAGACTCAAGGATAAGTTAGATGAATGTTGTATGGAGAGAGATGATCTTATAGAAAGTCTTGACTTCTCTATAGCTAAGACACAGGAACTCAAGGATGAGTTAGAGTCTAAGGTTCTTGAGTATAGTGAGTTAGAACAAAAAATGGCTTCTTTGAAAGAGGAAACTAAAGAGTACAAGGATAAGCTTTACAAGTTTCAAGATAGCTCCAAAAAGGTTAAGTCACTCATCAAAGGTCAAAGAAAGACAACAGATAAAATAGGCCTTGGTTTTGTTAAGCCACACAAGGAACAAGTTGGAGAGTCTAGTAAGAGACTCCAAAAGGAAGAGAGTTCTGATGAGGAAAGTATTTCAGAAAAGGAGTCCTTGAATGATAGATGCACATAAATAGAAAACAGAATTCAGAATGAGAAGAAGAATTTTTCAGAACCTAAGAGGTCAATTAAAGGAAAGTTTCAAGGCAGATGTTTTGCTTGTCACAGGTTTGGTCACATGGCTTCACATTGCATGGCTCAAGTGAAGGAGGTAAATGATAGTTTCAGAAGTGCTAGTTACTTTCAAGGGTATTGCTACTCTTGTCAACAGTTTGGGCACAAGGCAGTTTATTGCAAGGCAAATAACAGGAACAGGTTTGGTCAGAACAGGTTTGGTCAGAACAGGTTTGGTCAGAATAGGTTTGGTCAGAACTGGTGGATTCAAAGATCAGGTTTACCTCAGAGAAACAACATCGTCAAGTGTTTCAAGTGCAACAATGAAGGTCACAAAATCAGACAGTGTAGAGCTAAAATTCTAGAATACAGGAACAAGAACAGTGGCATGATCAGGTCCAAGGATCAAGGCATGGACAAGAACAGGGATGAGAACAAGAACAAGAATAGTGACAAGAACAGGAATATGGACAAAGAGTTCAAGAGAAGGCCCGACAAGGAAGTTATAGATGCTGATGATGATCAGTGCCTAATGGGAGTTTTACTCCCACCCCAAAATTAATCACCTCATCAGGAGGTGGGGGAGGGACTAAGCTAAGAGGCTCATTCTTAGTCCCGAGCCCCAAAGGTGGCCCTTTGCCATTGATGACAAAGGGGGAGAGATATGAGTAAGGGGGAGAGCTTCAAAGTGAAGAGGAGAGCTTCAAGTCAGGGGGAGCAAAACTTCAAAGGAAGATTCTCAGTTGTGGGCACAGTTGGTCGGTTGTTAGCACAGTTGGTTTCAGTTTTGGCTCTTGAGAAGTGTTTTCAGTAAAGGTTTGCCATCAATGACAAAGGGGGAGATTGTTGGCAATTTTGGGTACTTTGGGTACATTGCCTTTGCTCAAGTGTATAAGTTGTCATTGATGTCAAGAAGCTCTTGAAGGAATTTGATTTGATGTCAAATAACTTGTTTTGATGAAGGTTACGGCATGACAGTTTCAAAGGTCTTTTGTAAACCCCAAGTTGGCAGGTTTAAAGATTACAGGTGGATGCATTAGTTTAATGCATTTGGGTCCAGGAGGAAGTATTTATTTAAATAATTAAAAACCTTGTTAAGGTTCCTTTTAATTATTTTTAAATAAATATTTGTTTGCATTGGGTTCTCCTAACCCATGGCGCAAATGTCTTAACTTTGATGGCGCTATGTTCTAAGTTTGTGGGCGCTATCCAAGACCTCCGCCGTCGTGTTAAACTCCTCCGCCGACGTGTTAAACTCCTCGCCGACGTCAAGATTTTATGGGAAATATGCATATAAAACTCCCATGATGAAGATCAAAGTTCATCCCATCCGCATTTTCGAAAAGTATTGCTCGTTGTGCATTCGCGATCTGGTGTTCGTTTTCTTCGCTGTGATTTCGGATATCCGCCGTTCATTTTTTGTATCCACCGTAAGGTTTCATCGTCGTCGTTCACGTCAGAAGACAGGGAGGCCTATTGTTTACTTTAGCCCTGGCGTAGAAGGTACAAGGGAAACAGAGTGAGGTTCAAACTTCACCGGACGCCTTTGGCGCACCGGTAGCGGCTAGGCTGTTGGCGCGCTACCCGAATGGGAGGTTCCGCGTTCGAATAACGTGAAAGGGTTTTTCTTCATTGAGGTGGACGTAGCGGGTGGTGTTAGAGTTCGTGCGCAATTTCTCCATAGCACGATTTTTGGTGTTGGCCAAGGTATTTTCGAAATTGATTTTTGCTAGTATATTTTGCGGATGGAGGAAGCTTATTAGAGAGAAAAATAGCTTAGGAGTTATAAGGAGTTTGATGCTTGCTTTATTTTGATAAAAGATTCTTTTGAAAGTGTTGGTTGCATTATCTTATTGCATTCTTATGAGAGTTAAAGTTTATTGTTGATAAGACTATAAGGGAGAAATAAGGTGTATAAGGGATAAATATTTCTTGTAATGTTGAGAGTGCTTTTGGTTGATTATGGAAATGAAAGCATGATGTTTTAAGGTTAGAATTGCTTCTTGTGTGAAGTTGTGAAACCCTAAGTGGGCAGCTTTGAGATTGACATTAGCTTTCATTAAATTGGTTATAATCAAGCTATTCTTTACTTGGTTAAAGTGTTGAGCTTACTTCTTTGTTGATGATTTGAAAAGTTGTTTTGTGCTATTGAGATTTGAGTTGGTGGATGCTTTTTTGTTCAAACAATATTGGAGAGAAAAGGAGTTCTACTTGTTTCCTTTTTCGATGTTGATTGTGAAATGCTTCAAGGTTGTGTTTTGAGTTGAATGGTGTTGACTAAACCTTGTTTGATGAGCATTGTTGTTGAAACCCTAATTGATGGTGAAAAGAACATGAGTATCATTGTTATGTGATTCTTTGCATAGTTGGCAATTGTTGGGGTTTCATGTTCTTGAAAGAAAGCATTCTATCCTATCTATTTCAGATATTGAGTTGAGTTTTCAGATTTGAGATTGAGATTGAGCTGAGTTGATTTGAGTTGAGTTTTGAGATTGGGATTTGAGTATAGAACATATTGAGTCTCTAACAATTCTCTTTATGCTTCTATGAGTTTGACAAATCACATTGGGTCTCTAACAATTCACTTTGTGATTTCCTACTAAGAAAGTTTTTCTTGGTGAGCTTGCTGAGTTTTTGGATAGGTTCTAGTGGGGACTTGTGAGCAATTTTTGGACAGGTTCCAGTGGGGACTTGTGAGCAGTTTTTGGACAGGTTCCGGTGGGGACTTGTGAGCAGATTTGGACAGGTCCTAGCAGAGGACTTGTGAGCTGAGTTTGATAGTTCTATCAGAGAACTTGAGGACAGAGGTGCATTGGTTCTATGAGAAGAACCTGAGGACAGATTTGGCAAGTCTTTGAGAAGGCTTGTATGCAGAGGATTGATTTGTTCAAGAGTTGGACAGATTCGACAGACAGAGGAAGACTTGTACTAGACCGACCGACTGTGTTTGGTATAGGTTGTCGAGCTCGCTGTGGACGTGATCATAGAAGGCGAGAGGTCTCTTAGGCTAAGCATTGAGGACAGGAGGTCTTCGGTGGAAAGGAGTTCCACGTGCTGGCAAGAGGTAGAGGCGGTTGATCTTCTGAGGGATCATTTCCAGAGCAGAGGGGAAGGTATCTCCTTTGAGCAGAGGCTCATAAATTTTGATTGGGGGAAGGTATCTCCTTTGAGCAGAGGCTCATAAATTTTGATTGGGGGAAGGTATCTCCTTTGGGCCGAGGCTCATAAACATTGTAATTGGGAAGGATTCCCAAAGAACTTTGAGATAACTTTTAGAGAAAAGTTTTGTGGACGTAGCCTAGCCATTCCGGGTGAACCACGTTAAAATTGGTGTCACTTTGTGGATGATATTGTGCATTGCTTTGATATTGCTTTGGGTATATTGCTTTACTATTTTGAAGTATAAAGGAAAAAGTAAAAAGAGGTCTTATACTGTTCACCCCCCCTCTCGGTATAAGCTTGTGTTCTTCAACATTAGGATTTGTTCAGTCTGATTTTATTTATGATGATGATGTTTTGAATGTTGTTGTTGGTAGATTGGAGAACATTAATGCCAAACCCCAAGCATTTTATAACCAGTGGGTTTCAGATAAGGAGAAAGTTGCAGTTGCTAAGGTTGCAAGGGATATGGTTGAGGTAAGAAAACTTTTTATGTTTCTATTTTATATTGCAGTAAAAAAATTATATTTCTTGAAAATATTAAATAATTTCAATATAATTCTTTTTAATTATGTTTTCAATTTTTTTTTGCAGTCAAATTTTGAACACTTAAAAACACATGTTAAGAGCATGGACGTCAATCTTAAAAAGGCAAATACAATTTTGAATCATGCAATGGAAATAAAACATAAAATGCAATCAAAAATATCAAAAAATAATCATTTAAAAAAGTACATCAAGGAGAAGCTCAAAGAAGATCTAAAAATGGTGCTTGAGAAAACAAAGGAAATACTTCCAACAATACTTGAAGATCCAAACAAAGAAGAAGCACAATTGGTGTCAATTATTGTGAAAGTACACGATAACCTCGTGATAGTTGGAGTACTACCAGAATAGAGTGACACAGATGTCGACAAATGAAAAGAAATGGCAACTCCAATAGATAATGAAGCAACCAAGCACCAATCAAATGTTTGAAAATTTGAAAATGTAATATGCTATCAAGTTGATTGTAGTCAAAATTTTTGTACAATGTAATATATTTCTTTTGAACTAATGATAATGAAATTATCTCATTTTGTGTTTTCCATTATTCATAGTTTACTTGCATTTATAAATGTGTTGCAATTTTAGTTTATTTCTAGCTAATATTGTTCACTATGATCATCTCAACAACAAAAGCATTATAGATAACCTTACAGATCAACGTTACTATATCAATAATAAAATTTAAAACATGAAACATAGATATTTATCAATGAAGAGAGTTGAGACATCATGACATAAACATACAATTGTAAAAATTGCAAAAATATATAAGACATGTAATTTGTGAAATACTAATGTGATATAAAACAACAATTTTGTAAAATCTTATAAATCTTGAACAATATTGTGAAATATTCTATGAAGTTTGTGAAATCAAAGCATTATTATGTTTATCAATTTCAATGAAATCATGGAAATTATCATTATCACATTTTGTGTTTTCCATCATTCATAGTTTGCTTGCATTTATAAATATGTGTTGTAATTTTAGTTTATTTCTGGTTAATATTGTTCACTATGGTCATCTCACGAACAAAAACATTATACATAACATTACAGATCAATATTAAGATACTAATAATAAAATTTAAAACATGAAATATAGAGATTTATCAATGAAAAGAGTTGAGACATCATGACATAAACATAAAATTGTAAAAACTACAAAAAGATATAAGACATGTAATTTTTGAAACAATAATGTGATATAAAACAACAATTCTGTAAAATCTTATAAAACTTGAACAATATTGTGAAATCTTCTATGAAGTTTGTGAAATTAAAACATTATTGTGTTTATCAATGTCAATGAAATCATGGAAAATTATCATTATGGAAGCTAAAACATTTCAGCTTGTCTAGAATCATTATGAAGCATAGCAGAAATATTTGTCTCCACCATCTAATCACTATAAGCATCATCATCATAGTTATCGATCGTATTCGATGTTCCTCTTCTGTCTGCTAGGGAAATCCAGTGTGCCAAAGCTCTGTCATATTGAAATTTATCCAACTGATATGAAGACACAAATTCTTAAACAATTTTCTAAATTTTTGTTGAGTTTGTTGCGGAGTTTAGATTTAACAAAAGAAAGTGCACTGAAAACTCTTTCATCTTCGACTGACCCCAAAATCATTATTTCACATAATTCATATAAACGAAAGTATTCACTTATTGTATCTTATAAAATTGTGCTTGGATACAATTTTTGCCACAAACATGCAGTGGAACCAATTTCATGGACACCTATCATAAGTGATGTTTGCAAGACCATTGTTCTTCCAAAATGCGATGACTGTTCTTTCAAAAGATCACTGTTGAGTAAACATTTTATTTCAACACCATTAAATTCCACACTCTTACTAAAATAGTCAATGAGGTTACCCATATTTTTAAAAACAACTTATTTGCATAATTGTATTCAGTACAAGGTCCCCAAAATATGGGATTAACAACACCCATGGCCTCGAGCAACACATCTCTCTAAAATTGATCTCTTATCTCACTTGTTAAATATTTTGTTATTTTTGATAAATTACACTTTGTTTTCTGTATAATAACATAAAATCTAATGTGTTATAGGAACTTCTTCAAAATATTCGACAACTATACTTGATTGCCTTTCAAAACAATAAATAGGTACCATATTTTCATGAACATTAATACAAAGATGATCATTGATGTCAAACTTCAAGAAACTTTTTGGATTGTTCACATTTATCAATGTATTCCAACTATCAAACAAAGGTTTTGTAAAATTTTCTTTAGACACATACAATGTATCTATAAGCACGCATATTTATTTTCTCATCCTCATAAAATCAACGATATAGATGGATCTCTCTTGTGCAAGATTAATTAATTTGTTCATTTATTTTAACATTGGAAGAATATCATATAAGTTCAAAAGTGTTTCCAAGTCATTCAAACGAAACAACATATCTTTTGCCTTATCAACTATCCTGTGATTTACATGCAAAACCCCATCAATGATTGATATTCTTCAAAAAATATCTAAGAAGGTTGATACAATGAAATCCATCTTGTATTTACATATTTTAATAATTTTTTCCTTTTTGTAACTCCTAGTGCAAACTGTTTAAACTCTACAAACCTTTTTGGACTTAATGAGAAATAAGAATAAATTTCACGAATAAGGTTTTCCACTTTAGAAACATTTGAAAATGTGCTCACAATTTTATGTGCAAGGTTAACTCTATGAGTCATACAATGAATGGGAATCATATATGGGACAACTATGGTTTGGATTCGAACAGAAATACCAAACCTATGACCTTGCATAATAGCAGCTCCATCAGATCCAACGCAAATTAACTTTATTGCTATGTCTATATCATTCATTCTCGCAATATTTTTTAAACTATTAACAACATTATAAATATTTTTTGCATTTTAACTTTCCAATATCTTATGTATTCCTAACAAAATAGACCTTTTAATATGATTTCAAAATGTGTACACATGCATTCAAATCCAAGATGTGTTGTCCATAGTTGTTACCTCGTCAATAGAAAGTAAAATGAATCTAGCAAGTTTTACTTGCTCCCTTAGGTCTTCTTTCTCAACCAAAGATAAATATTTTGCCATTTTCCAACCACTTTGGTCTGACCAATGAGAACTAGGAAGGTTTTGCAAATTAAATAGGTGTAATATCTGCTTATAATCAATAAAATCGGACGTTGGTCTACCTTTATTGATAATATTGTAAACAATGACAAACTGCATACTTTTTGAAGCTAAAATAGTCTTCTATATTTTATGAAATTGGGCTGCAATTGTTCCACCTTTCTCAACAAGATATTATTGTTGCTTTAAGTGATTTTCATATTCTATAGCATATCTTAAATGTAGATATTTTGATACATCCTTCCACTTAACTTCTTTACTAACTTCACCATTACTTTTTATGACTTTTACATAAGCTTTGCCAACATGTTTTTCAATTGTATCAATCTTGTTTTGAAGCCTATGATCCTTACCAAGTATCCATCTAAAAATTTTGCATCTACATTATTTTTCATCGATTTGGTTATCCTCATTCATGACAGGCTCAAGCCAGGGAAATATTTCTGCCCATTCATTCTTAAATCTCCTTCCAAGTATCCAGTTAGACACTTTTCTTTTTTTGGAATTTTTTCTTGAAGATTCAAATGAAGCTTGTAATGATTTTGATTTATCATTTTCATTTTCAATTGTGATTTCATTTTGAGTGTTGTCTTCAAGTGTTTGTTAAATTTCATTTTCAAGATGATTTTCATTAAAAGGTATCTCTTATTAGGGAATATATTCAAGTGGAGGCATATCAGGATCGACAGGATATTCTGCATAGTAGCATACTATAATATTTTTACCATTCTTGCATAAAACAGTTACAAAAAAATATTCAAATCGTAAATCAAGCACATATTGGGAAGTTAAAAATCATTTGTACCTTGAATTTGCATGGATGTCGTTGGCTTATTGCATTTCGAAGTTTGGCTAAAATATTTGAGGATACTCTTTTCAGTAGAAGATTTGGTGCCCTTCTTTCCATCATTGGGTAACATTTTACTTGTTATGAAAATTATTTTCAATTCAGAAGAGTAATAAAATGTTGAAGAGGGTGTACTTTCTAGAGGCCTTAAGATAATATTGTAAATAGAATAAACAATTGTTTGGGTGATAGATTATACATACTTGTTTCCTACCATTCTTTATTGTGATTTTATCAGTTTATGCCATTGGTTCATTTTCTGGTGAAAACACTTTAACTGACAAGAGCACAAATATAATTAACATTTAAATTGAAATCAATTTAAGAAAAATATTTTTTAAGCACAAAATAATTGGTGATATGTCTGTCAAAAAATATCATATTATAGCACAAAATTGTCTAGAAATAGAGAATCAAAATATGTTCAGAGAAATAGAGCATCAATATGTCTTTAGAGAACCAAAGCATTTACTTATGTATAATATTAGCAAAGAAAAAAGATTTGAATTGAAACTAAGAATCAAAGAGTTTTAAAACATTAAGAACAGGGCAAAATAGAGAAAACATGGGAATATATCAATGATTATTCGAATGCAGAAGAGGGCTCGGATATAAGATTTAACATAAATAGATAAAATAAGGGATAACATGCAGTACATGGCAAAATAGAGAAAAACATGGCAAGCAGAGCAGTGACAAAGAACCTGATGTAGAAAGAGGTCTAGTGTGGAATAGGATCCAATCAAAAATATTCTAGTTGTAGAAATGGTTCTGGTCGAATGCATAACATTTTCTGCTTGCAAAATGGATCCATTTGATTGCATAATAGGATTTGGTTGTAAAATATTTCTTTTGGTTGCACAATAGGTTTCGATTGTAGAATTGATTCAAGATGGTTGCAAAACAGGATTCGACTATAGAAGTGGTATCGTCCAGTTGCATAAGAGGTTCCTTCTGCAGAAGAGGTTTCAGACGGTTGCAGAACAAGGTTCGACTATAGAAGTGGTTTCGTTCGGTTGCACAAGAGGTTTTTGTTACAGAATAAGGTTCGACTATAGAATTGGTTCTGTCCGATTGCAAAAGAGGTTCCTATATAATAGGTTCCAAACGGTTGCATAATAGGTTTTGGAAAGTTGCAAAAGAGGTTTTGTTCGATTATAGAATTGGTTACAGTCGATCGCATAAAAGGTTCTGATCTTGTGCATAACTGTGTTGAAATATTTGTCAGGTGTAGAACACATTATGAAAATGAAAATATATCCCTAGGTGTTATATATAGAGGTATACTTGGTGAGTTGGGTGGGATAATTTAGAAATTTTAAAATTTTAGGGTGAAAAGGGTACTCTATTTAGGCAAGATGGATTACAAAATTTTAAAAATAACCATGATAATCTTATCGAAGCATGACGAACCGACTCCTAAAATTTATTTTTTTTGAAAATTTTTGGCTAAATGGTCGACATTTGAGTCCCCAAATTTTGCAAATTTGAATTTTCAAACATTGTACTTTTTGCCCAAATGGTGAAGTTTCACCGCTATGAATAACCCTGATCCTCCTGTTTGGAGTTTCTCCCCATGTCAGAAAACTCAATATTTGTTCCATGGGTTTCTCTTTGTAAAATGTTCAGGGACCCTTTCAAAACCCCTTCCTCCAATCAATAAAAAAAACAAGTTGCATATATAGTGGAAAGTGAAGACATGTTGAAAGAAACTTGTTAAAATTTATAAGGATCTTGGTCATTTAAGACACTTGATATCCTATGCATGTATTCAATACCAACATTTTTGTAATTTTGGATGCACCTTATAACATCTCACACCATATTTTCTTATGTGCAAATTAGTGGTTGGTTTTTTAGGACATTCATTGGTTGATGACACACAAACATTGAGGGAAAATTTCAGTCGATGAAGGTTGATACCAAAAAAATATAGGAATACTTAATCTAAAAATATATGTCAATAAACTTGGGTGCCAAAGGGAATATGCTGATAAACTATGGTTCCAAAGGATATATGTCATTAATGAAGGTTGCATGAATAGATATTTAAATATTGATCCCAAAGAAGATATGTCATTAATAAAGGCTAGCACCAAACGGTATATGATCGTCAAAGCTAAAGGAAAGAAGTAATTAAAACCAAATAACATATCATCGATGAAGATTAGTTTCAAAGGCCATAGAATGTTAACACCCAAATAATAATTATTGAAGTTAAAGGAAATGCCATTAACCGAGATTGGTGTCAAAGAGATAAGCAATATTGATGAAATATCCCATTGGTGTTGGCAGTGGGTGTGCATACCCAAATGATGATTAAGGCTTAAATTTATTCTATTCCATCAATGTTTGTATGCTTAGACTTACACCACCATGGTAACTTACTACTGAAATCAATGGTAATTGTATACTAATGGCAAGGGTGAATGGGAATGCTACCACTAACAACAAAATTTAGATCCAATGATATCATAGAGTGGTTATAGACTAGTTGGATGTTGATAATAATATTTAACTATGAGTACTGGCAATAACATTAGCAAATATTTTTTGCACTTGTATTGATGGTTTCCATTGATGCTAGCAACTAGTATTGGCATCAATACTAAAAAATGATATTTATAATGGCAATAGGTTTTAGTGTCAACGATAAGGGATGGCATTGATACTAGCAACTCATGTTGGCACCAATACTAAATGAAATGGTTGGCATATCCCTTCAACATATTCATGGTAGTATTCCCAATTTGCTTAGATGATTTCTCCTTGTTGAGAAGCGATGGTTCTCATCACGTGTCCAATATCAATCTAAAAATCTAGCAATTATGTTGATAAAAATTCTATAATACAAGTTGGAGTAGGATGAATTTTATGTTGATGTTGAACATAGATGAAGTGTTACACTACAAAATTTACCAAACAAGTATGTGATTTATTTATTTTAACATACTTGATGAGTGTCAAGACATTAGGATAATTGATGTCATGTCAAACTTAGATGAAACTTTAGATTGCAAATTTTAACCTAACAAAGAAGTTTTTTATTCTTCTAATACATCCAATATGACTACATGAATATATAGGATAGAAGAGATCATGATCATATTTAAATGAGTTTTAAAATACAATTTTTATCCAATAAAGTAACACTATCTTTCAAATATATCTATGATGGAACTTGAGTTTTTGAAGAAAAAAAATAGTAGAATTTGTAAAGTCAATGGTTTTGGTATATGATACTAGTCATCTACATTCTTGGATAGGAGACTAGGATATGTATCTTGCTTTTCACGCTACAAGTATGGGTGTATGGAAATTCAATAATAAAACATATTGAATGGATTGTACTTAAGCAAATTAGTAGTAATTGAAGGTATTAGCATCTATTATTAAAAAAAATATTGTTGAATACATAAAATGACAAAGAAAACAAATATTTGTATAGAAATATATGGAAGATATTAGAGTCGATCCATGTGCTCTTGAGGATGTGAAGAGAACCCTTGGATATAGATACAAGAGTTATGTATCCCCAAGGGAAGTTAAAATGATACATATGTATAGATGTGAAAACATTGTATTCCTAATCCATATAAGGAGGATCATAGTGAAAGAAAGAGGAAAAAATCCAAACTAAAACACCTAATAGTTGTAGGAGTTTCAGGTGGTTGAAGTAAACTTCCTCCAACTTAAAAATTGGTCTTATCTGAAATGCATTTGCACTAAGTTTGAATGAACCTTGGATGGGAGTATTCATAAATGAATAGCTTGAGCAACTATGGTTTTGTTTGCATAAAAACATAGATAAATAAATCAAAATTATATCGCTATTTTTAAAAATATGTAACCAAATTATGTATTCTCTAGGCATTATTTAACTTTAGTAAGGTATTTGATGTCTTGGCTATGCTTTCTCAATATTTAGTCTATATGATTCATTTTCTTCAAGAGCTTGAGATCAATTCCCTTGGAGTACATTTCAAAACCAAATGAATCAATGAACATATTAATTACTAACAAGATGAAGAGAAACTCACTAAACTAGCATTTATTTACATATGAGCTTCGTGAATGCATGGTTGCTTTTCTATAGATTCTCGATGTTATCTTATATTGATAATACCTTCTACTAGAATTTTTCATAGACCTTTTTTTTCTTCTTTAATTCCTATTAAAGGTATCTACAATATTATTACATTTTTTCTCTACTTGTATGCCTTCAAGAAGATCTCCATGTTGAGACATATTTTGCTGCATCTGAATTATCTTAAATATAACAAAGTGAAGGGTTTCCTCCTTGGCCTACAATTCATTTTGCAATTTCTAATTTTGATCCTTCAAAAGCTTAATATTGTTGAAAGAAATGAAGATCCTTGCTTGAATATCAACTTTTCATATAGATTGTTAATGGAATCTAAATAAGATCTAAGATGGATTTCTAATATGAATGGAACATATATATGCTATGATACCAATATTCACTCTCTATAGGGGCCTAGTATGGTGGCATGAAGGACAACTCCCTAGTTTAATTGATGAAGCTAAATAATTATAACAAAGTGGAATTGTATAACAAGGAACCAAAGATATAACTACTAGGAGTAGGAAGGAAAAAAGTCTAAGACTTTGTGCACAAGAACTTCTTGGCACAAGGGTCTAACTATCTAGGTATAGAGTAAAAGCATAAGAAAAAAACTACTAAGCACCAAGGTGGTAGCATTAAATCCAACTATTAGGTCTTGAGTGAACTACATAATTCAGGAACTCAAACAAACATACCCTCAATAAGAACTTCTAGCATGTAATATAGATAATTCTATGAGATTAAGATTGGAACTAGTATAGAAGAATATTCCTTGACACGAGAAATGTTATAGATTAATACCAATGGAAAATTATTATAAGCATGTATTTATTTGCATAGTTGCAATTGAATGCATTCACACATAAGAGAATACAAGAGAATATACATAAAATGCATAAACTTTATATTACATGGTAATATAACTAGTCTTTATAAAGAAAATATGTACTAAGGTACATGTCATATCTCTGATAAGAGATGTGATTGGAACATTTTAGATCCCTAAAAAAGAATGTGAGATGATATAGGTCATATCTCTAAGAATAGACATGCTAGCAAGGCCATGTCTCTAGTACATTAATGCATTGATGCAATTGATGATCTCATTAGCAAGATCTCAATTGGTGCAGGTTGATCTATTGGAAATATTGAGCATATTGAGTTGTCATTGATGTCAAAGGGTGTTAACAGTTGTCATTGATGCTAAATTTTGATGAGGTGGTGTCCAAGGTTGTTGAGATGTCAAAGATTGTTGACATTAAATGATAATATGATGATGCAATATATTGCAAGGTAAATGTATCTTCAAGGTTGATAGGTTCAAAAATGATTTTGTGTATTAAAATTGATGTCAAAAGGAAGAATATGTTCAAATATTAAAATATTGCATTATCAATATCATGGTACTTGAGAAATTAAAAAGGTAATGTACATTTGGTAATGTACACTTTAATATTTAAATTAAAGTGTACATTACGATCTCCTTGGAGTGGGAGGTCACTGATCCATTTGTTTGCCCCTTTCCATACCTTCTGATGGGGTTCTTTTGGGTGCATTTGTTCTAGGATATCTCTGGGATCTGCTCCATTCTGCTATTCAAGGTGGTTTTTTGTAAAGTAGTTCTGGTTTTCCGGTGTTGCCTTGCTAGAGTCTAGTTTTTCTCCTGTGCGAGACTGTGCATTTTTGTATTTTCCCTTCTTTGGAGGGTTTCTTATTTTTTCCCACTAATGGATTGTTTAAATTAGCTCCTAGGTGGGAGTGTTCAAATTTTAAAAATTCTCGCTTTTTTATTTTCCCGCTTAGAGGGCTATTCAAATTTGTGGTTGAGCGGGACGTTCTTTTTTCCTGCTTTTTTTCGTAGTTTTACTGATGGTTTTCCTTAAACATTTCCTTAGGCCTTTTCTCGGGCCTTTCCTCTAGCCTTTGCAGTGGCCTTTATTTTGGCATTTCTTGTGGTCTACTGACATGTTGTAATAAGGTATTGGGACCCTTTCAAAACCCATATTAATAAAATTTTAACTTTCCAAAAATATATATAAATATTAAAGTAAAGGCATTAAGGAGGGAAATATTTAAAACAAAAGGTTTTAAATATATTGGATAAAATTTAGGGCCGACTCTTGTGATTAAAAGGTTAAAATATTATTCATGTATATATATGGGTCTAACTTTATTACTGATTTTTGTTTTTTTAGAGAGTATGTGGATGTGCCTTCGTTGTTGCCATCAAGAAAAATAATTCTTGTTCGCCACTTGGAAGAGTTAGTAAAATAATGATATGAGCTTGTTAGTTGTTCGTTGACTTGAAGCGTTGCATTTGTGAATAAATCTTGTTGTATTCATAAAGTGTTGTGTAATCTTGTCGTGGTTGTCCTTCATTAAGAGATTGTCATTCGTTCGTTGTTGATGAGAGAGTCTACCATTCATTGAAGTGTAGTGTGAGTTTGTTGCATTCGCTATTCGTTGAGAGTTCACCATTCATTGAGAGTTTGCCATTCGTTGAGAGTTTACCGCTCGATGAGAGAGTTCACCATTTGTGTAAGTGTTGTGTATGTTCATTGTGAATACAGAAGTAAAGAGATACTTGTATTGAAAATGAAGATCGTGGGAGGTCTAAACAAGCATTAGAAAGAAAATTATACATCAAAAAATTAATATCTTCAAGAACTCTACAAAACATTTGAAGTGTTCTCAAGATAAAAATAAAGTAGTAACAGTGAGATATATTTCCACATTGCCAAACATATTGGTGCTCAAGACTTACACAAGAAAAAATAAAAGCGTCAATGCAAGGGGTAGCTTTGGCGTAGGAAAGAAGAATGCAGAGAGCATTGATTGCAAGACTTGGAAACCCTAATTCAAAAAATGTAGCATCAATGCAAGGGGCAGTTTTGGTGTAGGGAAGAAAGTGACAGAGAGTTTTGATGCAAGATTTGATAACCCTAATCTGGTAAAGTGCAACATCAAAAGGAAGTTGTGAGGATATACGAAGAGTTAGATAGTGAAATAAGATTCCACCAAGCTTTGTATTGGAAGTGGTGTATTTATAGCGAGATAATAATTGTGTGTGGAAGACCAGAGTTCAATGTTGAGGTATCAAGGTCAAATCTCACACGGTATGTAAATGATCTTTTGGCACAAAAAAATTATTTAATTTTGAGAGGGAAATATTGGATCTTAAAAGGATTAAAGTTGTCATTTTTACAAAGAGGTGAAATAAGGTGGTTTGGTAATTATTGTTGTTTGTAATATTGTTTAGAAAGGAGTAATAAGGTGGTTTGGTAATTATTGCTATTTGTAATATTGCATGTTAAAGTAGGAGTTATAAGGTGTTACTATGGTTTAAATTGTTGATTGTAATTTTTGTTTGATGAAAAGAAAAATTGAGGGGTTTTGATTATTGTTTAAAGCTTTGTCTTGTGAAGATAAAGAGAGTCATAAAATATTATTTTTATGAGCACATCCTTTTGAGAAGAAATTTAATGTGAGTGATTTGAGAAGAAAAGATCCACTAACCAGTTTTGAAGTGGCACTTTGAAAGGGAAATTCTTTTGAGACAGGTTTGGAGGGCAATCTTCATCAAAGCAAGTTGAGAGGTATGGTAATGTTTTTCCTCCTTTAAAGTGTTGAGTTGATCAAATATTTCTGAATAAAAATGTGGAGAAATAAAGATTATATATGTGCATTATTGGAAATATTTGAGCTAGGGTTTGTAAAACAAGTTGTGCTTCATTGTTTGAACTTCATTGTTGAATGAGATTGGAAACACATGTGTTGAGGTTTGAGAACAAATTGTGCAACATTGTTGATTGATTTTGTGAAGAAAATTTATGCACTAGCTTTGATTGATATTGAGATAAATTTGCAAAGGTTATAGGGCATTTTTGTGAAGCAATTTGTGCATTGGTCTTGAGTGATATTTGGAAATAATATATTGTGAAATTGTATTGCATGTCATTTTCTATGTGTTCTTGAACAAGAATTCTGGGCAGAATATGTTTGAAGTACTTTGATCAAAGCATAGGTTATGAGCATGTGTTAGAGAAATTTTGAGCATGTGTTAGAGCAGAGTTGAGAAGAGGTAAGTGAGTAGATTTGAGCAAGTCTTGTGAGAAGACTTAAAACAGGTTTGAGGCAGATTTGAGCAAGTCTTGTGAAAAGACTTGAGATAGATTTATGCATGTAATAAGTAAATAGAAATATTTTAGAAGGGTTACCATCAATGAAAAAGGGTGAGACTTGTTGAGTGGTATTTTCACCCGATTGTGAAAACACACTCTCCGATAAGATTTGGGTTCTAAATCCTCTCTTGCAAAGAAATTTAATAAACAATTTCTCCAAGGTTCCGCTATGTTAGCATTTTACATCTGTGTATTAATAATCTCAAATAAAGATATTCAATAAAAAATGCTTGGAACACCTTAGTGGTTGCAAGTAACTGAAAACAAGGGGCAATGTTGGTTTATTTTACTGTGAAACTTTAATGATTGTTCATTGAACCCGAATAAAGCAAATGTGATTTGATCCTTAAATGACCACGCTGTAACTTCAAAATGGAAATTGATGAAATGTCATAAAATATAAATCCTTCAATGAAAATGGAATTTTCATGAAGGGAATGTCATCATCGGCTCATAAATGAAAAATAAAACTAAAAATGAAATTCTGGCCTTGAAATGGAAATTTTCTATTTTTGGATTTTAAAGTTTTTTAAATTTTTATTTTAATGACTGTAAATGAAAATAAAGTGCAGAAAAAATGAAAATAAAATGTGAAAGAAAAATAAAAGTGCATTCAGTATGATGCTATCCTGCTTTGACAAAACCGAAGACAATGAGGTTTTCTGCATACAACCTAACCTATTGAACCTACAAAACATGCACAATCCAGATAAGTTAAGTGCTGGTCTCTGGGGTTTTACTGTGATTTTTTAGATTTAGACATTCGCATGAAGCAACCAAGAGAACTTGCATTCAACTTCACCTATAAGCCTAGAAATCTAAAAAGGGGAAAGATAAACATTCAATCTTGCATGCAGAAAATAACTCCTTTCTTGCCAATGAGGTGCAACTCTCTGAATTTTCTGTATTAAAAATTGGTCATTATACAACAACAGAATCTCTGGTTTCCCAAACCCAATCTATGGAAGAAAACAACCTCAAAGTAGGCCCAGAATGGCCCTCTGGCCTTCAGCACTGCAACTCTGCTTATAGCAATTTCCTACCTAGTCCAATGTACAGGAAAAATCCAGACAAAATGGAAGAAAAACACCACAAAAGCAAGCCCAGAATGGCTTATTGCCTTTGGCTCTACAACTCTGCCCGCAGTGGTTTTCTGACCCTTGTACCAATCTGTGCTTCTGCTTTTATACTTTCTGGCAATGCTCTCTGTTTCGCCCTGTGACGCTTCGCTTCATCTCCTAGATCACTTCATTTCACCTTCCTCACATTTTCGTTGTTTTGACTTTATGTTCGACATCGAGACGTTTGATCTTCTCTGTGACCTATAACACTTATGTAGCCCTTACACCTTTATGCCACATGTTTCGCGCTTTTTTGCATGTTCCGTAACGGCCCCCTGTAAATCACGACCAAAAATAGCATGTCGCAATATCGCGACGTTTTTATGTATGCAGCTTAGCTTTTATTCTTTCATCGTGAAAATGATACATGTCGCAATATCACGACATTTTCCTGTCAACAGCCTTGTTCGCCTTCATGCACCGCGAAAATGAGACATGTCGCGAAATCGTCACATTTTTATGTCAACAGCCGAGCAAATGCAACCTGTCACAAAATCATGACGTTTTTCTATTTTGGGTTGTGCAGATGCAACCTGTCGCGAAATCGTGACGTTTTTCTCTTTCGGGTTGTGCAGATGCAACCTGTCGCGAAATCACGACGTTTTTATCTTTCGTTGTGTTTTGCTTTACTAGTCGCAAAAACGCGACATGTCACGAAATCGTGACACCTTTTCATTCTGTTCACTTTGGCAGCTTTCTGTCATGAAATCACGATACCTTTCATCTTCATACCCCTTGGCTGCTTTTTGTCACGAAATCGCGATGCTTTTCATCTTCGTACCCCTTGGCTGCTTCCAGTCGTGAAATCATGATGCTTTTCATCTTCGTACCCCTTGGCTATTTCTTGTCACGAAATCGCGATGCTTTTCATCTTTATACCACTTGGCTGCTTTCTATCGTGAAATCATGATGCCTTTCATCTTCGTACCCCTTGGCTGCTTCTGTCGCGAAATCGCGACATCTTTTCATTTGGCATGTCTTGCTGCTTCAGGTCGCGAAAACGCGACATGTCATGATATCGCGACAACTTTAGTGCCTTGCCCTGTTTGACTGGTTTGATCGCGATTTTGTGACATGTCGTGATTTCATGACAATTTTCCATTCTGTCTTTCTCTCTCTTCTATGACCCGCGATTTCACAACACGTCGCGATATCGCAACATTTTCTCTTCATGATGCATTTTGCTGCTCCTAGCCACGAAAATGCGACATGTCGTGAAATCATGACAACTTTCCATTTCTAGCCGCGACGGTTTAACATGTCGCGAAATCGTGACAACTTTTCATTTCTAGCTGCGACAGAGCAACATGTCACAAAATCGCGACAACTTTTCATTTTCGACCAAGACGGAGCAACATGTCACGAAATCACGACAACTTTTCATTTTTGACCGAGACGGAGCAACATGTCGCGAAATCGCGACAACTTTTCATTTTTGGCCGTGATAGAGCAACATGTCGCGATATCGTGACAACTTTTCATTTCTGGTTGCGATGGAGCAACATGTCGCGATATCGCAACACTTTCTTTTTCTTGCTATATTTTGCTCTTCCTTTGATTTTTTAGCATCTGGACCACTGCGGTCTTCCTTGAAAGCATGCAAAAAAGGTGGGTCCCCAATTTTGGGGTGTGTTGTGGATCAGCCACAACAAGACTATTGGAAATATTGAGCATATTAAATTGTCAATTATGTCAAAGGGTGTTAACAATTGTCATTGATGCTAAGTTTTGATGAGATGGTGTCCAATTTTGTTGAGATGTCAAAGATTGTTGACATTAAATGACAATATGATGATGCAATATATTGCAAGGCATATGTATCAAGGCAAATGTATCTTCAAGGTTGATAGGTTTAAAAATGATTTTGTGTATTAAAATTGATGTCAAACGGAAGAATATGTTCAAATATTAAAAGATTGCATTATCAATATCATGGTACTTGAGAAATTAAAAAGGTAATGTACATTTGGTAATGTACACTTTAATATTTAAATTAATATTTAAATATTAAAGTAAAGGCATTAAGGAGGGAAATATTTAAAACAAAAGGTTTTAAATATATTGGATAAAATTTAGGGCTGACTCTTGTGATTAAAATATTATTCATGTATATATATGGGTCTAACTTTATTGCGAAGTTTTTTGTTTTAGAGAGTGTGTGGATGTGCCTTCGTTGTTGCCCTTAGGGAAAAGAATTCTTGGTTGTCGCTTGGAAGAGTTAGTTAAAGAAGGATATGAGCTTGTTCGTTGTTCGTTGAGTTGAAGTGTTGCATTTGTGAAGAAAGCTTTTTGCATTCGTGAAGTGTTGTGTAAGCTTATCATGGTTGTCCTTCGTTGAGAGATTGCCATTCATTTGTTGTTGATGAGAGAGTATGTCATTCATTTTAATGCAGTGTGAGTTTACTGCATTCGCTATTCATTGAGAGTTCACCATTCATTGAGAGTTTATCATTCGTTGAGAGTTTACCGCTTGATGAGAGAGAGTTCACCATTCGTGTAAGTGTTGTGTATGTTCATTGTGAAGATAGAAGAAAAGAGATATTTGTGCTAAAAGTGAAGATCATGGGAGGTCTAAACAAGCAATAAAAAGGAAAGGATAGATGAACATCTTCAAGAAGAACTCTACAAAACATTTGAAGTGTTTTCAGGATAAAAAAAAAAGCAGTAACAGTGAGATATTTCCACGTTGCCAAAAAATTGGTGGTCAAGACTTACACAAGAACAAATAAAAGCATCAATGCAAGGGGTAGCTTTGGCACAGGAAATAAGAAGACAAAGAGCATTGATTACAAGACTTGGAAACCCTAATTTAGCAAACGTGGCATCAACGCAAGGGGTAATTTTGGCATAGGGAATAAAGTGATAGAGTTTTCATGCAAGATTTGATAACCCTATTTTAGCAAAGAGCAATGCCAAAAGGAAGTTGTGAGGATATACGAAGAGTCAGATAGTGAAATAAGCTTCCACCAAGCTTTGTAGTGGAAGTGGTTCATTGACAACGAGATAAGGATTGTGTGTGGAAGACCAGAGTTCAATTTTGAGGTATCAAGGTCAAATCTCACACGGTATGTAAATGATCTTTTGGCACAAAAATTTTATTTAATTTTGAGATGGCAATATTGAATCTTAAAAGGATTAAAGTTTTTCTTTTTACAAAGAGGTGAAATAAGGTGGTTTGGTAATTATTGTTGTTTGTAATATTGTTTAGAAAGGAGTAATAAGGTGGTTTGGTAATTGTTGCTATTTGTAATATTGCATGTTAAAGTAGGATTTATAAGGTATTACTATAATTTAAATTTTTTATTGTAATTTTTGTTTAATGAAAAGAAAAATTGAGGGGTTTTGATTATTTTTTAAAGCTTTGTCTTGTGAAGATAAAAATAGTCATAAAATATTATTTTTATGAGCACATCCTTTTGAGAAGAAATTTAATGTGAGTGATTTGAGAAGAAAATATCCACTAACCAGTTTTGAAGTGGCACTTTGAAAAGGAAATTCTTTTGAGACAGGTTTGGAGGGCACATCTTCATCAAAGCAAGTTGAGAGGTATGGTGATGTTTTTCCTCCTTTAAAGTGTTGGGTTGAGCAAATATTTTTGAATCATAAGGTGGAGATATAAGGATTATATATGTGCATTGTTGGAAATATTTGAGCTAGGGTTTGTGAAACAAGTTGTGCTTCATTGTTTGAACTTCATTGTTGAATGAGATTGGAAACACATGTTGAATTTTGAGAACAAATTGTGCATCATTGTTGATTGATTTTGTGAAGCAAATTTATGCACTAGCTTTGATTGATATTGAGATAAATTTACAAAGGTTATAGGGCAATTTTATGAAGCAATTTGTGCATTGGTCTTGAGTGATATTTGGAAAGAACATATTGTGAAATTGTATTGCATATCATTTTCTGTGTTCTTGAACAAGAATTCTAGGCAAAATATGTCTGAAGTACTTTGATCAAATCATGGGTTATGAGCATGTGTTAGAGCAGTTTTGAGCATTTGTTAGAGCAGAGTTGAGCAGAGATAAGTGACCAGATTTGAGCAAGTCTTGTGAGAAGACTTGAAACAGGTTTGAGGTAAATTTGAGCAAGTCTTGTGAGAATATTTGAGACAGATTTGTGCATGTAATGTGTGCAGATTTGGGATAAAGTTGAGACAAATTTGTGCATGTAATGTGTGCATATTTGGGACAGAGTTGAGACAGATTTGTGCATGTAATGTGTGTAGATTTGGGATAAAGTTGAGACATATTTGTGCATGTAATGTGTGCAGATTTAGGATAGATTTGAGACAGATTTGTGTATGTAATGTGTGTAGATTTGGGATAGATTTGATATTGATTTATGCATGTAATGTGTGCAAATTTAGAACATATTTGAGATAGATTTGTGCATGTAGTGTGTGCATATTTGGGGCAGAGTTGAGAGCAGATTTGTGAGTAGACCTGAGTAAACCTCGTGAGTAGGCTTAGAGTAGAATTAAAGCAGAGGTGTGTACCATATTTGGAGGTGACAAGAGCAGAGATAAAAGGTGTCTCCTGTGGATAGATTTACATGAACTAGAGTAAAGGAGAGGTGTCTCCTATGGATAGAGTTCCACAAACCAAAGCAAAGGAGAGGTGTCTCCTATGGATAGATTCCCATGAACCAGAGCAAAGGAGAGGTGTCTCATGTGGATAGATTTCCATAAACCAGACCGGTAATGGGATAGAGTTCTCCTATGGAGTTCCACGAACCATAATTAAGGGGATAGAGTTCTCTTATGGATAGAGTTCCATGAACCTGAGCATAGAGGATTAAGATATCATTTGCACATAGGTCTATAAACATTGTAATAGGAAATTAGTTCCCAATATATTTGTTGAGAATTTAGAAGAAATATTTTCTCTATGGATGTAACCCATATTGGGTGAACCACGTTAGATTTGTGTCTCTAATGTGTGATGATTTTTACATTGCCTTGTTACTGCTATTGATGAGATTGGTTAGTACTACCAAGAAAAGATATTGCAATTGATAACATTGGATAATATTGTTTAGAAAAGAAAAGTAAAAGTTTATCTTATATTGTTCATCCCCCCTATCAATATAAGCTTGTGTTCTTCATGCTCAATATTTAGCTTCTTATACCCAGGTGTTGTAGGTGAGTTGGAGAGGAGAGGGCAATCCTCCAAGGGAGGTCCCAGGTTCAAATCTCCACCCTACCAAAAAGCTGAATTGGGCATCTAAAATCCAATTGATAATGTTGGTACGGGTAGGGTCGGGTGTGACCCCCGGGTGACTTTGACGATGTAGAACCCCCTGTTCGTGGTCTCTCAGACCAAGGCGGCTCCGTAAGGGGTTTTTCACTTAAATATATATATATATATATATATATATATATATATATATATATATATATATATATATATATAGCTTCTTATATCTCTATTGGTTTTTTTGTATATTAGTTATGTTCATAAACATATTTTATTATGTATGCAAAGGAAACATAATACAAAAAGTCCTTATTGGTAAGTAAAATTGTTAAATTCATAAGTTTTATAAGATTCATGGCATTATCCACCAACCTCTTGGGTGGAAGTATAGATACAGGAAAGCATGTTTTATGTATAGTAGAAGATGAATAGACATCGAGAAACAAAATTATTCAAACTTCCAACAAATATGGTTAACGACACTTGATATTCTATGCATGTATTGTATGCAAACCTTCTATGATTATGAGTGCATTTTTTGTGTTATGCTTACATATTACTCACTTGCATCCTTGTTGGTGGTTACTGTTGAAGACATATGTGATGCAATGGTGCACAAGCACTAGAAGACACATTGTGTGATGAATATTAGCACCAAATGGCATATCATTGTTGAAGCCAAAGGATATATATCATTTATGGAAGTTGATACAAAATACATGTCATTGGTGGAGGTTAAAAATTAAGGGTATATGAATATTAAAGCCAAATGGCATATGTCATTGGAGAAGAAAACATATTGTTAATGAAATTTGAAATGAAATATCAAATAGCATATATCATTGAAACCAAATGAAATATATCATTTGATAGAATTTGCATGAAACTCATGGGTAATATTGATGCAATGCACCATCAATATTGGTGGCTAGCATGTATACCCAATCATAGGTGGGGTCGAAATCTTCGATATCCCATTTATAAATAGTGGCCAACACTTAAACCATGATGGTAGCTTACTATTTAAAGAAATGGTAGTTATATAACAATGTTAGCAATGGTGGGAACACATCAATTGATAACAAGAGTTAGATCTATCAATCCTTATAGGTGTTGGTTTTTAAGCCTTACTACCATAGAATATCACAGGTCCCTTAATAAATAAGCCATAATATTAAAGGTCTAAATATCAATAATGAAAAGTATAATTATATGTTTGAGCAATTTAATATGTATATCAAGGTCAATAATATAATGAAATAACATTCACTTATATTATCAAATATGAATGTAAACGGTCAAAACCATTCATGTACATGCATGAAGATAACTTACAATTTTTTTTGTTCAAAATTTGTATACAAGTTTTATTATCAATTATTTCTCCTTTTCCTCTTGTATTTGTTCGTAATAAATTGTATGGAACTTTATCTCCATAATATATATATAGTAATGTGACTCTTCACATACTTGACTATTGCTCTCCATATGACAGCTCTCATGACCTTTAGCTTTTCATATTGCCACTTGTATACTAGACTCTTCACTCTCTTCATGCATGCATACATGACTCTATGACACTTGCACACTTCTACATGACTCTTGCTCTCCTACATGCACTCCTATTATAAGACCCTTATGCACATCCTCATATGTACACACTTACATACAAGACACTTGTGCACATTCTCTCAATACTGCTTACACTCTTACTTACATGGCACTTGTGCATTTCCTACACATCAACAATTACATAAAGGGGAAATATAAATAACTCATCTAAACTATATATTCAACTTTATATTACATATTTAGATTTGTACCATGAAGGTACCATGGGGGTACATTTGCATGTACCAAAAAATGTAACATTGTCCAACAATAGGGGTTGTACATTGGTTAGATGATGAAAAAAACCAACAACCACTCTTGGAACTAGTGTTAATAGTTAAAATTGATGTTATATTTTAGTGTCCACGCAAATGCTAAAGGATGGTGATGTTTTAAGAAAGTGTTGTTACCAATTTTGGGGAACGACACTAATGCTAGCAATCATTTATGATGCTAAGGTTGATGGATCACACTAATGCTACCTTGTAGTGTTAGAACTAACACTAAAGAAGATAATTAGAACCTCCTTTGAATGCTTACACATGGATACCCATTTTACACTCAAGTCATTTACTTCTTATTGGGAGGTAATGATCTCCATTGCATTTGTAACATCAACCTAAAAAATAGCACTTGTGTAAACAAGGCTTTTGTGCAAGAAGCTAGCATAATATGGAGCAAAGGTTGACATCACAATCAGATAAAGCATTAGTTTATTGAATTGACCCAAAAAATTATGATTTGTTCTTCCACCATGTCCCTAATAGACATGAAGACATCTTGAGTAGTGGAGGCCATGTCAAAACTAAATGAAGCATTAGATCATGGAGTTCTACCTAACAATTAAGTTTGTTATTCATTGATTACAATCAAGATAAGCATTTGAATATTAGGGATAACAAAGGCTAAGGTTGAATCTAGATGGGCATAATTTCATATTTCTAATCAAATAAAGTAGCATTATTATTCCAATACATCCCTAATGAACTTCAAGTTATGTGTGGTAACAAGGTGTCACATTCTATAGATTTAGCGATTATTGCATGCTACAATAGTAATATAAATTCTCAAGTAAGAAATAGGATTAATGCCTTTCTCTTGATGTTATAAGTGTAGTGAGCATGCATTTAAAGATGAAGTGTATTGTATGACTCAGTTAAAAAATATTAATAGTAGTGAAGGATAACATCTGCAAACAATCTCTAAGAAGACATGTGAGGCTATAACATTATATCTACTATTGCTTTTAATATTTGGGGGTACATCTATTTAACCAATATTTAGGAGATTGGAAATGCATTGTATTGAATATGGAAGGTCATTGATATAGTAATGTGATGGTTCGTCTTCCACAAGTTACAAAGTGTGTATTAAATAAAAATTACATATACATCAATTATCATTTTGTGTTTTGTCCTTTAGTGATGTGCATACATGGCTAAAGATATATTTTGGTTGCGAATATCTAAGAATAGAGATTTACCATTTTTAGTAACTATCTTATTTTGTGTTTTTTAGGGCCTCTAGAGTGTTATTTTCAAAAGTTGTTGGGAATAAACCCAAAGGCATTGATTCCCTAATGAAACTTTTTACCCTTCATTAAGATTTTCAATGCTTTTGAATAGGCCAAAACAACATTATAAACACAAATTTATGACCCTAACAAGGTGGTTAGATCACATGCCTAGATCGTACATTCCCCTTGAAAAACAATTATGCCCATTACATCAAATTTTGACATAGTATGGAAATTGCCTCTTTGTTTTATTTTTGTGTCATTCCTCTTGTGAGAAAGTTGTCTTGTCTTAACCACTTTGTGCATCTAAATGGACTACCTTTTGGTGGTCATAGTCCATATATCAATTATTTGATCCTCCAATGGTAGTAACTTTCTAGCTTAAGTTCCTCAATGTCAAACCATTCTACTACCATAGAAGTGTCCAAAGGAAGTGGATGATAAGGAATAAGAACTTCAACATTGAATACTAGATGTAAACTAATATAAAATGGAAGATTCAACTTGAAAGAGTTATCTCTTGCCTTGTTAGTGATGGCATATGTTCCATAGCAAAGAGGAATGATCTTCCTATGTGGTCCTAAAAGTCTCTCCTTCTAAAGATGTAAGCATACTTTATCTCTAACCTTAAAACTAATGTGGGAATAAATGTTAGTCATGACATTGCTTGTTTTTCTAATTTTTATAGAGATCATGAACTTATTATATATGTTGAACATAATTTACAAACCATTCTATCATTTTTGTTTCTTTTTGTCGATGAGGTGAGTACTCCATAGATTGCATAGGCAAAGCTACATTGATGAGTGCCATGAGCTGGAACTCAAAATAGACATGAAATGGACTGTGTTTGGTAGAGTTGTACAAAGCTCGATTGTACCTATGTTTAATGTAAGGGAGGCTCTCATCTCATTTGCATAAATGCTTAGAATTGTACATTCAAAGATGCATAATTAATCGATTTACAACTTTGACCTAACCATCAATTTGAGGATGAAAGGCTATGGACATGGTTAGGCTAGTGTCTATCATGCTCCATTGGATGAATCAAAAAATGCTTAGAAATCTATTATGCTTGTCAAAAATAGTGGACTTTGGAAAACCATGGTTGAGTTATATGTGATTTAAATAAAGTCTGAACTAAAACGGATTTCTTAGAAGGAATCATGATAGTCATTTTTTAAAAATGATCTACAATAAGAATACAATCATTATAATAATTAGATGTGAAGAAACCTCAGAGAAAATCCATGGAGATAGATTCCCAAGGCTTGATTGGCAATGATAATAGAGTATACAAATCTTTACTTTTTGTTGATTGGTTTGGTAACAACATAAGGTGTGCATGACTACCTGTACCTTTGGACATTTTCATATAAAATGTTTTCATGTCATTTGCATGTATAACAATATAATTAGTATGTATAGTATACATTTAGATGGTTTGTTAGAGAAGATTACGACTCAATAGCTTGTTTGGGATGTTTATAGCATAGTAGCTTCACTAAGAAGGTTCAAACAATTGTTTAGGAATAACAGTATTACAAATAAATTGTTTATATAGGAGTACACTGAGAATATTGTGATTGGAATAAGTCACAACAAAAAATAATAATTAGTAAAAGTGTCATTGTTATGATAAATTATATTTCCCACAAACTCAAGTATCTTCAAATGTGTTGTAAATAATATCTTGTAAAATCTCTATAAAGTCCAAGATAGTCCAAAGTACTTTGAAAGAATTATGTTATTATTGAGATATCATAAAAAAATCCTAAAGAAAAATCTCAAAAATCAAGTGATATTTTGACTTATTTCATGTAATTGTAAATAGCAGAAGACAAATCCAAGAGAGATATCTAGAATATTTTGCTATTGTGAAAAAAAATCCAAAAATAAAATCTCTAGAAAGTGTTTCCATGTGTCCACCTATAATTCTCCATCTATGTTATATCTAGCTCCTATGAGCCTATAAATAGGGGAAAGCCTCCTTCTAGGAAGCAAGTTGAAAATTTGTAAGCTCAAGCAAGAGTCTCTAGTGAGAGAGTGATGGTTAGCAAACCCAACTAGGCCAAGGAACAATGTCTTCTTGTACAAAGTGTGTTTGAGGATTATCTAAGTGAAAGTGTGGGGTATATTAGTTGAGTGGACTAAATTCACTTGCTAAGTCAATCAGGTGAGTACCTATGTACTCTTATTTTTTATTATGTAATAAAAATATTTTTGTTCATTGCATCACTTTTATTGCACTATCATTTTATGATTGTTAAGTTTTCTTTATGTCATTATGTGTATTCCTTTTGTATGAGTGTTGTGTTAGCATACAATCAGGACATAAAGTCTTTGTGTCAAGATAAAATACCATAGCAAGAGGAGGATTTTGAAAGACATCTTGTTCATCCCATAGTTTGATATATTTGGTTCTGTTGCTAAGACCACTCCTATTTGATGGTGGTGTTTGGTAATTACATCTTGACCTCTTTAGTAACTTCAGTCTTACCCATAGTCACTTTTATTGTAGTAAATTTCAAATTTATCTTACAATAAAAGTTCTTACGATTACCGTGATCATTCCAATTTTATTAATGGTGAATCATTTTCACCATTGTAACTATAAAATTTATTGTGGTAAATCCTATTTATTAGAGTTATTACCAAGTGGTACCTCTAGTCAATACCTTTCTTAAATGACCTATTTGTTGTGCTTACTCATTTAAATGTATGGTGAATGGTAAACTATTATATTCTTTTGATGATCTTGAGTATAGTTTGTGATTACCCCATCATAGTCTAACATCTGGTTTATCTTATCTTCGTCTATGTGTCCACACTTAATCCATTATACTATATAATTTGGTGTAATAATAAAGTAGACTTGGTATTCACGATACTCAATAGGCATATTCAACCTCTAGTTTATGCGAACTTAACTTTTTTACTAGGAAGAGTTGTACTTGGGATTCCAACGCTTTAGAAAAGATAAGGAAAATTCCTATCTTTTCAACCCAATATTTTGAAGATGACAAGACTTTCATTCAAGAATATAAGACAACATTCATTTGCAATGGTTTGACATTGAAGGAGCAATTATTCAATTTCCTTCCAACATTTTTGAATGGTGTTGCTTTAGCATGGTACAAGACACAAGAGGACAAAATTAAAAATTCATGAAATATAGTGAGCAAGTGCATGATTCAAGAGTGTATGTACACTATAAATTCTTTGGCCTACTGATCAATATCACAAAAATGGCCCAAGGAACTAAAGATAAGGTGTAATATTATCACATGCAAGCGTAGGAATTACAAAAAAAGATCAAAACAATATTCGTAAGGAAAATCTAAGCAATAACAAATTACCTAGTGTTGACAATATGATCAGTAAATATTTTATTGCAAGACTAAAGACAACAATTAGGCTAAAGGTGAAGTAAGAGAAACTCACGAGCATGCAATAAGCATACAAGATTGTAGAGCAACAAGAGAAGATTCTAAAGGAGGAACCAATTCCACTGACACGAGCTATTCCAATAGCTTCTAGCCAAGTTCCACAACCAACAGTATCAATAATTATATTTCCCTCTTCTTCTATAGTTGAAGTAGAAGATTTAATTGAAAAGATAGGATAGCTTGCAATCCATTTATTGTAATAAAGATAAGTAAAAACTCAATGAGCCCAATGTGGAGATGAAAATACCAATAAAAATCTATTTGAAGTAGGTTGTTATGAATACAAAGATAAAGAGTGTTTAAAGAAAAATTGCCCTAATAAGACATCTACCTCAAGAACAAAGGATAATGAGAAATGCAAAGCTCCAATTAATGTAGTCAACATTGTTGAGGACAGTGAATAAGTTCATGTAATGGCAACTAAGTGATCTAAATATAGGAATCCCAATGAAGGAAAAGAGGCTAAAACGAAGAAATAACCCAAAAAGAGGAGAAGAAAACCATATGTTCATGATTTTTTAATTTCAGTAGGCCATGCGCCACACTCAATCATGGAAGATTTGTTGAAGTAAATAGCTAACATTACGTATGGGCAACTTCTAGAATTATCAACAGAAAAGCATAGTTGCATAGTGGGCTTAGTGCTAGGGGAAGGAAGAAGGTCAAAGTCATTGTATGTTAAATTTGTAATCTAATTCATGGACAAGATCTAACATTGTGTGATGTATTTGATAGGCCTAAGGGCATTTCATTATGCAATGTATTTATTACTTTGTAATATTTTATTATGTAAGCCCACTAGGCCATGGTTAAACCTCATTTAATATAAACCATATGATGTAATTAGGGTTTTGGGTATTGTTATAAATGCCCCCACACTCATCATTTTTCATCAGAGCATTGTGCAATATTATCTATGTATAGTGCTTATTTATGGTGCATATAGGCATCCCCAATCCTTTTATCTCTTTTTTCTTTCATTCCTTCTTTACATTTTTTATATAAGATTTGAGTGCATGGATTTCTTATGTTAGTTTTTGGAAAGCGATGTGAATTCTCACATTGTCTTCAAGTAGAGGTTGACTTATGTGCTTCACAACTTAAGTCTTCTATAAAGGTTTCTCTATTCCTAACGTCATGGTAGATGGTGGAATTGTTGACAACATAATTATAGAATCCACATTGAAGACATTAAAGCGAGATATAGATTGCAAATCCAACTTAAAATTGATATCATTGAATAAATGAAAAACAAATCTAGTACTAGTCTTTGATGTAGCAATTTCATTCATGGCGGTCACATGTATGGTAGATTTTCAAGTCATGAAAGTTGATTTGATAGCCTACCCAATGTTGTTAGGAAGGTCATGGTTTAAAAAAGTTTATGCTTGTAATTATTAACATAAAGGGTACATAACCATTAGTTAGGGTCCCAATCGAATGAAGATAAACATGGTACCTCAACCTCATACGTTGAGGATAATAGGAACATAGGATGAAAGTGAATGAACAACTTCAAACCATGCCAGTACTAGCGAAGTAGATAGAGAAGAAGAGGTCGATATTCTTTTCCAATACTCTAGTTAAAAAACTACATTAGTTTCCTAAGATATGGAGAATCGACTACAAAAATTACAGTTTTGGGATGCACTGGAAGAGCAGTAAAAAGGTGATTACTTTCATATGTTTCGTAGGTATATTTATCTATTCACTTTTGATCACAAAGGCTTAAGATAAATAGTACTAAATCTATGAATAAAATACCATATTGTATGAGTCCAATTTTTGCCAACTTTGTCAAAGGAGGAATAAACATGTTGCTAAAGGCAAGCCTCATTTTTCTAGTAGACAACTTAGAGTGTGTGTCTCCAATCATCATTACAAGAAAGACAAATGGGAAGTTAATGCTATATGTTGATAATTAGAAATTGAATAAGGCGTTAAAGAAAGATCACTACCCAGTTCCTTTCTCAAATCATTTCTTGGACAAAGTTATAGGGCAAGAGTGCTATACTTTTGTGGATGTCTATAGGGACCACAATCGGGTTTATACTGCAATAAGGATCAATTTAAGACAACCTTCACCACTTCATGGGGTATTCTTGCCTATCAAGTAATGTCATTTGGGTTGCATTACATCTACAACTTTCAACTACTAATAAATAAGGTATTTGAAACCTATCTTGGGAATTTTATTAGTTTTTCTAGATGATTGAATATTTATTAGAAGATAGATCAACTAGTTTCTCTAGAGAAGGCATTTCAATAGTTAGATTAGGCAAAGGTTTGGCTTCATCAAGATAAATGCATATTTGGATGCACCAAAGTTGTCTTATTGGGGCATGGTGGTCTCCCAACAAGGGATTGCAACTAATCCTAAGAAGGTTGTGAAGATCAAGGAGTTGAACATTTATTGTCAACAAGAGCAAGTCATGATCATTCTTGGGCCATGTGGGATATTACAAGATGTTCATCAAGAATATTTCAAGGATTGCGCTACCATTAACAAAGTTCCTCAAAAAGGGTATGCCCTATGAGCCAAGGAAATTAGCTTAAGCTACATTAGAGGAACTAAAGAAGGCATTGATCATTGCTCCAGTTTTAAAGATTTATCATCTATAGAGATGCATCTGGAGCAACATTTGCGCCATCATCCCATCTACTTTGGCTATAAGCAAATGAGTAGTGTCAAAGTAAATCATACAATTATGGAAGAGGAGACCCTTGTGACCATCTTTGCTATCAAGACGTTTAGAAATTATCTTCTAGGGTAGAAGTTCACTATTGTAATAGAACATGCTACTCTTAATTATATTATCAATAGGACTAATTCATTAGGAAGGATTGAGAGATGGATCCTACTTTTGTAGGAATATGACTTTAACATTGTAGATCAACCAAGGAAGAAAAATATCAATGCAAATGCTATTTTGAGAGCATATGAGGGAGTTGGATCCAAATGTGTAGATGAAATTTTTCTTTATGTCGTCTTGCTAGCAGTGTAAGTCATCCTAGAAGAGCATGAAGACATCTAGCAATACCTAACTAAAGTCCAATTTTCAAATGTGCAATGACCAAGACGAAGAGGAAGATTACTCAAATTAGTCACCCCTATTCACTAGTGCAGGGTGTTTTATACCAAGTAGAACCATATGAAAAGCATCAACAAGAAAGTGAAGGATAGCAAGGGAAGCAAGTGATTACAAAGTTTAAGATGGCATGTGCAAAGGGCGCTTCTCTGGGAAGCTTACGACAAGGAGAATTTTAGATGTAATATTTCAATGGCCAATAATCTTCAAAGATTATGTCTCATTGTAAGATGTAATGTGCATCAATCCGTCAAGAATCGTAGGTCATCATTTGCACGTTTGTGTATTTTCTCTCCCCTTGGGCCTTTGGAAAAGTGGAAAATTTATATTCTTAGACCCCTTCATGTAGCAACACAAAGAAATAGATTTATCATTGTTGTAATAGATTATCTCACCAAGTGGGTTGAAGCTTGGCGATTGAAACGAAAAACAAAGGATGAAGTGGCATGGTTCATCTATAATTGAATTGTTAGAAGGTTTGGTTATCCAATGCAGACTGTCTCCTATCAAGGTACTCAGTTTCTAGGAAGCAAGTTGAGCAATTATGAACTCAAGCAAGTAAGAGAGAGTCTAGTAAGAGCGCAAGTGTTCAGGCCAAGTTAGCCAAAGGAAAAGTGTCTCTTTGTACAAAGTGTGTCTAAGGGTTGTTTGAGTGAGAGTATGGAATATGATCATTGGATGAGTACACGAGAGGTGGAAACTCAACATGAGGACCACATTTACTCATTAAGATAATGGGTGAGCACATGTATACTCTTGCATTTTGTTTATATAATGAAATAGTTTTGTTTTCATTGTGTCACTCCCATTGCCCTATTTTTACTATTGTTTACTTTTCTTTATGTCGTTATGTGTAGTATGCCATGGATGAGTGTTGTGTGTTAGCATACTATCACCATATGGAGTCTATGCATCGAGGCAAAAGGCCATAGTGAGAGGAATTAAGAAGACGTCTTGTTCATGCCATAATATGACATGACATCATTTGTCATCTTGGGCCAATAGTACTTTTAAATAATTGGCATGTTATTCTATTGAAGTGTGGTTTCCAAATCATCTTCGAGTGTTTCCTAGATGGCACATACATTTCTAATGTGATAAAGCAAATTATCGTACAAATAAAAATTAGGAACATGCTTACTCACACAAAGAGCTCAATATATATTTATAAAACATAATCAACTTCATACAAGGTGGATCAATTAAAATTCCCACGCCCACAAAAACCAAGTGTCAAGTGTGATAATTGGCAGTCAACTCAGATAATTTGCTCTCGAATTAGCATTTCCTTTCCCATATTTGATGATTAAAAAAATTGATTGCGGATATGTGGCCACTTCTAATTTCTTTCATTTGTTAGTTTACTTCACATCTGAATGAACTCAAGAGACTTGTGATCTATATGGATGATTGTTTCCTTGCCCAAAATGTAGTGCTCCCATTGTTTACATGTTTGGACAATGGCATAGAGCTCTTTGTCATATGTGGGTACTTTTAAATTGTTTCATTGAATGTCTCATTGTAATAAACAATTGGATGCCCATGTTGTGTAAGAACGACTCCTATTACATACTCCGATGCGTTAGTCAATAACTCAAATTATTATTATAGATTGTGCAAAGAAAGTAAAGGAGTTGAACACAATTGGTCTTTCAGCTTCTTGAATGCTCTTTGTTGCATATCTCCCTAGTGAAAATTATATTTGGCACCTCCTTTAGTCACTTAGTGCAATGGCCAAGTAAAGTGTAAGAACCCTAATACAAATCTTTGATTGAAATTGACATCATCCTCATGAAAGTGGCAAGTGCATTAGTTAAGAAAAAAGGCATAACCAACCACTCAAACAAACCCTCCTTAATTTAATTGTAGTCTTCCATACATCATTGAGCTCAATGGGTATTTTGATGACAGGAAAATTTTAGATCAATTTTGATGAAGAACTTTGCACCATGTAGTTCGTTCAACGAGTTGTGTATTTTAGGAAGTGGGTAGTGGTTCTTCATAGTGATTTTTTTAAAGTTTTTTAGTTGATATAGAATTTTCATGTTCCATATTTATTTGGAGCAAAGACACTTGGATTGCCACATGGTGAAGCACCTAGTCTGATGTACCCCTTTTGAATCAATTCTTAGATCTATCTCTTAATCTCATTGTTTTCAAGGATTAATTAGCAATATTTCTACATTAGAGAAAAAACTAAGAACTAAATCAATGTAATGTTTTACTTGCTATGAAGTAGCACTACACTCGATGACTTCAACAAGTCATCATATTCTACTACAAATCAACCCATCTATTTCTGCTACATATATTCTACAATTAGTCTGGTGGTAGCAAAAATCCCCCTTGTGTTTTGCAACTTGATCATAAAGAGAATGGTTTTTGTTTTGCCTATCATTTTTTGCATTGTTTGGCATTAACTAGTGAAACAAATGTAAGAGGAGACACCTCTAATATTCTAAAGCACTGACCTCTAACAGTGATGATGATGCTCCAAGGTCTTGACTCATACACACAATGTCTCTTTTACATTAACAGTTGGCCCAAGATTATATCATAGACATCAAAGGGCACAACACCATATGAAACTTCAATTTTGAAGGAATTGATGGCTTAAGAGAGGAGACATTGTTAAGTGACATGAATATCTCTTCCTTGTTGGAACCATCCAACATTATATGGTTGTGTATGTGGTGTGACAAGTACATTTAAAGTCTTTACAATGTGAGAAAAATCAATTTCTTTTGACTCCCACTATCAATAATGAAATGCAATGACTTACCCTTTACCCAGATTGGTGAGTGAAACAAGCACTCCTCTTGTGACTTCTTTGATGTGACGTGTGTTGACAATGGTCACATTTGTTTTAATATCCATGGTCTACTTCTCTCTATCCTCAGCCTGTGGATGTGTAGGCGATGGTGTAGTGGATGTCAAGGGTTGTGTCTCAACAAATAGTGATTGAATTGCTCAACACTTCTCCTTGGATATAGATTACTCTTGTGATAGTTGCACCACTTGTCGATCTTGGTTTTTTGAGGATTTTTCTCCTTAGACTCTTTCTTCTATTCAAATTCTAGTTTTGGGGTTAACCCTCTTTGTCTTAATTTTTTTAATTGTCACTCATCTTACTTGGGCAGGTTCTTTATATTTTTTGTTCCTCCTCTCCTATTTTTTTTTATTATGCTTTTGCTACAACTTAAACAAATTCATATATCCCAAGGTCTTAAATTCGATGAGGTCCATGTCCTCACAAATTTATCATTATAGCCTATTACGGTACTTAAGGATTAGATGCCTTTAGGTTTCTTGAATACAAGTTTTCCTACCATGGAATGGAAAGCATCAATATAATTTTAATTGGATTGGTACTTCCCCGGAAGTAATTGTTGGCATTGTATGTACTAAGCATTATAGGTTCTACCAAACGATATTCATCCTTTACAATGTCCATGAAATCATCCCATGTGAACCTTGCTTCATCTTCGTTCTCGATCTTGACCTTGTTATAATATGCTTCCTACCAATTTCAAAGAGATAACAAGGCTTTTAAGAGTGCAAAAGTGATTTTCTTATTTTCAATGACTTTATTTACAAAAAACATTTGAAGACAATTGGTCCAACCACTTTTTTATCATATAAGTATTAATTTCTCCTTCAAAAACGAGAATATTGGAATTCATCTTCACCTTAAAAGGCATGGGAGCAATATATGGTGCTAAGGTAGTTAAAGGTTGTGTGGAGGTTGTAAAAATTATAGTAGGAAGTTATTAGACAAATTGAGTATACTCAAACATCATTTTGGTCCTCTATTTAATGAGTGTTTCATTCAACGTCTCCTTAGAAGTATCAGCTTTCTCGATGTTGCTTGTTCTATTTTCCATTTGCAATCACTTGAAAGGGCAAGGGAGGTTATTAGAGGCATCTCACATCTAATAACTCAACTTCTAATTACCAGTTCTCATGGGGATATACTCAAAAGATAAATCGCATCAATACCACATCCAAAAATTTTCAAGTGAGAACCAAGAAACAATATAATTCAAAATTAGCAGAGTATAACAAATCAAAATGCAAAAAGATATTAAAAATAACAAAAATATTTTAATGCTTAGAAAATAGAGTACAATGCAATCTCTAAGAAAATATGAGGCTAAAACATTGCTTCCATTCTTCATGTTTTTAACAGTTCGAGGCTACATCTTTATTTATACAATATTTGGTGAGTTGGAAATCCATCATATTGTATATGGAAGCTCACTTTGTATGGCAATGTAATGATTCACCTTTCGTTACAAGATTCATATTAAATAAAAATAACATGCATATGACTTGTCCTTATGTGTCTTGTCCTTTATTGACATGTCAACATAACCAGATATGCATTTCAGCTACAAATATAAAAAAATAGAAAATTACTAAATTTAAAAATTATTTTATTTTTAAGGGCCCCTAGAGTCTCATAAATAGAAAGTTACTAGGAACCTAGCCTTGGTTCGGTTTAGAAACTCCTTGCACTTCGTAAATGGGTCAAAACAAAGTCCTCAGCATAAACCTATGCCCCCAACAAGGTGGTTAGTTCAAATGCCTAGATCAGCGTAGTTGCATTTGTCCTCTTCTTATATGCCTTTAACAACCGTCTTTACGTTGAGAGAACTCTTCAACATAACTATGTTGGATATAGCTCAACAAAAGGTCTCCTTCATCTTGCAACTTTTGAATCTAGCCCTTCAAAAGTATGAGGCTCCTTTTGCAACTCCTAGTTCTCTCTTGCTCTAGTTTACAAAGCCTTTCCATGACTAAAGATGTGAGGATCCTTTACTTGATTATAAATTTTTGATGTAGATTGTTGATGGAATGAAAACAAGATCTAACACCTTTTTTTCTTTGTGAATGGAGCATGTATATGCTCTAATACCAATTATTCACATCCACAAGGACCCAAAATGGTGGTGCAAAGGTCAAATCCCTAGTTCACCTACAAAGGACAACTCCCTAGTTCACCTAGTGAAGTTAAAGAATTATAACACAAAGTGGCACTATAGAACAAGGCATCAAAGCTACAATGTGAAGGAATAATGTTAAGACTATCTAGGCTTAGTTGGCTAGGTATAGAAGCAAGGGTGCTAGGAATCTCTTGAGCACTAAGACAATAGCACTATTGTCTACTAGTAAATATTGAGTTGATGACTACTTAGGACAAGGACTCAAACAAACATGCCCTCAATAAAGACTTCAAGCACCTAATACAGCTAACTTTATAGGATTGAAAATAGCATTAATTTGTGGGAAGAGGATTTAACACTAGCAAAGCTATAGATTAATACCAATGGCAAAATCCATTAAGCACACATTAATTTGCATAGCATAATGGCAACGGAATACATGCAAAAAAAGAGAACACAAGTAGGTATCCATGAAATACATAAACTTCTTATTATATAATAATATTACAATAAGTATTTGTGAAGAAGAAATATGTATTGAAGCGCAAATGATCTTTGAGAAAAGGTGTCTGGCATGGCTCAAATCCTTTAGAAGGGATGTGGGATGACACATGCCATATCTTTAAGAAAAGATGTATTTTTGCAAGTTATTTCTAGTGCAGTTGATGCAACCATTGATCTCACTATTGAAATGTGAACTCATGTAGACTAAATATTTGGTTGCTCCTAGATCTTTGTCAAACTTGAGTTCTATTAAAAAACAAAGTTTTTTTATTCATGCAAAGACAACATAATATGAATAACAATCATCAAGATGTTAAATGATTCAAAGCACGATGGTTAGAAGATTCATGGCATTATCCATCCATCTCTCAAGCCAAGATGCCACATAATGGACAGATATAGACAAGCATGTTACATGTACAATAGAAGGTGAAGAGACAATGTCTAAAGATGAAATAATGCAACTTTTGTCCATTATGAGAATCTTGAAGGCCAAAGAGACTTGATCTTTAGCATACGTATCATATGATAATCTTTTGTAGTTGTGCATGCATCTTTTGGTGTTAAGCACATAGCACATAACCTATGTGTATGCATGCATGTTGGTAGGTGGTGTGGAGGACATGTATTGTTGATAGAGAAGTGTGCCAAAAGGCATATGAATACTAAAGCCAAAGGGTGTACAACGCAAATAGGGATTGGTGCCAAAAGGCATATGAATGGTAAAGTTAAAGGACTTTATGTTGTTGAAACCAAACGATAGGTCTTTAGTAGAGGTTGACATCAAAGTGATGATTGGCATTGATGAAAATATCATCTTGGTAAAGGCCAATTACATGTATACTCCAAGGTAATGGGGTTTGAATCTATGATATCCTATTGCTGGCCAATGATTGTTACTTGCTCCACAATGATATTTGACTACTAAAAAAAATGGTACTAATAGCAATGATGGCTAGGAATGCCATCACAAATATCAAGATTTGGATCCCTAGGTGGTCATAGATTAGTTGGATACTAATGATAAAGTTAACCTTTATAAACCTTTAGATGGTGGTGTCTGGTATTAGTGTTGATAGTTGGCACTAGAGTTAGCATTTGGTGTTGGCACCAATGCTAAAGAATGGCATTGGCACTACCAATTGATGTTGGTGCCAACGGTGAAGGATGGCACTAGCAATGGAAATTGGAATTGGCATCAATATTTAAGGAGATCATTGGCACCTCCCTTGAATATAAGCATAAGTCTATCCCCCTTCTGCTCAAATCACAACACTTAATTTGGTCACTATAGCTTGAGCTCAATTTTTAATCTCAAGTACACAAGTATCCCATCTTTGAGTTGTGATTGAAGTCACTAATTCTTCATGTATAATCCACTTCATCATAAAGATTTTTCTTTTTCACATAATTTAGATTTTTCTTTAAGATTCTTGTATTATAGCATTGTCTGTTATTGAATGTTCTCCTTCTAATATGGTGTTCACTGGAACTTAAATTTTTGATTGGGTAGTCTCTTTTTTGTTGACAGTTTTGGTTATTACTGGAGATTTTTTTTGACCTCTTTTTTGTTGACAGTTTTGGTTATTCTTGTTTTTTTTATTTTTTGTCCTCTCTTATAAGAAAAAGGCCGCTTGTAAGCTTGTAAATTTTTTAAGTTCTTCATTTCGAGAGTTATTTCAGCTTGAGCTGAGTGTTGCTTTACTTGAGATTACTTCTCTAATATAGTGTTTATAGACTTCTATGTATTGAGTTTGGTACTTCCAAAACAGTTGAGTGATCTTGTCCTTTTTTAGGTACTTTTCAAAAGAATACATAAAGAGCCACACATTAACCTTAAATTAGTCATGGAGACATTCATATGGATATATGAAGATGCAATCTATTAATGGCTTGAAATATATTTTGAATATTTGTTAATGACTATTCTATAAAGAGCTGGCTATCTTTTTCAAGTATAAATCCTAAGCATTTGAAAGAAAGTAACACAGGTTCATATTCATATTACATTGTCAGAGGAATATATAACACAATTCATACTCCAAAGAGCTAACTACCTGATAACAACAAATCATAACTGGAAGTTTAATTTAGGCATAAATATGATATGCTTATATGCATATCATACTAACCATCTTAGATATATTCTAACATGCCCACTTAATGACTAAATTGGATACACTTAAAGGTTTAATAACTCGTGCAAATCCCCACCTAATGACTAAATTGGATACACTTGAAGGTTTAGTCATTAACTCACACACAAGCATACCTTTATAATGACTTACTGCAAAAAAAAAAACAAACAATGCATCTAATAGAGCGTCCCTATTATCATCATTCCATCTCACCAAACTGCTAGACAATGATGCTAAATTCAAGGTTCAATCTAAGACAATGATGCTAAATTCAAGGTTCAATCTAAGACGCATACACATAGTGGTGTCACATTCCAAATAACAAACACTATTGTCCAAACACGAAGATGTTAAATTTCAAACAATGATAACCGAATACAAGACATTGAATTGTGGAGGTCTCACTCTCACTTAAATAATAAATACTTGAATGCTAAAGCAGAATACTAAAACTAGAGACTTAACACAGAAGCTTCTAAAATGAAACAAACCATTGAACCAGGCTATGAACCAAAGTCTCAAACTGTGTACACCATAAGCTGGACCGACCTCTGAACTTCACACTAAACTTTGAATTGTCCAAGCAATAAGCTTCATCCAAACCAACCAGAGTTTCAACCAAACTTTAAAATGTCGAACATCAACCTTACTCTGAAGATCCATTGTCCAAATGTGTGTTTCGACAATGTTTCCATTCTAAGTTGTCTTTTGTATCGCCTTCATATCCTTCATTTAGATGTCACTTAAAATGAAAGATCAAGTGATCTAAACATCTTTGTAATACAAGATGTTCAAAGGTGTTCAAAGGTGTTCAAAGGACATTTGTCCTGTCTTAAGCAAGAGTTCTTGAAAGGCATAGAATATACCGTATGCCTCATCCATGGTTATTGAAGACATAGGTTGCATTGCAAACATAGGCTGAGTCAAACACATCTACCCTTGGATAAAGTACTCTTCGGGACAAATAAGACTCACCACTAAAACCAATAATTGGACTTGACCACTACACGCAATATAAAACTAATTGATCTTGACCCTCAAAAGAGAGAAAAAAAAAAACCTCTTATACAATATATCTACCACTCTCAGAATATTGTCTCCTTATAATAAAAAAAATCAAAAGCTACAGGCGTATATCTACAAAGAGTAATAAATATAATAGAGACCATCCAAATAATGAAAGACGGGTTTCAAACTCATCACGTTTGAATGGCAAGTTAACAAGTTGACTTTGCTAGTGCAAGAAGCAAATAAATCACATGGACCATACCCAGAGATTCGTTCTTCTAACTCTCGGTTAAGACCTTGTCAAAGAAAAACAAACGAAGCCATGTACTAAGAGGAAAGATCACCCCTTACGCCACCTATCGACATAAAGCTACCAAAACGCAATCTGAATGCAATGGAACTAAAATAATGCCAAGACTATAACAAATGCAAGATGTTTTGCTTATATTAGCCAGTGCAATTATGGCCGAGGGAATACAACTTCTGCTCTAATACCATGAAAGAATGTAACACAGGTTCACATTCGTATTACACTGTCAGAAGAATATATAACACGGTACATACTTTGAATAGCTAACTGACTGATAACAACAAATCTTAACAGACAGTTTAATTTAGACATAAATATGATATGCCTATACGCATATCATATTGACCATCCTAAATTTATTCTAACAGCATTTAGCATTTAAGTTTCTTAAAGAATTCAAAGCTAATATTAAAAAGCAGTGTCCCAAAAAATCAAAGCATTGCAGATTGATAAAGAAAGTGATTTCATTTCTAACTATTTTCTTCACTAATTCAAGATGAATGGCATTGAAAGTCACTCACTTCCTTTTATACACCGCTACAAGTGTGGGGGACAAGAAACATGTTCATTATAGAAATGATAAGTTGTATGTCACTAGGACACTGTTTGAGTGATTGGTTTTGGGTGGTGGTTGTTCAAACAGTTGCATATTTGATTAATGAGACTCCTTTTGAGGCTGTCCAAGATATGACTCTGGAAGCAGCAGGATCAAGAAGGGCACAAAAGTTTACAGTTTAAAAGATTTTGGTTGTACAGCTTTGGTCTAGTGACTCAGAAAACCAACAAATGAACCAAATACATTTTTTTGAATATAGCATATAAACAAAAGGCTATAAGTTATACTACTACCAAGAAATTGATAGTCAACAGAGAAATGGTTTTGATAAAGAACTAGGTGATAAAAATCAATTGTATTGCACCCAACTAAAAAAAATTAAAGTGCATCCAATTGGGATTGATTATGAAGAACCTCTGGGAACACCAAATGCAATCATACACCATCAAAAGGCTATTATATGTACAAGACGGAAGTGAAAAGCAGATAATGGCAAGGAGGAGGAGCAGAAGAAAGATTGTTGACCGATTGAGTGGAAATGCAGAAAGTGTATGAAATAGACTCTAATGGTTGTACAGAACAATTCAAAATCTGATTAATTGTTGAAGTAGAAATACTAATTTGGCAGAAGTGAGGATGCACTATTAAGTTCATTTGTTAGTTCATACCAAACTGTTTTTCTTTTCTTTTTTTCTTTTTTGCACTTTTTTTTTTTGTTGGGGAAAGTACAGAAACATCAGATGTGGATTGATGCTTTACAAGCTGGATGCATTGACCCTTTGGAAAAACAGACTTGAAAATTTGTAGACCTTCCACAATGAAAGCATGCTCTGTCGAACTCTTAACCTTGTAATCATGGATAGGATCCTTAACCAAAAGCCCAAACAGGGATACGCAATAAGTGAATGTACAAGAAAAAGTTTAAAGCTGATAATACAGTTGTCAAGCAGAAAGCAAAATTCATTGATAAAGGTCATGCAAAGGTTGTAAGTATAGACCTTTAGGGGACCTTTGCTCTCACAAGGAGGAAAAAAATGACATCTATCAGTATCTTATTTTCTATTGTAGTTCATTTTGACTACAAAGTCCATCGCTTGGATGTGACAACTATTTTCAAAGGGGATCTCAAGGAGGTGTGCATACAGCAGCCACTCAATTTAGCATTGTATGGTTTAAATCAAATACCACATGCTTTGCATAAAACAAATGACATACACTTGGGTGAATTTGATCTGATCGTAATCTTTATATCAAAAACAAAAACAATGATATTTTTATCATCATCATTTACATGGAGTATCTGGTGATCAATGATGGCAGCTCTTGACATTATTTTGCAGCAAGACAATCATAGGAATCATTTTTATATGATACTTTGGCTTGCTTCGTTGTTGCCTTGCATATTTCACAAACCAAGATGCAAAATAATTGTTCAAAAGATTGTGCATGAAGGAAATGAAATCATTGAAAAAGTCTAATGGAAGTTGGAATTAATTATCTAAAGAAGAGTCAAAGGCTGTAGATTGAAACCTATATAGACAATTAGTTAGCAGTTTAATCTACTTGATAAGTGCCAACAAAATATGAGTTATGCTCTTGATATTTTTTCAAGATTTTATAACTCACCCAAAAAATATCATTGGAAAGCTGCAAAAAATAATACCATAATACATAAAAGCAAGAAGAATTCAAATTTTGCGGTAATAGAATTGATTCATTCAGATTTGATTGGATCAAATGGGTGACCGGAAAGTCTACAAATCGTTAATTTAATGAACTCATGTCAGAAGCTTCTTGGACCAGCAGAAGACAATGTACAGTTTGCATCGGCTTCTATCAAAGAAGAATACAGATCAGTTGAGTGCACGAGGTGGTTTGGATCGGGCATATGTTTGCTGTTACAAAGATATAGAAAACTCAAACAACACACTTTGGTATGATCAAGATGAAGGGAAAAAAACCTGGTGTAGCATGCACAACAGAAGCATAAAGAAGTGGAGCAGGCAGCATTACATCAGAAGGAAAACACAAAGGAGATGGAGTTAATCTACTGCAGCAATAATCATGCAGCAAGAATTATTTACAAAACAGTAGCATCTTGCTCAACCATTAATGTTTTATGTTAATTAATTATAACCAGTCTCAACAGTCCAAAGTCAGTTACATGTGCAGAAATTTACAATTGATAATGACAGTTCCAAAATTTCATTGAATCAATAAGATAAAAGATAGCTTCACCTCTTTCTAGAAGTTTCTGCTCTTATCTACGTATGTTAAGAACAACAAACATTTATTTGTATTTCTAAACATTTTCACACCTTTTAAATTCCTAAACTTTGCAAACCTTTAGTTCTCCAACACCTTGCAAGGCATTCCTCCAACACCTTGCAAGGCTACCAACTCTTGAACATGGTAACCAAGCTTCAACTTGAGTAAAGCTCCTTGCCTGGTTATATTATGGCAAAACTACTTGAATCACTAGCAACCCCAAGTAGATTATCAGCAAAGTACAATTTGATTACAACTTGCCAACTAATCATCATGAGTTGTGGGTTTTCATTACAGTAATATACCTGTGTCACATGATAGTGCATTTCCCTTTGCCTTGCTATCACTTAATCATAAAGTTGTCTACTGTTATTTGATACAGATACAGCATTGTAAATTTGAAACACAATGCTTATAGCAAATTTACAATTATTAAAAGAACACACAAGATGTTAAAATCCAGATAATAGCTAAAAAAGACATAAGAAAAGGCGTATTGATGGAATAGAAAAATACCTCTTTTGAAAACCATGAATATTATAACGACCAAGTGCAACAGGGCAAAAGATATATTCATCTTCAATATCTGAATTTCAAAATGGTAGGTATGTCTGCTAGAACTTTTGGAATAAGTAAATCTCTTGTGACCCACTTGACAATCTGTGGAGAGCCATTGGACAGAATTGTAATTTATTAGCAAAAACAGTACTAGTGTGTCCAAATACATGAAAGAGCACGTCACTCTTTTCAATGGTAGAAAAATGCTAGAGTAGACATTTAAAATCATTGATGCAAAATCATTATTTTCAATACCTATTTTTCATATATAATCTTGATCAAGCATTAGGCTTCCCAGCAAAATTTTGCATTCAATTCCAAATTTTCAGTCTATTTTGCCATCTTTCCATTTACCTGATTAAAAATGAGCCAAAAACAAAAGAAACAATTAACACTAAAAATTATCCTGCCTACAATATTACCGGAGTATTCTCGCAAGTTCGTCGAACTTCTGAAGGCCTTCAAACAACAATTTTACTACCAATGCTCCAAGGAAGTAAAACTTACAAGCGGTGAATTAAAGTTTGAGAATTAAAGAGGCATCGCCTGATACTTAGAATTGGAGCTTAAGTAGGACATGATACAGCAATGAGGATTGACAATAAGGGAAACAAAATTTTCTTAAACCTCCACTGCAGCCATAGCATTTTTCAAAACACCCAATTAAATATCAAAGTGAGCTTGAAGCTAATGAATAATGATGTCGATGATAGTCTTCCTCTTCTTGTAAAAGCCAACATGCATAACCCCCAACATATTTCTCAATAAATTCTGGTACTATAGAACTTGCTGATCAACTTTCACTGACAAGTCTAACTGTTGTAAGAAGATGTGACTTTGGACAAAACTTACCACAGTGTATCTACTCATGTAAAGCTCTAATAAAGAAACTTCATAGGTATAACCCAAAATCCAATGCACCCTGTATGCTGGCAAAAGCTTTAATTTTAACAAAGAAGTATCACTGTTATCTTGCACACTGATGGACCCACACCAGCACCAGAGGAAAAGGAAGAATCCCACTATCACGTTTTGCTCCATCTAAAGGGTGACAATATTGGCAAGAATAGAAACAAGGTTACAGAAGAAGCTGCTATCTCTGTTGGGACTGGTCCCTTACAACAAGTTGACCATGATTTCTATGTATTGGGCATGCATGAACATTTCTCAGACCTTATATATTCTGGGACAAGAATAAAAAGAAATCTAGCATCTTGAAAAACAGTCAATTTTGCTTTGTTGTAAGCAGTGCAATTTTATCACCAAGAAGTCTTTTGCCATTTATGTCAATCCAAATAAAGAGCATCAGTGCATGTGTCTTTCCATAAACTCCTAAAGTTTTCTTCAGGACTATCTGACATGATAAAACTAAAGTGGTTATTATTGGTATTCTTGACATGTTAGACAATGAAAAAGATAAAGGCACAGCACAATGTAACCCTCATATTTTGGATCTAAAATCAACATACTATGCAAACCAACCAATGAGATACATCATTGCAACACATTCAAATATTCAAACATGGGAAAAAAGAAAATTAACCATTGTATTTAGTGTCAACTTTATATTTACAATATTAACATCTAATATAGTAAAAGAAAGCATTGGCTATTTTTCTATTAAGAAGCATATAATACTAAATGTTATCAATGTAAATGAATTGTTATAAAACTAGAAAAATGAAAGCAACGTTTTGCCCCTGAGAAATATTTACACCAGGAATTTTCCCACAACAATAAATCAGTTTCAGACAACCTTGCCCGGAGATGCACTTCGTGTGATTTCTGAGATGAATCGGCTCTTTAAGATGAATCCATAAATGTGCAAGAAAAAGAAAAAAATCGTATTTCCTGATTTGTTCTTTCAGTGGCATAGTTGTGACTAAAGCATCTACTTCAATGAAATTTGCCACACTATTTGCGAACCAGTAAAATCATCCTATATTCCTAAATATGGTACTAGCCATTTCAAGGATTTGAATTTAGCTGGTACCTCTCTCAGACTACCAGTATGCCAGAAAGGGTAGAATATTTGTCTGAAAAGATACAAGAGAATTACTTATCTCACCATGCTTCAAAAGCTAATATTTACGTAGTTTAAGTTCTTATTCAAAGAATCTCTGTCAATCAGTTTCAATAAGCATCAGATGTCAACAACTGTACAAACTGTTACCTGTACAATCTGAGGCTAGGTTAGTACTGTTAACCCCTGATCTGAATCATGCAATAATTTTCCAAACAGTAGTATTTAAGGTGAAAATTTACATATTTCCCTCTGCAGAGACTTTACAGCATCTTCCCTTCTGGAATTCCTCTTTGTCTCAATAAAGAGTCTCTGGTTTCCTTGTAGTTGTTAAGTTCTCTTAATGCATCAGCAGCCATCTTCCTGCTGGAAGTGAAGTATGCAGGAGAACTGCTTGCTGCCTCATGTTCTTTTGCAATGTTTTGAAATTGAAAATGCTCCCTCCAAGAGTTACTCCTTAAAAAGTCTGAAGAATTTTCAAAATTTTGTTGCAGTGGTGGTGCTGATTTTAACATCTCAACAAGTGCACCTACTTCAGCATTATGTGATCTCCTTGGCGTTGAAACTGTTGACCCAGTCTGCCCAGTCACTTCCATAACATCAAGCACGTTTCCTTTCCCATCGACAGATTCAGCTCTATCAAGCATAAAATTATATCAATAGAATTAGTACTAATAAGTAACTAGATAGAGGAAAACCATGAGTGAAAAGCACACAAATTATAGCAAAACGAAACATCTGAAAATCCATTCTGCTGAACAGATGGTTCACATTTAGAAGCATTATCATTTGTTGTATGTTAGACTGGTACTAGATACAATTCAAAACATAATCGGCTATAATTACAATCTTACTCCAGCCAAAAATAAAAATTGCCTACCAATGCACACCTCTGATTGAATAATCTCAAACTTCAATTGTAAAATAGTTTCTTAACATAGTGGTCTCAACATCTGAGACAAACTCGTCCCAAAGAACGGGCACCAAGAAACTGAAGCTGGTATTTAAATGCACAGTCAGCTAAAGATGGATGCAAATGGAATAATTGAAGTGCTTCCATGAAAAATGTCCTATTGGAACACTGGAAGAACATGCATTGACACATTCAAATTCTATGTGGACATTGACAAAATAAATGATAACTGAAATAGCCTGTTTTGAAGTAAAGAATACTTAAAGAGTGTTCTAAACTAACTGTTAACTAGAGGCAAAAATTGAACAAAGTCTGTCAATGATTGTCCACCTCATCTGGTGGGGATCTGGCAAGTGGTGAGGGTCTCTATTTTGTTTGCTATCTGGAAGGACAGGTGCTCTCTTGTTTTTAGTGTAGGTTCCATTCCTGTTACTAGCACTGTAAGTAAAGCTGTGAGTTGTATTTCAGATCAGGTAAGAATGTTTAGAGTAGAATTGTTAAAAGATCTGAAAGGAATTTCTGATTTATGCAAGTCAGAATGTTTACTAATGTTGTATAAACTTGCATAGTTTTATTGTACTTTGGTTTTTCATTTATGAATTTATACGAAGTATTTTTCCAAAAAAAAAAAATATGAACAAAGTTGTTTTTGTATTGCACAATGGTTACGAGCGCCAGCAGAAAACAATAATCCAAATTAAAATTATTAAACCACATACTCCATTCATTCTGTAGTAATGTTGGGCTTGGAAGATAATTAAATGTTTTTAAATTTTCTTAGAATGTTGGTTAAAATTGAAATATTTTCAATATATTCTAAAAGAATGGAACTCCTCACCTTCTATTCATGGATATAGGTCCTTAACCAAAAGTTCAAAACTTAGACAAGACTGCTATAACATTTTGTACAAGGAATTCTCTAGTTGTTACTTGTCATGGGATGAAACAAATTATGGTCTTTACACGAATTTGGATGGTCATCCATCCTCTCTATATATTGTCCTAGCATAGTTCTAGAAATAATAACAGTAACTTCTTCATGTTTTCAGTTCCAAGTAATATGTGAATGTTTTGTTATACAGAATACTTTCAGTAATTGATGAATAAGAAATGATTAATGACACAGTCTCAGAAAAGTGTTTTTGGATATTTTTCTAAGCAAAATTGGCTGGTGCAATAGTTAATTTATATTTGAACCAAATCTTTTAGACTTTGCACCATCCAATCCCCTCCCAACCAGAATAGGAGCCAGCAACCAGATAAACTAATATGCACTCTTTATTTCAAAATTATACTCCACCATGTAGAATATTTTGTCTAATTTATGTGAGTGACCTTGCATCATATGACAATCACCTTGCTTCAACTAGCAGACTATATTTTATTATGACTTACAAATTCATAGTTTACACTAATCTACATTCACCATATAAAAGGGACTTGCAGCACGTTTAGGTGGATTTCATGACCTCAAAATTTTAGATGCCTACTAAACAAGACCCACATCTACCAATGTTGTTCAGAATGTCTTGTAAGGAAGATTTCAATAAAGCATGCCCCTTAAGAGATTCAAATAGTCATTCCTCCTCCTTCCACCTTAGATGCCAAGGTCTGCAAAAGTGAGCTGTAACTACCCCACCAAAGTCCACCCACCCTCATCCCTTTTATAAATGTCAAAGCCTAGCATTGTGGAGGAAGAGAAACCCAGTGTGATTTATAACAGCCAAGTCAAAGCCAATCATTAGTTAAACCAATCTCAGTATAACCTTTGTACAATTTGATTACTACTAGTTTTCATCAGTTCCAGAAATGGGGACTGAGCTGGAAGGATGGAATGAAAATCAATTTTGATTATGCTCTGCTTATTTAACATAACAAAACAATACCAAATTTTCCTTGCCAATGCAACGAAGTAGATAAATATTTTAAACCTATTGATAGGTTAATACAGAGTTATATAAAATTAAGGTTTGGCACGTGCCCTAATACAGAATATTAAACGAGCTCAACTTTGATCAGGTTGTCATTTATGGAAGATTTAGCATTGGAATAACCAGAGTTAGCTGACAACTATTAAAGAATATACAAAAAGTTACAACCTGTGTGATGGCCCAAAAATGAGACCTACACAGCATACTATAATACAATAGAAACATACCTGCTTCTATAGCCATCACTCTCATAATCATCGAGTGCAAAGGGGCAATGGAGGTCTTCATCTTCAATTTCATAATTATAAGAATTTCTGCTAGAGCTTCTAGAAATTGTAAAACGCGATGAACCACTGCGCAAAATCTTCGCTCCTGATGGTGATTCTATTTCATCTTTCTCATCCTTGCAGACCAAAAAATAAGTATGACCTCTTTGTCAGAATCAACATTGATTAGAATTGAAATACTGCTGCAGCTCAGGAACTAAAATATTCCATTACGAGGTACATTGCTATATCTGTAAGTTTCATATTATCCATCTAAAAATTCGAATATACCGAATTTCAGAATAATGTGCTTTACATACTTGATAATAATTGCAGGTAACAAGCACGAATAGTAGCAATATTACGGATGTGTTTTACGGAATAAAAAAGGCAAAATTCTCCTAACTTACTCAGAATCATATGGAACTTCAACTAACAAATATGCAGAGGCTAGGGCACCTCTTACAGGTATCAAGATTACCATTGAAAAAAAAAAAAGGAATTATATTTCTATCAAGGGGGATCCACAAATTATGATTAATGCTATCAAGATAAAATGGATGTGGGGATTAGATCAAAAATAGCATTATTTATAATGTCCACCAACTATTGTTGGAGACAGTATCTTGGAAATGTCGGTATATCTATAGAGAAGAAAATAGTGTAGCAGATAATTTATGCAATTGTGGTGTAGATCTTTGTCTCAGCAAAATTCAAATTTTAGAAACCAACTGGCCGAGGGAAATTTTATCTCTTATTGAAAATGATATCGAGGAGTTATTACCAAATCATAGCGACTTGTGTTTGACAAAGTTGATAGAAGGGCAAAAGAATATCTTTGATAGAAAGGTAAGCTTGATATAGTTTAATTGACCTATTTTGAGGGAAAAAACACCAATAAAAGCTCCACATAGCTTATTAAAAAACGAATTAAAAAAAAATAATAAAGAAAAAAGATAAAGATGAGGTTATAAAACTGATTTTAAAAACTTATTTTTGAGGGAAATAGCACCAATAAAAGCTACACATAGATTATTAAAAAAATGGATAAAGATGATGTTATAAAACTGATTAAAAATACTACAACTTAAAATACCTAAAAGCCCTCTAGGTCAACCCATTACAATTATCAAGAAAAAGGTTACTAGTCAACAATTATATGCAGTAGCCTGCCACTCATTTTGATGATAGAAGATCACTAAAGAGCAAAGACAATATGGTTGATGCAAAAGCATTATATTGTTGTCCCCAAAATTTAATAACCTAACTACCAAAGGGCATTGAACTTGCTACTAAATTTATTTCATTTCTTTTTGTTCTGCTTTCGGAAGTGGAAGAACAATCAATAAACACTGCTGATCATCTTGCTCACCTTATCAACGGAATATGCTTGAACGTTTGACTGCACACCAGAAGGCCTCGAATTGACCAGTTTCCCAGGAAGTGGTGGTGAGCCTAGAGAACTTGGGGCGCATGCATCCATAAGCCTTGAATTAGCAGACGCCACTCGAGATATAGAATTCGGCTTCCTACTCCTGTTGCCATGATGAGACAAAGGACTTTTGCTTTGACCACAATACTCAGCACCCGCATTTTGAAGGCTCCTCCCCCCTGAACTTGGCGAAGCACCAACAGGAAGACTTTCGGTTCGGAAAAGCTCCCTGCAAACGTTTTCATTTGACAGGCGGCTCGGCATAGGCGGCGAAGGCGAAGGCGGGTCTACATTGCCATGGTACCTCTGCTGGGAAGGAGGCATGGGAAGTGGGGGTGTGCGAAAATTTGTCCCTGGAGCATGATAATTAAGGTTTGAGCTAACGCGATGCAATGGAGATTGTTGTGTCGCAATTTTGTTAATGCTTCCACTCCAACTGTGACACCTGCCAATCCCCCCAATTCTGTATCCAGGGGAACTCGGCGCCGACGAAATGTCGCCCCTTCCTCTGGACACACAGTAATCCGGAATAATCTGTGCTCCTATAGGGCTTCCATAACTATCAAAACCTACACCGTCCGCTCTAGTTAATGAGGCTTGCAAATAGTGCACAGATAGACAGAGCTTACCACATTGCGTCTCCACAGGGGTAAAATTGTAGGCCTGCATCCTCCCTGTCGACACCACTGGCTCAGAATTAGGTGAAATTCTGTACAAAAGCCTCCTTGAATTGCATCTCTGGGGGCTCTTCTTCAGCTCTCTGTAAATCCTGTATGCCGGCAGAATCCTCGCCAGGGAATACAGAGAGCGGAGGAGAATCACCGCCTTCTTGTATACCACCGGCATCTCCACGTCAGCCCGGCGCAAAGAGGGGGGATTTAGGGCATAATGCACAGCCCATCTCTCCAACAGCACACCGCCAACGCTGCAACGCTGTCCAATTGGCCTCAACGCGGAGGCCACGTTGGACAGGACGATCTCCACAAACATGGGCTCCGCCGTCAGAGTTCGACTCCAGGGCTCCGTGCTAGGAAACATGGCGTTGTCTGCTAGCCCTAAATTCAAATTGAACCATTTGTCCCTACTTCTCGGGGGGGAGGACAAGGGAGAGGAAGAGGATGAAGATGAACACGCCGAGGCCGACGCCGCCCGGGAGAAGGACACAATTCTTGACTCCAAAATTGCCTGAGCGCACTTTGCGAAGAACTCTACAATAATCTGCTCGATTTTGGCGGGCTCAGCCATTTCCGTGACCTCAACTGATTCTACTGCCCTCCACAATCCGAAATCCAAAATTAACAACACGCCGTCTCAACCATAAACCTCATGGAATACTGAAATACCTTCTCAATTTTCAAAATAAATCTCACCCCGTTCTAATCAGCCGGCTTTCCAATGCAATGGGAGCTCCTAAACCTTAAAAAGCCCTTCCCTCAAACCTCACGGAATTTGAAAAGATTCCACCCAAATTTTGCCAAGTCTATCCACTTCTGAGCAACCAAACCCCCAAGCAATCAAAAGAACAAAACTTATCTCTCATCTCTTCCTCCACGGTGAGCTGCCTCGCCTGCTCTTGGCCGCAACATGAGCTCCAAAAACCCAAACTAAATACCTCCGCCAAAAAACTCCAATCAATCAGGAATTTCAACCTGATTCACAAGAATCGAAACCGCGACCACTCAAAAGCAAAAGTCTCTCTTCAGAACCCGAACCCAACTCGCAACATCCCGCCGCAAAAAAAAAATATTTTAATGCGCACAAACCCACAATTGGGATTCCAAAATATTAAAGCAAAAACCAAAAAAAAAATCCTCACATAAACTCAGCCAAAATTTCAAACTCCAGCCGCCCTAAAACCCTTTTAATCCTCTCAAATTTTGCCAGCAATCCAACCCAGGACTGGGCAGTATAAACAAAACTGCAATTGTAATCTGCTCGGTTTTTGCCGATGAGACCACACTCCGCGGTCGTCGAACCCACGACCAGTTGAGAAAAATAAGAATAACGATAAAATGAAAATAAATAATAAAAATAAAACTTGCAAGTGAACTTCAGCTGGCCAGAAAGCCAGTGTTGTCAGATATTTCCACTCGCCTTCCCAGTCAACATCAAGGAATTATTTCTTCCGTCAGTTATCAGAAACGTTTTCTGTAACTGAATGGTTTGGACCAGAGAGGAGGAAAAGGGCGCAAAAACCAAAACGGGAATGAACATATACTGGCAGAGGGGTTTATATCTGTTGATATTTGAAAGATTCACGTGTGGGTCCCGCACATGGCACTGTCGATGACACGTGGAAAAGTTCAACGGGTCAAAGAGCTATTGAGCTTGTCGTTTATGGCGAAGGTGGGTGCTGACGCGGCGGCGTCGAGGAGTTCGATTGAGATGCTCTTTGCTTTTGGGCGGCTGGGCGTTTCACGTGGTTAGCTCTGCCTTACCGAAGTTCACACTTGAAGGGTAAATTTTGACGAGTTGTTTTCTGGTTTTATTGATTTTAATGATGTTAGCCACACCTTTTCTAATCATAATAATTAATTTATAATTAAAATTTTTATATTGATTTTTATTTGTAAGAGGTTGAACAACTTCAGATCATAGATTTGTATTTGTAATTTAGTTGAACGATAGGAACTTAAACAAACCAGATGCTCTAAAAAGTTTAATTTTGTTGATTTTTACACGAATGAAGAAGTTGATTTGGAATTTATTAAAAGATGGTGGATACTTGAACAAGTTGGGATATGAGGATTTAGAGCAATCAAAATTTTTTATTTCTAAAGATTTTCTTTGCAAAAAGGTTTGGTCACTAAAGGCTTTTTCTAAGGATTTAACATTTCTTTGGTTAGTAGTTCAAAGTAAGATTCTTATAGGAAAGAGTCTATAAAGAAGAGGATATCATGGTCCTTCTAGATGTGCCTTGCGTGAGAAGGATTCAGAAACATCAAACCATTTACTTCTTTATTGTCCTTATGTTCATACCATTTGGGATTACTTTTTAAAAATATGAAAATATATTGGGTAGCTCCATCAACATTGAAAGCGAAATGTTGGATTAATTATTTCAAAGCTAAACCATTGTGTATTCTATGGAGGATTGACCTTACCATTATTGGTTAGAATTTATGGTTTGAAAGGAATACTAGAATTTTTAAAAATAAATCTTAGAATTATGCCCAAGTTTGGAACCGTATTATCTCTTATCTTGCATAATGTTTACAAATATGGTGCATATTATGGGAAGTCTCAAGTGCGAAAAAAATGTGGTAACAACTTGGTTACATGATTTAAACTTACATGGAAGATTCATCTACGAGAATGGCATTAAAACAAAGGATCTACTTTGATCTAGGGTAAAATGAAAATGTCCAAAAAATGGGTTTATCAAAATTAAATTTAATGGTGTTTTTAAAGGAAATTTGAAAAAAGTCAATATAGGTAGTGTTTTTCAAAATAACGAAGGCAAACTTCTCCTAACTCAAAATCATATAGAACTTCAACTAACAACTATGCAGAGGCTACGGTGCTTCTTATAAGGATTAAAATTGCTTGAATCTCGTCTTGTGTTAGGTTTTGCCTTATCTTCTGTTTTTTTCCTCTTGGTTTGGGGAAAAATTGTGGACTTGTGATTTTAGGTCTTTCATCCTTGAGATTTCCTACTCCACATTTTAGCCATCATTCTCACTTTGAGTTGAGTCTTAATCCAAGTTTACTTTACTTTTCTAAACTCTATTCTCCCTAGCTTCCCTAGTTTGTTGTTTTCTAGAGCAACTCTTGGCTAAATAACTTATTCTTCCACACACCCTATAGCAAAAGGGTATATTTTCATACTTGATCTAATAAACATATTCTACTCCATCGATGAGGATAAGTTCCTCATGATTTTAAAATTAACTAGGAATGAGGATCCATATCTTCACGAAGGGTTATCCGATTTAGCTAATTCTTGGATCAATTTATGCTAAATTTGAAGAGCTTTAAAATAAGTGGACATATAAAGGAATCCAAGCAATATTGAGGGAGATATGATCATGTGAAGTCAATCATTTCGAACAAGGGCAGTGACGATTTCTCAAGTCATGAAAAATGAAATTGCAAATATTTATCAGCTAAGGTTTGGATGATAGGAGGAGCAATGGAGGACTATGGCTTGAGCAAGGCAAGACATTTTGTTAAGTTTCTTTTTCCATCTTTATTCTTAGAAATTTTGCATGTAAATTATTATAAAAAGTTTATCAAATATTATATTCGCTATAGGATATGCTAATAAATTTTAGTAGATTTTGAGTTTTAGATTCCTTCCCATGAATTGATTTATAGCTAAATCCTTAGAATCATCTCTAGTAGTAGAGGTTACTGAGTGAACCACAAAGGATCAATCCTTGTTGCTCAAATATAGGGCGGTTTTTGGTCAATTTAATGGATATTGGACAAGGGCTTCAGCCTTCAAAAAATGGATTGATAGGAGTTGGAAGTCTTCATGAATGACTCTATCCTTTCTTCCCAAAGGTTACTTCCTAGACATTTTTTGTTCTAGGGAAGAAAGAGATAGAATCCTAAAAGGGGGTCCTTGGTTTATGGTAAGAGCATTGATAGGAGTTGGAAGTCTCCAGGAGTGATTTTATCCTTTCTTCCCAAGGGATTCTTCCTAGCCATTTTTAGTTCTAGGGAAGAATGATATAGAATCCTAAAATAGGGTCCTTGGTATATGGTAAGAGCATGACTCTTCCTTGCCCTCTAGTATGAAAGCTTTTCACCTTAAAATGTAAATCTATCCCTAGTACCAATCTGGGTTAGGATGTATGGGTTTCCCATAGAATTTTAGGATATGGATGCCTTCAATGCAATAGGCACTTTGGGAGAATTTATTAAGATTTTTAAAACTACAAAGGATGGATTCTTGGCTATTTATGCTCGAATATTGGTCATGATTGATATAAGTAAAGTTTTACCATAATCAATCATTCTTAAGTATGGAGATAAGATGTGGATCCAAACCATAGATTATAAAAACATATCTTTTAGATGTAGAAGATGTCATAAGGTGGGGCATATTGAGAGATCATGCCCTAAGAAGAGTCCAATAGAATCATATGTAGAAACTACAAGAGAAACTTACAAATGGATATGGATGAGGAAGGTTTTCAACTTTCAAAAAATAGATCTATACAAATGAATGTAAATAAATAGTGGAGACCGCTAAGGAATAATATTGAAAGAAATACCAACTCTTTTGAAGCTTTAGCCTATGAAGAAAAGTAGATCAAAGCTTAAAGGACACAATACAATAGGTTCAACATATTAACAAGGAATCGTCTATTTGATATGATCTTTGATTAAAGGACAAACATTCTCAATGAAACTAAGGAATGTGTCTCATCAGATTTTGAAGACTCTTTTAAAGTACCATGCACCATTCAAGAGAAAATGTGGTAAATAAAATGCAGTGTTAGATGTTAATACCTCAACCATTAATAAGGAAATACTAGAAAATGAGTAAGACAAGTCAAAAGCTTTTATAGTAGAGCCATGTTAAGCGAGCAAATGACATAGTCATCAAAGGTACTCAACTTGTGAAATAGAATAGTTTTATTCCCTCTTGAAAAGGAAGTTTGATTTCTCCAAGGTTCGGGTAAGGCAGGTCTTGGCTAACTAGGATGAACTCAGAGGTTGTTGTATGTTATTCCACCAAGGGGTCAATGCTTTTTATTTTATAGTTAATTCCCTAGCTTTCCTATCAATAACTGCAACTCAAAATTGATTGCCTAGGGGATTACTTTGTTATAAATAGGGTTATGCATAATGGGTTAGCCCCAAAGTGTATTTATAAAATCGGGGTGAATCTAGTCATAAGGTGTATAGCATCAAGGCAAATTTTTCAAAATTTTCTAAAAAAATTATCAAATAATGGCGATTTTGAAAACTGTGCACCAAATTTTTCAACTCCAAAAATGGCGACCGATAGAAGCGAGTGTCACAAGGCGACTGACAAAAGTGACTGTCACAAGGTGACCGTAAAAGGTGACTATCACAAGACGACTGGCAAAAGGCAACTAACAAAAGCGACTGTCACAAGGTGACTGACACAACGCGATTAGCACGACGACTGCCATAAGGTGACTGTCACAAGGTGACTATCATAAGGCGACTGTCACAAGGCGATCGTCAAAGGTGACTGTCACAAGGCAACCACAAAAGGTGACTATCATAATGCGACTATCACAAGGCGACCACCAAAGGCGACTGTCACAAGGCGACCACCAAAGGCGACTGTCATAAGGCGACTTTCACAAAGCAACTATCATGAGGCGACTGTCATGAGGTGACAAGAAAAAGCGACCATCAAATATCGTCAATAAGATGTTGCCACGTGTCCTCTCCTCTACCACGTGTTATGCATCTATTGACTTCGGCCATGCAGACTTTTATAAATAGAATAACAGGGTCATTTTTCACCTTTCGCACGATGATTTCCAGAGCATTTTCTAGCATTTTTAGAGCATTTTCAGATCATTTTCAGAGCGTTTTCAGATCATTTTCAGAGCATTTTTAGAGCGTTTTTTGATAGTTTTCAGAGCTTTTTTCGTGACTTTTCAGAGTATTTTCTAAGATTTTTCAAAGCATTTTCCCAATGTTTTTCCAATGTTTTCCCAGAGTATTTTAAGAGTGTTTTGAGAGCATTTTAAGAGGCTTATTAAAAATGGCTAGCGCTTCCTCTCCTCTCCCTTCAAAGGTATCTTTCAAGAGCTACTATTTACCGAACATGAAGAACATTTTTAGCACTCTTGGCAGAGATTCCAACTGGATTTACACCTCTGGAGTTGCTGGAGTCATAAAGATGCCACCATTGGATTTCAAACCACCTAAAATAGGACCTGCTTTTTGCACAAAAAATTCAGTCTGCGTATACAGTAACCTCCAACAATTTTATTTTTTGTCTTTTTCAAGAGCATATTATAATCTTGAAAGCACGAGATTCCGGAAGATTGAAAGGAAAACTAATGCGATGTATTCAAAACCCAAAGTTAACGCTTAAGGTCCTATAAAGTGAAATGCATGAAATGAAAGAAAAGAGACGAATTTAAATGAGATAAAAGGAAGTATAGAAAGCACAGCCCCTTTTTATTTATACTCTTCCAATTCGGTTACAAAGACGTCTCCTCCCTTTTAGGGGGTAGGAGCGTTAACATAGTTTCAATTACAATCATGGATTTAGTGTTCCTCCTTCCGCGTGCCCACATGTGAAATGGGCGGGCCAAAGTGTTGCCGTCGTTGGTATTGATGAATCTTTAATCCTTGCTGCTCCTCCTGCGTTCAAAGAAACAACAAATCGTCAGTAGCACTCGTGTATGATAATGAAACTCGCAAATCTGAAAGAGTACTGTTAATGAATATAAAAGATAAATATAACGATGATTAAAATGAATCTAAATAGACTAAAAATTTGATAGAAGCATAATCATGTAACTAGCAAAATACTGCAAAAGAAACAGTCACCAAATTCGATACAGATCCGTATTCGTTTCGGGGTGGGACGAATAAACCTGCAACAGTTTGGTATTCGTTTCGGGGTGAGACGAATAAACCTGCAATAAGGCAGGGGGTGCCCGAAGGCAAACCACCCGCCGGTTGAGACTTTGTTTCGACACCAATCCGCTTGGGATGAGTCCGAAACCTGTTGTGATGTGTTGTCGACAAATTGGTAGGATATTGTGGCCAAAAAAATTGGGTTTTGGGTCTTGATTCGTGCCTCCAAAAGTCACCCAATAACCTCCCTTTCGATTAAGAGATTATGGATGTAAAAGCACAAATCGTAAGTAAGTAAAATGGCAGCACTTCGTTGCTCAAAATGCTCCTTCTCTGTATATCTTTTGGGTGGGAAAACTCCCCAATTTATAGACCTTAGGGTCTCCTTGTTTGAATTGCGCATGCGAGGGCGCCACTTGAGTTTGCATGTCCTATTTTGAGAGAAAAGCTAACTCCCTGTTACAAAATCTTCTTGCATGATGTTTCTAAAATAAAGACACTCATTACTGAAGTCTTTCTTCTCGAATAAAATCTAGTCCTCGCAATTGCATGGCCTGAAGCCTCAGTTAACTGGCGGAGTTGCCAAAGTTTGACTTTTTTTCCAGTCAAACATTCTATTCGCCTCACCCTGGGATGAATTCTGTATTCGTCCCTGGGTGGGACGAATGATAGTTTGTATTCGTCCCTGGGTGGGACGAACAGAGAGCAAGGTGCCAAAAATGTGCCAAATTGACCTCTGACCTCTAAAACTGCTTTTGGAAGTGGTTAGGACCACTGTTTAACCTCTGGGGGCTGCCCTAGGGACTGTTTGTGTCAATGCGATCAGCGCTCGTTGTCACGTAATCAGATTGGTGCTTGTTTTGGTGTCTACAGATGCCCCTTTTTGGGAAGCGCTATGCAAGGCGCAACGCCGAGCAAAAATAGATAACCAAAGCACTAATGATTAGGGTTTCTCAGTAACCTAACCAACTCTTGATGCCCCAAGTATGGAAAGGGCACGCATTCTTGAATCCTTGCTTCTGACGAGCTAAGGAACTTAAATCAAGTATTAACCTGGTTCGGTGAGGTATTACTTGAACTTGGACATTGATCAGTCATGAATAGGCAAAGGGCGCAACCTTTTGTCTATGGGAACCTTGAGTTCATGATTCACGAATGCCAAGTGTTTGATCAGCTTGTGATAATTGCTTGTTTGCTGCCCCAAGCAGGGGCGCGATTGTCTTTGTCAATGATCCTTTGAATGCGTGTCATTTCCATGATTGGGTATATTGTTGTTGATTGGCAACTAAGTGTGACTACCCCCTCAAGCGACGAATCGATGAGGGAATGACCGACATGAGAAAAGCGATGAGTCGCTTGACCCAAGATGACTTAGGTAAGGGTGCCTTCAGTTGTTTACCATTGAATGCGAAAGCAATTTTTGAACATTTTGACCTATTTTTGGTGGGTTTTAACCCTTTTTGTGACGCATTTTGGAGCTGAAATTGACAAAAATTCGTCTTCCCGTGGAGCGGTCCGGCTATGGTAGCCTTCTTAGGGAGTAGGATAGTGACAATTTGTAACCCCAATGTCTATTTTGGATGCCAAGAATGTCAGGCGCAAAAGCGCCTTCGTTCGGCAATGTTATTGCTATTTTTGGATGGGTTTTGACCCGTTTTGGTGATGCCGTTTGGGGATGAAATTCTCGAAAATTCGGCTTCCCGTGGAGCGGTCCGGCTATGATAGCCTTCTTAGGGAGTAGGATAGTGAGGATTTGTGACCCCGACATCGGTTTTGCATGCCCGGAATGTCCAGTGCAAAAGCATTCTGATCGGACACTTTTAGGGCTTTTTTTGGTGCATTTTTGTGTAGTTTTTTGTTTTTGAAATTTTTGCTCTGTATTCGTCCCAGGGTGGGATGAATTCCTATTTAGTATTCATCCCAGGGTGGGACGAGTGCTAACCAGAGTGCTCATCCTAGGGGGGAATGAATACAGGCTCAAAAAGCCTTTTTAAAGGCCAAAACTGAGTTTTGGGCTCATTTGCATTTGTTTTTCTGGGCAATTTGGAGCTCTGAGGAGGAGGAGGTCAATTCTGCGAAGCGAAGCGCTGCAAAAAATTTCTTGCGACCATGAGTGCACACACCGGATCGAGCGGCGGAGCCGAAGCGACTACCAGTGAGTGCCCCTTCCTCTTTATTTTTTTGTGTTGCAGTTGAAAAATCGTATTTTTTTTTTTTTTTTTTGTTTTTTGTTTTTATGGTTAAAAATGAAAACCCTAGTTGATGAACACGTAACTGAAAACTTAATTTAACCCTAGTTAAACATAGATCAAAATTTTAAGTGAAAACTGAACTTAGAAAGTTAGTTTAGAATAGAACTTAAAAACTGCGTTGAACCTGAATGAAACCAAAAGCTAAACTGTAAGTTAAAAAAGTAGAGTAAAACTAAGCGAAAAGCGTAGCGTGAACCCTAGTTGTGTAATTGTTTTTGTTGTTTAATTAATCGAAGAGTTAAAACCCTAGGTCTAACAAATTAATTTTTGAAGTTTTGTTGTTGAATAGAACCTTAAAAATAATTTTGAATTTTGTTTTTGTTGTGAATTAATCAGTTAGAGTTAAAAACCCTAGGTCTGACAAATTAATTTTTGTAAAGTTTTGTTGTGTTTTTGGAATTTATCAGTTAGGATTAGAAACCCTAGGACTGACAAATAATTTTTTGTAAAGTTTTGTAATTGTTTTTTGGAATTTATCAGTTAGGATTAGAAACCCTAGGACTGACAAATAATTTTTGAATTTTGTTTTTATGGTTTAATTAATCAGTTAGAGTTAAAAACCCTAGGTCTGACAAATTAATTTTTGTAAATTTTTGTTGTGTTTTTGGAATTTATCAGTTAGGATTAGAAACCCTAGGACTGACAAATAATTTTTGAATTTTGTGCTTTGTTTTTGGCTGTACAGTTTGAATGCATTATTTGTATATACATGTTAGAGTTGTACAGTTTTTCATTGTTTTTAATGTTTTTGTGTTGTTTTCTTTCGCAGGTTGTGAAGAGCCGACATCGGGTGCCTACTATTTTTATTGAAGCACGTGCGACGCTGACCTTGGCTGACTGGGATTGGCTTGACGCCCTTGGGCTCAAGCAGGTGACTCGACTGGAGCCGGTAGTCGGGGATCGGGCCTATCTGATGGCCCTGATCAATCTATGGGATCCCCGGACTAATACCTTCCATCTCCCAATAGGGGAGATGACGGTGACCTTGGAGGATGTCTATCGGATTCTTCGGATTCCAATAGACGGATTGTCGATCCGGACGACGCCACGGGATCGAAGGACAGCGGTACTGATACGTTATTTTGGGCATGGGGAGGAGTTGGGTGTGGAGACCCCAGTGGAGAGGGCGGAGAGCGATTGCCAGATTGGTGGCATACTGGTGCGATGGTGGCTAGAGAGGGGTGTGTTGGGAATGAGGCATGCATTACTCATGAGCCTCATTTCCAACATGCTGCTCCCTGACTCTTCTGCTGAGGTTCTCATGGAACCTGCTAGAGGTGGTATTCAAGTTGGTGGAGTGTCCGACAGATACTTCGATGATTATGAGATGGGGATAGACTCTATTAGCACAACTTTATGATGAGTTGTACGAGGTCCACTGTCGAAAGCGAAAGGGGATCGGTTGCAGCTACTTGTTGCAGTGTTGGGCTTGGCAGCATATAGTAGTGGAGAGGCCGATGGGGCTGCCCTGGATGACTCAGGTGGAGATGCGAGAGATTGGATACGGGGTATTATGGCGGAGGTCGAAGGAGCAGGGTCAGAGTCGATGATGGGCAGGTGTCGTAGGGCATTATGCCGATGCCTTCGCTCGGCTTACTCCTGGGAGGTGTTCTGGCGCCCCTATCGGGACTGTCCAGCCTGGCCTGAGGCTGGAGAGTGGCTTCGATGGGTACGAAGGGAGCGATGGCTGATTGGGAGGCATGGGACTGAGTAGGAGTTGTTCCCATATGACCGAGTCACACGATAGTTTGGGGTGCGCCAGGGGATGCCTGGTGAGCCCATAGTCTATCGACATCGGGGGGATGAGAGGACTCTGGATCGGCCAGTCATTGCACCACTTGGCGAGGATTCAGATATGATGATTGACGTCCCAGATGTGGATGACGTCGGGGTTACTACTGAGTATGAGCAGTGGTGGACCTTACGACAGTGGAGAGGCGAGGGGCCGCTTGGTGGTGTAGAGGAGTAGGGGATGAGGGTATAGAGGTACCAGATGAGGGTTGGGGTGCTCCATGTGATGATGCAGACATGGTCGAGGTTGAGGATGTTGGAGGGGATTTTGGGGTACTGGACCAGCCGAAGATGCAGGACGTCTCGAGCAGTGGGAGCTGGAGCAGGCTGTCTTGGATTCACCTATGCCTCGGGAGTTCGGAGGATGTGGAGGCGAGACTCAACGTTGAGATAGCATGATTGGAGGAGCTACTATGGAGGTGAGATGGGGAGCTAGGAGAGGCTTTGTAGGAGAGAGATCTCTTGCGGACTCAGTTGGCAGAGCGGGAGACCGCATGGGCTGCGTCCCATCGACAGGAGGGGGATACTGATGCTGCATGAGAGAGGGATCTCCTATGGATGCAGCTAGCATAGCGCGATGATGTAGTAGCTTACTACCATCGACGAGAGGTAGAGTGGGATCAAGAGGCAGATTCGCATCGGCATAGGATGGATATGGAGGGAGAGATCATCCGCCTGGGTGGGCGGTTACCTGAGCCTCCTAGAGGGGGTTCTTCATGGACGAGAGACAATGGGACTGAGCAGTCAGCATCATCCCATCGTCGACGGCTAGATGAGGGAGGCACTAGTAGGCGTGATGCGAGGGCGAGCAGCGATCGCCTTGAGAGGTCCCATAGGACCCACACCAGGGGGTAGTTCCCGTCGCACCGATCCTACATGATCATGGTGGCCGACGCCCTAGGCTTGGGGGTTTTTGAGTTTTTGGTTGTTGTTGCGGGGTTAGAGGACCGGTTTATTTGTAGCCTATGGGCATTTTTGTTATGATATATATACAGATGACTCTTGTTTTTGTTTATAAATTTTTCATGGTTTGTTTTTATGGACATGTATTTACATTGATGGTATGCAAATGCTTGTATAAATGCGATGGTTCTAATTTGTATGATGTGTGCATATGGAATGAATGAAATTATTTGTTGATTACTTGTCGATACACCTTAGACTGTACAAGACTTGACTGACTTGCTGAACTAATGGGACGACTGTGTGGAATAACTTTGCATGTGAAAACTTTGTTTTTGTATTGTGCATATTTTTTGATGATGATGTATGGAATAAAATGTACCAGTTGTTATAATGTAGTTAAGCTTTTCTGAGATTCAGATATTTTAACTAACTAGCCAAGATTGTGCATTTATCTCGCAAGACTTTTGAACAAGGTATAAATCCAACTTGGAGGTTAACCAAGTTATTTCACATCCCTGTGTGTGCAATTGAGTTCGTTTATGTGGTATTTGTCAGGATACCGCCAGTGCCAGATAGGCTATCAACCAAACTTGTACTGAGGATCACCTAACTAGCTCCACTAACTCCGTTGTTGGATTTAGCAAGATTAATCCATGGGACAATCTAGGGTACCATAAGCTAGCTCATCCACATGCAAACATTGGTCTGCTCACATGCAAAGCTAATGTGACAGACATATCGTCATGCGGGTAGGATACCACCATTGCCAGGTAGGCTATCCACCAAACTTGTAATGAGGATCACCTAGATGGTTTTCGAATGCTGAGAATTCCAGGGATTCAAGTTCAGGTTTTTTATTGGTTCAATGGTTTGGGATATTTGCTCGTATACAAAGTGATGAAAATCACTGTTTATTTTGTTCTTTTTTTTTTTTTTGAGCAAGGATTTTGAATAGTGGTGATAACCACTGTTATTTGATTTGGATTTTGAGCTTTGTAATGACATTGATCCTTTTAGGCCTTGGGGATGACTACCCATCCTTGGTAGGGACGTGTAGTACGAATCCTTACGACTTTGGGAACCAACGGGTAGTATGGAGATTATGAAGTGAGGGTATTGATCTTTTTAGGCCTTGGGGATGACTACCCATCCTGGTAGGGACGTGTAGTACGAATCCTTACGACTTAGAGACCAAAGGTGAATGTGATGATGGCTTGTGGAAATGTTTTTTTTTTGGAATGGTCATTGATTCTTTTAGGCCTTGGGGATGACTACCCATCCTTGGCAGGGACGTGTAGTACGAATCCTTACAACCTTAGGAACCAATGATGATTTTTGAATTTTTGGTAGTGATGGAAACCACTGTTGATTAGGAGGAATGGATGGGGAAGAGCTTGTCCTTTTGTCAATTCTCAGCATTCTTGAACCATTCGCATAGGGGGATGAACAGGCTAATCTTTCACCGATGGTACCCTAGACTACTTTGTAGGTTTCTCTTGCGTTCACACAACTTAGGAATTATTTTATGTGTGTAAATTTGTGTAGGGATATTACATAACGAGGTGTGACCCAAGTAAAATTTTCCTATGTAAAATCTGTTTGACTGTGTACAATTTTTGGCTAGAAAGGTAAAGACAGCTGAATGACGAAAACCCTAAATACATTAGGAGACAACTGACTAATGCTAAAAAAATGGGATGGTGTGATGTGGGATGTAAGCATTGATAAAATTGATGTGATGTGGAAGATGATGGGATTGTCAAGTAAGGACAGTCTATGGTGCTTTTGACTTGTATAACCAGCAAATATGCAATGTATGAATATGATGCCTAATGCAACCTATATTTTTGTATTTTGATTTTTATGAGAAGATGGAATAATGAATTTTTTTTATGAGTATGCATGGAATGAAGATGCAATTTTTTTGTTATTTTTGATGATTTTATTGTTTTTGTTTATTTTTGAATATTTATTGTGACCAAGCGGTTATGGTAACCCTTGGAGCTTTTGGTTTGACCAAAGGGTTTATGGATACCTTTGGGGCATTTTGGGGTTGGTGTTGGTGGTGATAAGGATTGAGAATCCTTGGAGCTTTTGGCTTGTTGACCAAAGGGTTTTGTTAACACTTTGGGGCACACCTTTTGGGGGGTTTTTGACCAAGCGATTGTGAGAATCCTTGGAGCTTTTGGTTGGACTATGGCTCTCTAAATGTGGAATGGCCTCAAATGAATGATGTTCAAGGGTTCTGGTTCCTTGATTCCTTCAAGAGAGGCAAGCCGGTAAGTTCCAGGTCCTATTCGACTATCAATCACATAAGGACCTAACCAGTTTGCTACAAACTTGTCCCTTAGATGGGACGGTAAATTAGAATTCTGTTGGTTCTCTTTTAAGACCAAGTCACCAACCTAAAATTCCCTGAGGTGGACCTTCATGTTGTATGCTCTCTTAAGTCGCTCTTGATAGATACGCAAATGCTCGAGAGCATTGACGCGTCGTTCGTCAAGCAACGTAAGTTGATCTAACCGGGCCTACCGTGCAGTGTCATCATCGATGAACTCTTGCATTGATATGCATAGCGAAGGGATTTCCAACTCAAGAGGCATGACAGCCTCGGAGCCATACACCAACGAAAATGGAGTTGCCCTAGTGGGCATCCGAATACTAGTGCGATAAGCCCATAGGGCAAGCGGGATCTGAATGTGCCAATCCTTATGATTATCTATAACAGTATTTTTGAGGATGGCGATGAGCATTTTATTAGACGCCTCTGCTTGCCCATTTGCCTGCGGATAATAGGGTGTTGAAAAACTATGCTGAATTTTGTACTTTGTGGTCAAAGCACGCACATCTTTGTTCTTGAAGGGTGTCCCATTATCCGAGAGGATCTTGGATGGAATACCAAAATGACATATGATATTATGCAAAATAAACTCCGCAATGCGGGATCCAGTCATAGAGGTTAACGAAATTGCTTCCACCCACTTGGTAAAATACTCTGTGGCTATTATGATAAATGTGTGATGACCCGACGATGCAGGGGAGATCTTTCCAATTAGATCAAAGCCCCACTACAAAAAATGCCAAGCCGATTGGATCGGTTGCAAGGCTTGAGAAGGTACATGTGTCAAATTGGCATGATGTTGACACTTCATGCACTTCTTCACATATGCACAACAATCTCGCTCTAAATATGGCCAATAATAACCCATGCGAAGAATGCGCTTTGCGATGGCCATACCACTGAAGTGGCCACCACATGTACCATCGTGGGCTTGGGTGATCGCCCAAGCGGACTCTTGCTGGTCCAAGCAACGGAGGAGGATTCCTTCATAGCTTCGACGATACAAAATGTCTCCTAACAAGACATGTTTTGCCGCTTTCTGTTTGAATGATATTTTCATGGCTTGTGTCAATCCAAGTGGGAGGTTACCTAGCTTGAGGTAATCCCTAATGGGTGTGTACCAATCCTGCTGATCAGAAACCTCGATGGTATGAATGACCAATCCCTCTTGAAGTTCATCCCGAGCAAAAGCTGAGCGGGAAAGAACTTGTAAAAATAGCGTTGTGTTGCTATTAAGAGGGGTAGGGGAGAACAAGGACCCCTAGTTGGCTTGAGTCAAACAATCTTGGATTCGAGAAAACCTATCCGGAGATGGTTCAATCTGGATCAAGTGGATTCCTGGCGTGAGGTCAGAGCTTGCACGCTCCATCACGGGTTGCGATAATGTCTTGACCTGAATGGTTGTCATTTCACCAAAAAGGTCTTGCGGGATTAGTGACCCCAAGGAGGCCATAGTATCCGCAAAATGATTCGATGATCGAGGGAGTGCCTCGATGTCGTACCATTCAAGTTGTGCTAGGAATTTGTCCACAAGGGCTTTATAAGCCTACAGAACTGGGCATTTACATTGGAATATCCCTTTACTTGATTGACAATTAACAACGAGTCACCAAAGATGTTCAATCGTTTAATGTTCATGGTGATTGCTGTCTGAAGACCTATGAGCAAGGCTTCGTATTCTGCATTGTTATTGGTGCATGGGAAGTCTAATTTAAATGACAGAGGCATTGGAGCCCCTTGTGGAGTGAAGAATACAATTCTCATGCCACCTCCTTGCTCACACTTAGAACCATCGAAGAATAGGGTTATGTCAGCCTGTGACTCAGGCTCATCAGAATCTGGCGATTCTGAAACATGGAAGACCCCATCATCAGGTAGTTCGAAGGTTAGAGGTTGATCATCTTCAAGAGGAGCCTCGGCTAGTTGATCGGTGATGACTTGACCTTTTATGGATTTTTGTCCAATGAATTCTATGTCAAACTCCGTCAACAACATGATCCATTTCGTCGTGCGGCTACTATGATAAGTATGACTCATCATGTATCGCAATGGATTCTCCTTAGACACAACATACGTCTTATTACTCAGCATGTAGTGGCATAGCTTTTGGTAGCAAACACCACTGCCAAGCAGAGCTTTTCAACGTATGCATAGTTAAGTTCATAACTCGCCGGGTGCGGCTAAGATAGTATGTAGCCTGTTCTTTGTGAAGTTCATTTTTCTGGGACAGCATGGCGCCCAATGCCACCTCAGTAGCTGAGATGTATAAATAGAATGACACTCCTGGTCTAGGTGGTGCCAATACTGGTGACGAAGCCAAGTACTATTTAATATCGTCAAAGGCTGACTGGCACTCGTCATCCCAATGGAATGCTACCCCCTTATGCAATAATTTATTCATGGGTCGGCACTTGTCAGATAACTGCGCTATGAAGCGTTTGATCGACGCGACCTTTCCCTCGAGACTTTGAGCTGCTTGATGGTAGTTGGGGGAAGCATTTCAAGGATTGCCTTGACTTTGTTGGGATCCACCTCGATTCCTCGTTTGGAGACTATGAAACCCAAGAGCTTTCCAGAGGTGACGCCAAAGACGCACTTCTTGGGGTTTAGTCTGACTTTATGCTCAATGAGGCGATCAAGGACCTTGCTCAAGTCACCGAGGTGATCTGGGCGCAAAAGAGATTTGGCCAACAAATCATCCATGTAATCTTCCAAAGTTTTGTGCATGTAATCATGGAAGATGTACGTCATGGCACGTTGGTAGGTGGCGCCAACATTTTTAAGGCCAAAAGGCATGACCTTATAACAAAATGTCCCCCAAGGCATTGTGAATGCCATTTTTAGTTGGTCCTCGGGATTAATACGAATCTGATTGTATCCTGAGAAACCATCCATGAGGGAAAGCATTTCGTGGCCCATTGTAGCGTCTACCAATGCGTCGATGCTTGGCAAGGGAAAATCATCCTTAGGACTCGCTTTGTTAAGATCTCAAAAATCGGTGCATATGCGAATCCTCCCATCGGGCTTCTTGACGGGAACCATGTTAGACAACCATGGCGGATAATCCACATAGATGACAAACTGTGCATCCAACAACTTTTGTAACTCATATTTTACCATTAAGGCCACTGTTGGGTGCATCTTGCATAGTTTTTGCTTTACTGGCTTGATTGTCGGATCAAGCGTTAAATTATGCGTGACTAGCTATGGGTCTAGTCCCGGCATATCCTTGTATGACCATGCAAAAACCTCCTTCTTCTCCTTGAGAAGGGCAACATAATCGGCTTGCTCTTCGGGGGAGAGACTTACCCCCAACTTGAGAATCCATGGATTCATTGGATCTATGCCGATGTCTACATCAGTCGTTGCCTCGATCGACATGTGGGATCCATCCTCCAACTGGTGTGGAGTTGGGATCAGATGGATATCATTTGCTGAATTAAGATCATCATTAGGAACGTCAGGTTCCTCTTCAACATGGAAGACATCCTGAGTCTGTCTTGGAGTGAAATGAAACATCCCACCGCAAGGCCAATACTCTGATGGGGATGGTGGTGTGTCAACGTGATCCCAATCTATAGCCTCTATGTCTAGATGCAATGACCATGTTGGATTGGTTGGATCATGGATGGGGGCGGTCAAGTCAATGGAGATCATGTTGATGAAATGATTGTAACCTCCATTACCGTAGGTGTGATAACTCTGACATTCTGGATGTTCTTGATGCTTTGGATCTGGCTCTGTAGGCACTGGCACAAAGGGATCAGCCCTATGCACGGACATGCAAACAGGGTCTGCCCTAGGCACTGATGGTTTGATAGGGTCTCCAGGCGGAAGATGCTCTCTGTGTACCTAGAGTGGCGGGTGCAGTAATTGCTATAACTACATCGGGTTGAGGTGCCACCTATGTCTTGGACCTATGTGTAAGTGTTCAAACATGTCATCTATGTCCAAGGGATATTGTTGTTGCATTTGTCGCATGTGGTTGAGATAGGCCATCTCGGTTTCATCTTCGTAATCACTGTCAGAGATCCACAGGCCTTCATTGGCTCCAATAACTGCTTGCGACATGGGAAGCTCATCTTGCTCGAGCAAATTAATATGGTCCCAACGAGGTTGTGCCGCTCTCTACGGGGGGACCTGATTTTCTTGAGGTAATCTATGCTCAATGGGATCATTCAATGGGAACATGGTCAAGAAGCTTTCTTGATAATCATCCATGGGAAGCATGTGGGAATGATTGCTTCCTGACTCAAGAGGATCCCAAGGTGACACCTCGTACTCCAACTCATCATCCGAAGACTCTGCTTGGTCTTGGTCATACCCTTCGTGGAGGTGAGTCCTGGAATTGTCTCCCGTTGCGACCGAAGGGAAAGGGTTGTTGAGGTCAACAAGGTTGGTTGTGTGTAATGGGAAATAATCCCCCAATGTATAAGTTGTATTTGGATTGGCATATGGATCTGATGCCAACCCATCCTTGTTGCCTATCCCTAGGCCTTGCATGTTTTCGACCAAGATGTCGAGGGGCAAAGGGTGATTAAACCCTACTCCTGACTTGTCATAAGGCATTTGGTATCTTGGTTGGCACAAAACATGCACTCCTTGTTCATACCTGCCCAACCCATATCCATGCCAATTGCATTGGCTAAGATATCGTAATGCGAAGTCCGGGTTAGACAGATAATTGACATCCTCCACAAAGGGCTCTTCATCTTCCTCTTCTTGTAGGGAAGGTTCAACGCCATTATCCAGGCCCCCAAAAATAAAGTTTGTCTGATTAGGTGGGTAGCCTAAAGGAACCACAGAGCCTATGGGGAGGCGAGGTCTTCCCATGTCTTGCATAGACTCAAGTGTGGGTGTTGCTACAACATTGCGCACTATATACTCCCCCATGCCCGTGTTGGACATCTCAACAGTAATCGTTGGCGATTGAGAGGAAGCGAATGGGAGTTCTCCCCGAGTCCACTCCATGTGGGGTGAACTAGGCATCTCGACTTCCATTCTATTAGGCATCTCTTCTATCGAGATGTTGGAGACTAAGGGTGGTTCCTCTTCCAGGGGCTTCTTTCCTTTGTCCGTTGGTGTGGCCACCGTAGGTGGCATCATTGTGGGAGGACCAGATGAAGAAGATGAACCCGCCTGGGAATTTGATTGATTTGGTAATGGAGATTCTTGCGTAATCGGACCCCTTTTAGATGGATTTAACTAAAAATCCACATGCGTTGAAGGAAGGGTCGACTGCGGCATTAGTTGCACTGAATTGCAGTATTTGAAAGGTTCTAAATCTACGGGGACCACATGCACTTGTCCTTCAAATGTATACTTTAAACATTGATGAGCAATTGAAGGGACACACTTCATGTCCCGGATCCAAGGTCGCCCCAGCAAGATATTGTAAGCCATCTCACCTTCTAAAATGTGGCACAATGTATGAATGTTCTTTTGTCCCACTTGTATGGGTAGGACAATTGTGCCAACTGTCGAGCATATCGCATCATTGAATGCTCGAAGAGTATAAGTGGAAGGTACGATGTGAGAGGTCGACAACTTCAAATGTTTTAAGGCGACGGTTGTAATAATGTTACTGGATGAACCAGTGTCTACCAACACCCGCTTATACGGAATCCCGTTGACCCATGCAATAACGTGCAGGGGTGGATCCGCCACATCACCAGCCACCAATTTTAATTCATCTTCTCGAAAGGTGATGACTGGTTTCGTACACTGTTTCACATGGCCCACGAAGTTGTTGAAAGAATTTGCTTCATGGGGATGCAGCTCAATTGCCTTTAAGATCTCCATGAGAGCCTCTCGATGGGGCACTGATTGCTGAATAAGCTCATATATGGAGAGCCTAGCCGACGTGGTCCTTAGACTTTGAGTAAGTCTAGTTCGAATCGTGGCCACTGGTCTAGGCGGGGGAAGCTGTGTAGGGGTCGGTTGAGTTTGTGACGTTGATGGAACTTCTCTTGTGGCTGCCACGGGGGCAGCTCCTGGGTATCTCTTGTTCCGAGTCACGATGCTTATCATCCCCACATACCCTTCCATGGGGCAATTCTGTTGCACCTCATTGACATGAAGAGGTTTTGCTTGTGCATCATGTGCGGGCAAAGGATCTCTGAAAATGCCCATTTGTTGGTTGTTAGGCGCTATGGGATTATCCACTACCAATGTATTGTTGTCAATGAGATCTTGCACTAAACCTTTGAACTTCCAATAGGCGTTAAGGTCATGCCCTTTCCTTCTATGGAACCTACAGTAAAGATCCTCTCTGTAGCCCTTAGGCTTTGGCGCATTAGGATCTATTGTTTGAATCTCTGGCAGATTAATCAAGTTTGCCACTGACAAACGGTCAAACAAGGAGTCCCTGGACTCGGTGTATGGTGTAAATTGCCGCCTAGGGTGACGCTGCTGATTGTGGTCCTATTTTTGATTTTCTCTCTCATAGTTGTTTGGAGGCACCGCCTGATAATTAGCCTTTGGAGGCTGTGTTGCTTGGGCAGGCTTAGGGGCGTTGATAGCAACTTGATTGACCACGATGGGTTTCTGTTGCGTAGTCCCTATTTTAGTGCTCTTATTCCATTCTTTTTTCTTAGGCTTGGCAATTTTGCCATCCTGTATCTTGATCTCTTCGATAATTCTAGCTTGCGCCAGAGCTTCTTCTAAAGTGGCATATTGTTGCAGCTGCAATAGCACAGAGATCGATCGCAAACAGCTCTTTGCGAACATTTGAGTTAGGTCGGACATAGGAGGGAGGTAGGATAGCTTTGAAAGCAACGTCCTCCACCGATTCCCATATGCCACCATAGATTCCTCCTCATACTGCTTGAGGCTAGCTAGATCACTTAGTGACGCCTTTTTCTTTGTGTTGAAAGCGAAACGTTCTAGGAACGCGTCCACTAGCTGATCCAAGTTGTAGATGCTATGCTTCGGTAAATGGGTAAACCAATCCGAGGTAGGTCCTACGAATGTGGTTATAAATGTTCTTAATAGCAATGCATCATTGTCTTGAATACCGAAGCATTGGCTCAAGAATCGAGTCACATGCTCTTGAGCATCTTCTTCCCCTCTAAAGAGTGCCAACTGGGGCAGCTTAAAATGTTCGGGGTATGGAGGTGCCGGCACTGATGGATGCACAGGATGACTACGGAGTTGGCGTAAAGTAGGCTTTTGGGGCCCAGAAGTCTTGAGTTCCATAGTCTCTAAGCGTTCTAACAACACTTTGTATGCATCGGAGGACTTAATCTCCTCCTCCTTGGTTTGCTCCCGCTGTGGGTTGTGGGGAACTTGAGGCCTTTGGAGGGATAACTGGGTAGCACCCCTTCTGCCTTGATAGGGCATTTCAGCCCGCTCTTCTTCTTGTTCATAATCCTCATAAGCTTCTTGAGGAGTGTCTGGCCTAGGCCTGTAAACATTGATGGGTGCCCGTGGAGGATGCCCATCACGGTTTCAGGGAGTGGCCTCCCGCTCAGGTCTAGGAGGTCTTAGAGGTAGTGCTTGATGAAGTCGCGGAGACCTGTCTCGCACTAAGGGGTTGTGCCTCACATACATCTCAGATTTCTATGCATGAGGGACTGGGGCCTTCTCAGGCACATTGTTGTGAAGCAATTCAGCTGTCTGACGCTGAATGCGCTCTTGATTAAGGCGACACAAATGTTCTAATTGTTGTTGGTCTTGCCTAAGCCGCATGATTTGCGCTTGGCGGGCGGCTAGTTTGGCAAATGCCAAGTCATTTTGTTTCACCGTCTCTTGTTTAGGAGGCCTAGATGCCTCCCCTACATATCTTTCTCGATCATGGTACTCTGAGACCCCTATATGTTGCTTCCCTCTGTCGAGGTTAGCAGCATTGACTTGAAGCTCTGGTCTCAATGAGCGATCTGGATATAAAGCGGGTGCAGACGTGCATCGTTCCCACGCTATGTACTGTTCTTGAGGAACGTAGTGATCTTCCTCACATTCTCTGTTATATGCATAAAAGGTGCGGGCAGAATTGTCTTGCCCTGTCGGGAGAACCTGATATTCTGGATATGGTCTAGTGTGTCTGACATTAATCAGGGGTAAATTAGGAGTAACGAAATCATATGGTTCCTCCTTGTGGACCCTTTGTTGTTCAAGCACTTCATCACTAGGCCACCCATAACGAGCTTCCAAGGGAGGCCTTATATCTAGGTCAAGTGCTACATGTAGGTTGTCTTCTTGAAAGGATCTTTGTTGAATGGGAGTACCCCTTAAGGAGGTGCCTCTATAGTCTTGTCTAGTGATGGCATGAGTTGGAGTGCCCCTCAAGGAGGTGCCTCTAAAGTCATGTTCTATAACTGCATGGTGTGGACTAACTTGTGTATCCTACCGCCAAGGCGGGATGGCCAAGTCTTTAGGGCTATATCGGAGGTGACTTGTCCCCCTTGGTGCATTCTCTGCAGCTTCTGCCCGTGATTGGGCTTGGCTACGGGTGTACACCATGGTGATGTTAACCTAAAGATGCGAAGATTCTTTTTTTTTTTTATTTTTTTTTTTGATACTCTAAACAGAAAATAGCATACACACACAAGCAATGATTATCTCTTTTAAAGATTAAAAGTGTGCCCTAAATCTGGTTTAGTGTGTTTTGTTGTTTGTTTTTTTGAAAGATTTTTATGAAAACCATTTAAATGCAATTATGAAGGCTCTTATGACTCCCAAAATGGTCGCCCCTTCAATATACCATTGTCGGACCGATATACCAACCTCTCTATATACCCGCCCTTACGTGAGGGAGACTATAGGTACGTGAGAGCAGATGATACGTGGAACATAGGCGGTACGGAAGGGGAATCACTCTATTTATGACACCTACCATAGAAGACTTATCCTCATGCGCTAGGAATCACCCTAGCTACACTTGGTCAGCTTTCATCAAGATTTACGTCTAGCAACAATGCGATCGGGGTAATGTATGCAAATATCCAAGCCAACGTGGTGATGAAATCCACTGTTGGTCTTGCTCAAGGGCTGGGGTTTTACGACCAGCTCCTTGGTTTAAGTAACCACGTGATGTGTGGGGTTCATTTTAATTTGCAAAAAAATGAAACAGGAAAACAAAAAGGAAACTTTCCCTAAGCCATACAAAAACTAAAAATCAAAAAACAGAAAACAAAAATTTGACAGAGGCTTGTTAAAAACCCCTACCTCTTCTCTGCCCAAAAGGATGTTTCTGATTTGCTGCTCTAAAAAATGCACAGAACGCTATTCGTCCCTGGGTGAGATGAATATCAGAACCGTATTCGTTCCAGGGTAGGACGAATGCCTATTCGCCCCTGGGTGAGACGAATCCCAATTCTGTAATCGTCACTGACCGAAATGAATAACAGTCTAATGACTAAAAAATAGGTACCTGTAATCAAAACAAGCAATTTCAGATCAGAAATCTAACCTAAAAAAAATAGAGGACAGAGGTCCCACCGTGATCGCCATTGAAAGCACGAGATTCCGGAAGATTGAAAGGAAAACTAATGCGATGTATTCAAAACCCAAAGTTAACGCTTAAGGTCCTATAAAGTGAAATGCATGAAATGAAAGAAAAGAGACGAATTTAAATGAGATAAAAGGAAGTATAGAAAGCACAACCCTTTTTATTTATACTCTTCCAATTCGGTTACAAAGACGTCTCCTCCCTTTTAGGGGGTAGGAGCGTTAACATAGTTTCAATTACAATCATGGATTTAGTGTTCCTCCTTCCACGTGCCCACATGTGAAATGGGTGGGCCAAAGTGTTGCCACCGCTGGTATTGATGAATCTTTAATCCTTGCTGCTCCTCCTGCGTTCAAAGAAACAACAAATCGTCAGTAGCACCTGTGTATGATAATGAAACTCGCAAATCTGAAAGAGTACTGTTAATGAATATAAAAGATAAATATAACGATGATTAAAATGAATCTAAATAGACTAAAAATTTGATAGAAGCATAATCATGTAACTAGCAAAATACTGCAAAAGAAACAGTCACCAAATTCGATACAGATCCGTATTCGTTCCAGGGTGGGACGAATAAACCTGCAACAGTTTGGTATTCATTTCGGGGTGAGACGAATAAACCTGCAATAAGGCAGGGGGTGCCCGAAGGCAAACCACCCATCGGTTGAGACTTTGTTTCGACACCAATCCGCTTGGGATGAGTCCGAAACCTGTTGTGATGTGTTGTCGGCAAATTGGTAGGATATTGTGGCCAAAAAATTAGGTTTTGGGTCTTGATTCGTGCCTCCAAAAGTCACCCAATAACCTCCCTTTCGATTAAGAGATTATGGATGTAAAAGCACAAATCGTAAGTAAAAGGGCAGCACTTCGTTGCTCAAAATGCTCCTTCTCTGTATATCTTTTGGGTGGGAAAACTCCCCAATTTATAGACCTTAGGGTCTCCTTGTTTGAATTGCGCATGCGAGGGCGCCACTTGAGTTTGCATGTCCTATTTTGAGAGAAAAGCTAACTCCCTGTTACAAAATCGTCTTGCATGATGTTTCTAAAATAAAGACACTCATTACTGAAGTCTTTCTTCTCGAATAAAATCTAGTCCTCGCAATTGCATGGCCTGAAGCCTCAGTTAACTGGCGGAGTTGCCGAAGTTTGACTTTTTTTGCCAGTCAAACCTTCTATTCGCCTCACCCTGGGACGAATTCTGTATTCGTCCCTGGGTGGGACGAATGACAGTTTGTATTCGTCCCTGGGTGGGACGAACAGAGAGCAAGTTGCCAAAAATGTGCCAAATTGACCTCTGACCTCTAAAACTGCTTTTGGAAGTGGTTAGGACCACTGTTTAACCTCTGGGGGCTGCCCTAGGGACTGTTTGTGTCAATGCGATCAGCGCTCGTTGTCACGTAATCGGATTGGTGTTGTTTTGGTGTCTACAAATCTTCAAAAAAATAATCCTCCAACTACATTACACCCGAATTTGTTGGCTATTGGGATGACTGAGAATGAAATACAGGTAAAATTATATATTGGAATAGTCTATTTTCTATTTTTTCAATCAATCTTGTTATTTTCTAATTTTCTTTTGAAAACAGAGAAGAGCAACTCACTCCTCCAATAAGAGGGATGTTGCCATCAGGATTCAAGAAGCATCTAGCGATTTGGACACTCAGTCGCAATCATCACCAGTAACTTTCACTCGTAAATGCAGGAGGTCTCCTAATGGACAACATACATGTACGACTCCTCTTACTTTTGGTCATGCATTTGCTACAATTAACATTAAAGACGAAACACCCAACTCACAAAGTAAACATATTTTTTAAAAGATCTAATTTCAGTAATGTATTTTTACAATATAAAATTATATTTAGTTTGAGAAAATATTTTTACTGTTTTCAGAGCAAATGCCAACACTTGCACCATCAACGGTAATGACAACAATGTCTGAGTCAGGTATGTTTAGTTAATATTGATATATTTTAATTGCATTATTTTTAAAATTAGTTTTAATTTATAAGTTTCATCTAAAATTATAAGTTTCATCTAAAATTTTGTAGATGGAAAGGTTAGATTTAAAAGACTCAAAAAACAGATACCTCCACTGGGTGCACAACAAGGAAAGTAGTCAGTCCTCCCACAACAAGTCCATCTATAGCAATTCCAGCAATCTCCACAGCACGCATCACCGGTGAGGAACCAATCTCACATGCGTGGGAAATAGTTCCTCACACCGTCGCAACATTTGCTTCAGGGAACCAGTAGTTAGTTTTAGACATATACTTAGACTGTGGGTTAGTATGTTGTTTTAGGGATAGGATTCCCAATTTTAACACTTGATAATTTATCAAATTTAGAAAGAGTATCTCAAATGCCCTCTCTAGATGCAAATCTGGAAGATGATTTTATGTATTAGGATATGAATAATTTGAATTTGCCACTGAAGACAAGTTATCTACTTCATGGTCTAGGGATCGATGATGAAGCACAAGAGAATGTTGAAGGAGATGTCGTCGATGTTTCCTCTTCCCCCTACGAGTAAGTCGACACCCATCATCATCAGACTAATGATGATAAAATTAAATTTTCAGAAAATGTTTTAATGGTAAACAGATATAGAGCTACTATTACAAATAATCTTCTTTTAGATATTGATACATTAAGAGAATGGGAATATCGGGCCAAGGTTATGATCAAGCAATAAATGGTCGATACAAGAACTTCTCACATAGAAAGGAACTATTTTCAAAGGTGGAGAATGAGCCACAAAAGCTCAATGCTCTATTACATAAAGTTGATTTTGGTACCGTCAAGGCCGATTCTACAAGTAGTGATGAAGTTCTAGCCATTATACTTGACCAATTAGAGAACCTAAATGTCGAAGCCTAAGCATATTTTAATGAAGGAAACTAGATAAGAAGAAAGTAGCAATAGCAGAAACAACAAGACTTACAATAGATGTAAGTTTTACATTTAACTGAAAATCATTTTTTTCTTTAATATATTTTTAAAATAAATATTAATCTTTTTCTCTTGTATTTTGTAGTCTAATTATCAACATTTGAAGTAGTAAGTGTCAGCCATGAAAACGTGGATCAAGACTACAAAAATCAATGTGACTAATGCTATTGAATTAAAGAAGAGACTACAACACACTGTTCGAGAAAACAATTGGTTGAAGAAGCTTATCAAAGAAAAGGGTCTGGATGTGGATGTTGTAGTAAAAGAAAATGAAAAAGAGCTGAATACACCATTTAAAGAAGATCCCGTGAAGGAAGAAGGTTTAATACTATCAGGGATAAACACTACAACTGATAGTTTGGTACGAGCTGGTGCATTGGAAGCAAAGGATATTGAGGTAGATGCAACTGATACTTCAGGTACTTTATAGGAAGAAAACGTAGAAAAGTAGAAATGTTGTTTCATTATTTCATGATTCATAAATGTTGTTGACAGAAACATGGTTTCTAAGACTCGTATTTAACATCTTTTCAAACATATTATATTATTTTACATAAATTTTATAAGTTTTATATATTACTTTTTCATAGTTTGTTTTCATTATTGTGATGTTTTTGGTCAGTAGTGTGGATGGAATAAATAATTTTAAATTATGTGGATGTAATAATGGAGCAACAATATTTAGTTTCCCATAGATAGTTTACTCAATACATAGATTTATTCTATAAATGGTTTACTCAATACGTGGTTTATTCTATACATTGCTTATTCAATACATGGTTTACCATACATTGTTTTCAATACATGGTTTGCTATACATGGTTTTCAAAACATGGATTGCCATACATTGTTTGAAATTTGCTATACATGGTTTATTCAATACATGGTTTGTCATACATGGTTTATTCAATACATGGTTTGCCATAAATTGTTTTTAATACATGGATTGCCATACATTGTTTATTTCAATACATGATTTATTCAATACATGGTTTGAACTTTGTTATACATGGTTTTCTATACATGGTTTATTCAATACATGGTTTGAACTTTGCTATACATGGTTTTCAAAATATATGAAATCATAATATACATGGTTTTCTATACATGGTTTATTCAATACATGGTTTACCATAAATTGTTTTCAATACATGGTTTATTCCATACATGGATTGCCATACATTGTTTATTTCAATACATGATTTATTCAATACATGGTTTGAACTTTGCTATACATGGTTTTAAAAATATATGAAATCATAATATACATGGTTTTCTATACATGGTTTATTCAATACATTGCCATAAATTGTTTTCTATTCCATACATGGATTGCCATACATTGTTTATTTCAATACATGATCTATTCAATACATGGTTTGAACTTTGCTATACTTGGTTTATTCAATACATATTTTGCCATACATTATTTTCAATACATGGTTTATTCCATACATGGTAAATACTTTATTCAATACATGGTTTGTTATACATGGCTTTCAAAACATGGATTGCCATACATTGTTTATTTTAATACATAATTTATTGAATACATTTCTTATACTTTATTCAATACATGGTTTGAACTTTTCTATAAATAGTTTCCAAAATATATGAAATCATAATATACATATTTTTGTTGACAACTAGTAGCATTTTATATGAAATCAAATACATGTGAAAACAGTAATATATGTGATATTGTAGCCAATATTCTGTTCCAAAATCAATGAAAACATGTCTCAAAATATAATCAAAGCTCAATATTAATATGTGAAATCAAATCAAATAAATGAATCAAATCCCAATATTTTATATTGAGAAATGATAGTTTAATACGTGAAATCAATCAAATAAAAACATCTTCGCATCATAATGGCAGAAGCTGGAACAAACTCTTTTCATATTGTGCAAAATCATCTGCGCTCATACCAAAAAAATATGTCATCATTGTTACAATTATCCCCATCATCTTGAGTATTCATGACACCTCTTCTATCTGCCAGAGATTTCCAATATGACAAATCTCTTTCATAAGGAAACTGCTCAACCTCATATGTCGACACATATACTCTAAAAAAAAATTCCAAATTTTTGTCCAATCTATTTTGAACTTTAGATTTGACATATGATAATGCACTAAATACCCTTTCATCCTCAACTAATCTTAAAATCATCATTTGGCATAATTTATATAAATTAAAATATTCACTCATAGTATGTTGCAGGATACTACTTGGATATAAATGTTTCCACACACTTGAAATAGAACCCCTTTCATGGTGATTAGTGAATTGTGAAACTTGAGCAGACATTGTTGTTCCAAAATAGTTTGATTGTTTTGTCAAAAGATCTTTGTTGAGAATTCCATTGATTTCAATATCATTAAATACCAAAGTTTTAGTGAAATAGCTAACAAGCTTGCCCATGTATTTGTGAAACAAACCATTTATATTCTGGTATTCATTACAAGGATTCCAAAATATTGGGTTAACCATAGCCATAGCCTCAAGCAATTCATCTCTTTGAAAACGGTCTCTGATCTCTTTTGTTAATGATTATGCTATTTGTTTTAGTTTAATTTTTATATCTGTTACAACTACATGAAATTTATTGTATGTTATGGGCATTTGTTCAACTTCATTTGTAGCTATACCCATTTGTTGAGCAAAATAATATAAAGGAATTTCCTTTCCGTGGACATTAATACAAAGATGATCGTTTATATTGAACTTCAAAAAAATTTTAGGATCATTCATGTTTGTCAATGATCTCCAACTCTCAAACATGGGATCCATAAAACTTTCACCAAATGCGTACATCGTATCAATATTTAAGCAAATTTGTTTTCTTACCCTGATGAAATCTACAACATAAATCGATCTTTCTTGTGCAATTTTGATCAAAGTATTCATTTCTTCCAACATTGGAAGAATATCACACAATGTGAAAAGTCTTTCAAAGTTACTAATTCAAAATAGCAAATCTTTAGCCTTATCAACTGCCCTACAATTTGCATACATAAAGCCTACCAAGGATTGATATTCTTTGAAAACTCTATGTCGATTGATACACTGAAATCCACCTAGTATTTACATATTTTAAGAGTTTTTTACCATCAGTAACTCCTAATGCAAACTGCTGAAACTTTGAAAATATTTTTGGACTGTGCAAAAAATAATAATGAATTTCATGGACAAGCTCTTCCACTCTTGCTACATTTGTAAATGTATCTACAATTTTGTATGCAAGAGTAATTCTATGAGCCATGCAATGAATAGGGATCAAATATGGGATAACATATGTTTATAGTCTAATATAAAGACCATTCTTGTGTCCTTGCATTGTAGTAGCACCATCGACTCTGACACATATTAACTTAGTGGCTATTTCCATTTCATTCATTCATACGATTTCTTTTAAAATAGAAACAACATTGTAAATATTTGCTGCATTGCAATTTTCCACCATCTTGCATAGTCCAAGTAAATGAGGTTGCCTTAAATTATTTTCTAATGTGTAAACATGCATGCAAATCTAAGATCTGTTATCAACAACAATCACCTCATCAATTTAAAGTGAAATGAATTTGGCCTTTTTTTTTTTCTTTTTGAGGTCATCCTGCTCAACCAATGACATACATTTTGCCATTTCCCAACCACTTCGATTTGACCAATGGGTGTTGGGTAAGTTCTGCACATCAGCTAGTTGAAAAATAGATTTTTAATCAATGAAATCTGTCATAGGTGTACCCCTTTTAAGAATAGTGAGTACAACAACAAACTGTAAACTTTTTGAAGCTAAAGTGAACTTTTCCATTTTTTAAAATTGAGCTTGAATTGTTGCACCTTTCTCAACCAAAGTTTGCTTTTCTTTCATTACTTTATCATATTCTTGTGCATATCTGATATGGGCACACTTTGATGCATCCTTCCACCTATAATTTTTTTGTATTGGTCCATCACTTTCATTTGTTTTTATATAAACCTTTCCACAATTTTTTTCAATTGTATCTTTCTTAACTTGCAATTTGTGATCCTTTCAATGTTTCTAGCTGTAAATTATGCATCTCAATTCTGTTATTACCTCATTACTATTCTTTGGAAGAATTGGCTCAACAAATGAAAAATTTGAAACCCAATCAGGCTGAAATGCTTTATTAATTGTCCATCTAGATGACCTTGCACATTTATATTTTTTAGAAGAAGATTCTCCTGAAGTAGGTATTGTATAATAACTATTGCTTTATTTTCCATTTGGTGTGTTTGTTTCAGGAATCTCTTCATGTTGTTGTTCTATTTCTTTAAGAAAAGTTTCATCTGTGGACTTTTCATGATCGTAGTTATGTGGAAATGGATTTATACCAGGATCAACAATATTTTCTATAAATATGATACTAGGGTCAATACTAGGGTCATTATCATTATTCTTTTTAAAAGCATACATTATTTTAAAAAATACAGATAAATAATGGACAAAGCCATCCATAAAAAATTACCCTTCTTAATGAATGAAGACATTATATATATATATATATATATATATATATATATATATATATATATATATATATATATATAATAATTAACAATGTCCAAAATTAACTGGTTAGTAAGTAAAGGCGTATATACCTTCAATTTGTGCAAATGTTGATGGTTGACTAGATTTTGAAATATTATGAAAGTATTTGAGGATACTCCTTTTATCGAAACTGGAATACTAGCCTCCCTTCTTTCCATTGCCAATAGGTGACATTTTACCTATATAAATAGAAGAGTAACAAGACCATCATTTTGAAAAATAGAAATAACTGGTAAAAGAGAGAACTACTAATCAAGATAGAATATCTGACCAAAGGAAGCTTGAGATTGGTGCCCAAATAATAGGAAAACCTTCTTATTGAGTTTCAATGAACAAAAATGTATAAACAAAAACATAAATGGTAACAAAAATTTACCAGTAATGGTATCGGTCGCCTTGTGATAGTCGCCTTGTGATAGTCACCTTTGGCGGTCACCTTGTGATAGTCGCCTTATGACAATCGTCTTGTGATAGTCGCACTGTGTCAGTCGTCTTGTGATAGTCGCTTTTGTCAGTCACCTTTTGCAAGTCATATTCTGTCAGTCACATTCTACCAGTTGCATCTGTCAATCACCTTCTATCAGTCGCCTTGTGACAATCGTCTTGTGACTATCATAGTCTATCAATCGTGTTCTGCTAGTTGCGTCTGTCAATTGCCTTATGTCAGTTTCCTTATGTCGGTCACCTTCTGTTAGTCGCCTTATGATAGTCACTTTCTATCAGTTGCCTTGTGACAGTCGCCTATTGCAGTCACTTCATGTTAGTCGTATTATGTCAGTCGCATCGTACCAGTTGCTTCTTCCAATCGTCTTATGTCAGTCGCTTCTGCTAGTCAATTTTTGTGGTTGCCTTGTGTCAGCCACCTTGAGACTATGAGTGACATTTTCAGGGTTACCTATATATAGTGGGGTATAAGAGGCGAATTGGGTGGGATAATTTTTTAAAAATAATTTTAGGGAAAAAATTATGCAGGAAAACATATTGTAGCGGGGTAAATTTACCCTAAAAAATAGTAATTCCGTAATTTTCAAGCGAATGGGCCGACCTCTAGGGTCCCAAAATTAGCAAAATAATTTTTTTTTAAATCCTAAAATTCACAATAAATTGTGAAATTCACCCTTGTGCATAACCCTCGTTATAAAGTGCTAACTATAATCAAATATAAACAAAGTTGGATCAAAATTGATTTACAAAATGAAACCTTTTTAGATTCATTCTAACCATAGAAATCGACATGGAAGTAAGCATAGAAAATTGCAGTTTAAACTCCAATGCTTGGAAAATAAAATAAACTACAATTAAATCTAAACAAAGTTGAATTTGGCAATACAAAATTGATTTTTCAAAATTGAAAGTTATCTAGATTCATTCCAATCATAGCAATAAACATAGACAAAGTGCAGTTTAAGTTGTAATGCCTAGATACTAAAATAAACTGCAATTAAATCTAAATAGAGTTGAATCTAGCTATACAAAATTGATTTTTTAAAAAGAGGAGTTGTCTAGATCCATTCCAACCATAGTAATAAACATAGAAAAAAGTGTAGTTTAAACTGTAATGCCTAGAAAATAAAATAAACTATTCTTAATATACCTGATGTTCCAAAAAAAAGAGCAAAATATTAGGGTTAGAAAAATAGAATAAAAATTTAAATAAAGCATGTACTGCCCTGAAATTCTAATCTTGACCCTTTAAAGTAGCAAATATGTGTAAAAGAAACCTATCTATATTCAACCAACACTCACATATCTTGAGATACAGGTAATGCAATCTTCTAGGGAGCTAAGACTATAGAGCAGTTGAATACAACCACTATTAGCATGCACAAATTGGACAAAAAAAACTCCAAAGCCTTGAATTGCATAAGATAATCTTGAAGCACTTTTACAAACTCACCATTCAGGCAGATTACAAACATAGAACTCAACTTAGTATAATGCCTGGTTTAGAAACCAACAAACTATAAAGAGACTAGAATTTTTTTTCTAAAACATGCTAAGTGATATAAATATGATGAAAAATATATCTAGGGAGATCTAGGGAAGTAAGAGCAAACATAGAGAAAGGAACATAAACTAAGTTGGTTGAACTTCTCTTTACCAAACAATAAAATAATATTGGTAATTCACAGGTGAGGCAATATGGGTGAGATGTGAATGGGATCAACAGGGAGAATTTTAACTTGTTGAAATCCTACTAGAACCTCCTATGTAACCATTCATAAATATAGGCATTAGATAGCCTTTATAGTTACATGCTACTTTGTAGATAACCATTTCATCCTTATCAATGTCTATGGACCTACAACTTAGTCAAGCAAATTAGAATTTTAGAGTGAGATTGAAGCCTTTATTATAAGTAAAGACCAAGAAACCCATTTAATGATCATAGGAGATGTTAATGCCATAACCAAGTTGGATGAAATTTGAGAAAATTAGGAAATTAACCCAAAGTATGAGATATTTCTCAACTTTTATCCAAAAAAATAATCTATGTGAGGTTGAGTTTGAATACAACTATACATGGACCAACAACGAGAGAGGTCAGAACCTAATAGCAAAAAATTAGATATATGCATAATCTCAAATCATTGGCTAGATGAAGGGACTTGTGCTAAAATTAATACCTTGACAAGGATTGGTTTAGATCACTGGAAAATAAGGGTTAATTTGGTGGTAAGTGAATTCAAAAAAATGTCATATTTTAAATATGAGCATATGTGGGAAGAACATCCTCAATTTGTTGATATGATAGCATAAATGTAGAATTAATCAAGAAACAGTAGGTTATATACACTTGCAAAACATATTAAATCAATGACATCTAGATTAAAATAATGGAACAAGAACACTTTTAAAAATATTTTTTAGAAGAAAGAACTAAAAGATAAACATTAAAAATTCCAAAAAGGCGACCATAATAATCCAAGCTCAAAGGCAAGAGATTTGCTTAGTGAATATCATAATATTTTGAGTAAGGGAGATAAATTTTGGGGGTTAAAATTCAGACAGACTTGGTTAAAAGGAGATAAGAATACAAAGTTTTCATAGGATGGCTATAGTATAGAGATCGACTTAGTAGAAGGGGTTTGGATTGAATACTAGAGTGAAACTAAAAAGGAGGTAAGGTGTTTTATCTAAATATTATAGGATCAAAGGAGTTTGAAGTTCTTAATGATAAAATTCTACAAGAAGTACCTTCAGTTATAACAAATGAAGACAATAGGAAATTGATGGAGTCTATTACTCTAGAAGAAGTTCATTTAGCTCTTTTATATTTTAATAAGGATAAATCCCTAGGTCTAGATGGGCTCTCTACAACATTCTATCAACATAATTGGGATATAGTAAAGGATTCTTTATTGGTGGTAGTGGAACAGTCTAAGGTAAAATAATACATACCTTATAAAATAAAAGCAACATATCTTATCTTGATCCCAAAAAATAAGGATGCAGACTTGTTTGATTCAGTTAGACTCATAAGCCTATGTAACATGGCATATAAGATTATCTCCAAAGTGATGGCGAATCAATTAAGATCACTGTTAGACAAAACTACTTCAAAATAGTAAGAAGGATTTGTGAAAGGGAGACAAATTCTGGATAGGATCATAGTATCTCATGAAGTTATGCATTCAACCACTTCAAGAAAAGAGAAATCAATGATCTTAAAACTTGATATATGAGTAAGGCCTATTATAGGGTTAAATGGCATTTTCTTTTTCTAGTATTAGAAAAGTTTATATTTGGGAAGAAATGGGTTAGATGAATTAAAGTTTATCCCTACAGTTTCATATTTAGTTTTGGTCAATGGGTTAGTAATAGAATCATTTAAATCCAAAAGAGATTTTATACAAGGAGATCCTCTATCACCATATTTTTTCATTATTATGACAAATGTTTTGGGTTGGAACTTGAAGAAGGCTAACAAAGATGGGTTTATAAGTGGATTTAAGGCTAGTAATAACATCAACAACATCACCCATCAAAAAATTATAAATGATACAACCCTATTTGGGAGGGAAGGATAAAAGATACTAGAGATTTGAATAACTTATTAAAGGAACATGAAAGAGCATCAAGAAAAAATAAGACAAAATCCAAAATTTACTTTCTAAACACCCCAGCCAAAAAGCAAGGATTTGCAGGTTACTTTAAATGGAGGAGGCAAATTTACTAGCAACTTATATAGGGATGCCCTTATTTGAGGGGAGAATGAGGATAGAATTATGGAAGCCAGTTATAAGTAAAGTTCAAAATAAAATACCAACATGGAAAGGTAGATGATTATCATTAGAAAGAAGAGTGCAACTAATGAAAACAATCTTACAAGTCATTCCAATATAATATATGTCCTTGTATACTATGCCAAAATCGATAGAAAATGTTTAATCTATATTATGCAATCATTTTTATGGTCAGGATTACACGATAAAAGGAACTTTCATTTAATGAAATGGAGCAAGGTGTATGATGATAAAACTAGGGGAGGTCTTAATTTAAGAGTTCTTACGAATGCAAACTTAACTCTTAGGGAAAAAGTAATTGGAGATTGTACAAAGAGATTCAAAGACAATGGAAAAGAATTATTTAATTATGTTGAGCCCAATGATCCATGCTTAATATCTACTGCATTTTCTCTACCAAATTATTTTGATCTATGGAGTAGTTTAAAAAAAAAATTGATCTAGTTATTAAAGGTTTAAGATGGGTGGTGGGAACTAGAGAAAATATTTCTATTTGGATGGATATTTGGTGTGATTAAAAAACCACACAATCTAGATCCAATTTTGAAACCATGGATGAGACTACTTCAAGATAAATATGGTGATAGGGTTTCAAACATTTTATACGAGGATCGAAAAGGAAGATAAAAATGGAAAGACGATTTTTTTACAAGTATACAAGACTTTGATGCTAGAAGGCAATTGAGTAGAAAGATAAAAATACTGATTATTCCAGGAGAAGCCAAGGATAAGTTGATTTGGGAGTTGAATAGCTTAGAAAAATACACAACAAGAAGTGGATATATGTAAAGCACCAACAAACTAGGAATATCACAAGAATATGGAGAGATATTTGGGATAGCCCAAGCATTCCTAAAATTAAAATGTTTGTTTGGCTAGTAGGTCATAGAATAATTTTATATTAGGATAACCTTATGAAAAGGGGTTTTCATGGCCCCTCACGATGTGTTCTTTGTAAAAATGAGGAGTAAAGTATAGACGATCTCTTGGGACACAACTCAATAGTTTGGAAACTATGGCAATGTATTCTTAACATGTTAGGAAAATGCATGGTGATGAATGATAGAATTGAAGAATGGTTAAAGCAATGAAAGAACACTTTTAAAAGTGAGACTTTACAGACAATCTGGGATATATCAAAAGATACAATACTTTGGATTGTATGGCTAGAAAGGAGTAGAAGAGTATTTAAAGGAAAGGAAAGCAGTTTAGAGGAAATAAAAGGGAATATTTATTTAGTCATAGAGGAGTTTAATCCAACCCTATAAACTCACCCAATACCTAATCTAGAAGCAAAAAGCCTTGATAGATGAAGTCATTAAATGGAATTATGATGTTGGATACATAAGAAACAAAAATAAAGCAAAGAATATAAAGTGGAAACCACCAGATGTGAAGTTGGTCAAATTGAATTTTGATGGAGCCTCTAAAGGAAATCCAAGACCAGCAGGAGGAGGAGGAGGAATAATTAAAAATAATATAGGATATTTTTTGTCTCATTAGGATTTCAATAGTGGATTTAAAATAAATAATGAAATTGAAGCTTGGGTATCTTTGGAAGGGTTAAAAATATACAAACAAATGAAATGGAATAGAGTATGAATAGGATGTGATTCACTCATAGTAATAAATACAATTTTGAGGAAAGCAAATGCTCCATGAAACATAGAATAGTAATTATGGAAATTCAAGACCTTGTTATAGAGTTTGAAGAAATCAGGTTTACACATACGTTAAGGGAAGGAAAAAAATGTGCAAATAGGCTAGCCAATAGAGGGGTTTTAATTGAGGATCGTGAAGTTAAATTCTCTTCTCTATGGTTAGAGGAAGTAGTAAGTTTAGCTGAAGCTAACAAGAAAAAGTTGATTGTCTGATTCAAATAATGATTAAGATTTAATTTAATATTTTTCATTGGTAATATCTACTTTATTTTATAACATTAATGTGCTTTCATATAAACTATTTATTATAATTTTGTGGTTGCACTTGTGATTCAGGAAGGAAACTAACAATCTAATATGATAAAGTAAACTATTATAGTGCATTGTTTTAGAAATATTACTCTACTAAAATGTAATGCATATATAGTAGAGGTGAATTTTTGCTATTGTGAAGGCTATTGTAGGAAAATGTCAAGAAGGATGTTGAATTCTAGAATATTTGTATTCACCCAAAAAATTGAAAAAAATTAAGAATTCAAACATTTTATGTAAAATGATGTAGGTTTCTAGCTATAGCAACTTAACTGAGATGAGAATTGAATCTATTTGTAAACTCTCAAGTTCTAAAGAAGATATTTGTGATTTGTGGTGGGGGACCCAAGTACAACCCCTCGTTATCTAGCAAAAAAAAGCAGAATAACTTCCTCCTTACATATATAATCTATCTTCTAGTTGATATAGATTCTAGCAAAAGAGGATTTGGATATAGTCCTAGTGGTAGCATCCATTGCAACAAAACCTCTTACCCAATTTCTTATAGCCATCAAAATTTTGGCTTCCTAAAACTCTAAGAGAAGACCTAGTATATAGATCCAAACCAAGGCTCTTTGTGTGGACTCTAGTTTTGGCTTAAAGTTACTTGTCCAATGTCTTAGATATAAGCTTGCTCGACCCCAAAACTAGGGGCCTGTCTTAAGAGTTATCTATAAATATTCCTCACAAGTGAAACTAATTCAAAAAATTTATAGGATGGGAAGATCCATTTACCATTCCCTTACACTACTATTATCTAGAAATCCATATCTAAATGCTTTCCAAGGCCACTTATGCATATACAAACTTTCCTATTATGGCCTTTAAAAGCTAGTGATGCACATGCTTTAAAATACCTTTAAGAATATTTAGATTCCCATCCACTACACTAACTAGTTCTAAGCAATTGACAAACTTTATTGAATTAGTGAAAATATCTATGAATGATTTGGATTCCTTTGCTTGATCCTTCCTTATGCCTCCCACTCCCTCTGGCATAGGTTTTTTTTCCTATTTGATTATGCTTCACATGTATAAGGGATTTTCAACCTTGTAGGTCTTTAGCCCCACAAGTCATCAATTCCTCCCTTGATTGGGTAAAAATCCTAACTGGATTCTACACTTCACTTGCAAATATTTGTTTTGGAGCTCTCTCTAGGTAGTTTTGTCCTAAAAAATAGTATTTATTCTCTTCCCAAAGGAAGACTATCCACTTTTAATACCAAGGTCTCTATTCCATGCATATCTATTTATGTATCATTTTACTAGATGTTTGATCTCATTTCCATTTTTGTTGTTGCTTCCTCCATCCTTTTGATTGAACCATAGTGCCACAACTGAGTTGACAGGGACCTAAAGATATTACACATGAAGATGAAATTTTAGAACATTGTGTTTTAACCCTTAACCTTGTCACATTGAGTGCTCCCACTCATAACTCCATCAAGATCTCATGGTCAACATTTGTCCTTAATAAAATTAAATTTAGACAAAATAAAATATCTATATCTTTTTATTTTAATTAGAAATTATTTATCTTAATTTATTTTTATTCTCTTATTCATGAGATTAACCATAACACATGAATAATTTTTAGGAATTGATCAATGACCTTTTATTCTAATTAATTATTAAATTTTTTAATTGAAAATAGGAAACTGGTTACAAGATGTTTAAAAATAGAAGTGGTCCCCCAAGGTGGTCCAACATCACACTAATGTAGTCACTTCATGACAAGTCATGGTATAGAATCCATCAAACCAAAAAGACATAAACATGTAATCACCAAGTAGGACCAATAATAGTTATATCAAGAGGAGGCTAAGGACAATACCTTCCCAATCAAGGGTTGGTCTCTATATGGATGCCCTAGATAGATATGGTTTCTTTATTATTCACTTTCCATTGTTCTATAATAGGGCCTTCCTCTTAGGAGAATGGCCAAGGCAAGATAGAAGAAATTATCATATATACTTAACAAATATCTAGTATATAAAGGACTAGGAGAGGTTGGTGGATGAGCTTGGTATGAGTGCTCATGTAAAAAAGTAAGTCATATTTCACAATTATTTTTAGAAATGATTAAAAAATTGCATTCACTATAGATCATATACAAAAGACTAAAGAGATAAAATAGGAGATCAATAGACAAAAGAAAAAATATTAATAAATGAAATTGAAGAGTTGGGTGTCCATGGTCACTCAATGTTATATCATATTGATGTCATACATAAATTATTGGTAGATATTTATAGAATATGCATAATCCCCAATAATAAATACATGTAATATTAACCCAAACTGACATAATATAACGACTTAAAGGTTAAGTTACAAGTTTAATTATAACCTTACCAGCTTAACTATATTGGTTGTTTAATTGCTTTCGATGGGGATAAATACATAGAATCATTGCCAATAGGATTACATAAATAATATGTCACACGTGCACATAATCTTACATCAATAGTGCTTAGAGGATTACATCATCACTATTGGCCTTGGCCAATAAGGTAATATTATCAATATTCCAACACCCCCATACTTTAAACTAGAGACAAAGGAGAGAAGATATTGAATATTGTAACATCTCCCCACATAATTAACACTCAAATGGGACAAATAATATTGGTCATGAACTCTACTATCTACTCTACTAAAGGCACATAGACTGGATCAACCCTCTCATAAACTTGAAGTTATGACTCCATGTCATAGATCACATATGTTGAGCTTCATACGAGAAGATCATGAGCATACAATATAGTGACCACAATATTTACACCAATCTAAATAAATTATAGCTATCATATGCCGATCTTCTCTTAAATCTCCCCATGAAGAAAAACATGTTATACATCCATCTAAAGTAAGTAAGCGATAAATATATAAAATCTTTTGAACAATCAAAGAAATTGAACTTTTTCTATGAATAGTCAAACCTCATCATCTAAGAGGAACCTATAGGAACAATCATACCTTGTATTTAACATTTAATGTGTGCTCCTTACAACCAATGATATTCTACAATATTGTAACAAGACATTTAATTGATGTCACCAATCTATATGTCTTGAAATATATAAAAACTAGGCTTTCAATGATTCCATATGCAAAAGTTTTGGCCTTAGGAATTTTTTGACCTATTACCAAAAAGGACCATGACTACCCCTTGAGGTTATTCAAGGTGTAAGAAGCATGCGGAGCCCTTCCCTTGAACACTATAAAAGAAACTACCATTGATATTTAAACCATTCCATTTTATAAAATGTCTTTCATACATCTATGCTAGTTGTTATGCACAAACATTGATATGGGAAAAAATCATATCATAAATTTATCTAAGTAGGCAAGTTTAAAAATGATATGCTTAAAAACACTATTATCACTACTAGTGGGAATCAAACCACCATCATTTTTTTTTTAGCCAAACCATCAATGCTAGAAATAATAAGAGAATAGAATGTTGTATAGATTTTACCAAATATTTTTTTTTCCTTTGAACATAAAATATAAGGGTTCTAGGTTCAAATTCAAAACATCAAGAGTATAAAATATAAACACTCACTAAGATAGTGACAAGGGAAAGTAGTCTAGATGAGTTGTTTGCACCAAAGGCTTAACTAGGGCAACAAATAAGATGGAATGTGCTCCTCTAAAAAGGGATTCACTAGAGAGGGAGAAATTTAGGTCTTCAAACCAAAAAAATATCATACATGTCATCAAACAAATATCATAGTTCCAATAGAAAAATAAATATAAACCCATATGGATGAAGGTATACATGGTTACAAAAGGGGCATGTAGTATTTGAGAGTTTTGACATGCAAAGGTGAGTGAAAAGGGTTGAAATTGAGACCATAGGGAATGGAGAGAACCGAAATACTTTTTAAATTTTGTTCTTCTATAAATATTTTGAAGCATAACATTTACCACTATTAGATGTAAAAGAATAGAAGAGTAAAATAAGAATAACTTAGGTAAAAGAATAATTTAGATAAACAAAATAGGAAAAAGATGTGGGTGCCCATAGGAACCCAACGATACCACATCATCATACACAAATTCAATGGATTAGAGGTTGGGAGGTATTTATAATAGATACCAAATACCTAATAATGACATGCCATATTAACCTCAAGCCAACATAACTTGATTTAAATATTAAATTACAACATTACAAAGTAACCCAAACTAGTGGTTTAATGAATACCATTACGGTTGAATATGTTAAATTATTCATGTAGGCTTATAAATAACATATGATTTTAGGCTTACATTAAGAGCATTTATAGGCTTACATCACCACTATCAGCATTAGCCAATAAGGTCAAATAACTAATATTCCAACACCCCTCATAATTTAAGTTGAGGGGTCAAGAAGAGGAGATCTTAGAGAAGGTAACATCTTCTCATAATAAATGATAAAATGGGCAAATGAATCTTGATCATGGATTCTTTTGAATTCTTTTGTAAAGGTACACAGACTGGATCAACACTTCCTCAAACATGAAGCGATGACTCTAAATTTTGGATGAAAGATATTGATATTACCTTATAAGACCACCAACATGCAACATAATGACCATAATATATCCTCTAATATCAAAATAAAATACCTAAATGATCAAGTAAAAAAAGCAATTCTCTCTAAACAATCAATCCTTATTGTTTGAGAGGGACCCATAGGAACAAGGTATATCTTATGATGACCATATAAATTATACTCCTCTTGCAACAAAAAATATTCTACACCACTATAATAGGTCATTGAACTAATATCACCAATGTGTAGAGTTCAAACAATTATGCGATTAAAAAAAGAGAGTTTAAAATGCTTCCATATGCAAAAGTTATGGCATCCAAAATTTAGGGATAACTAGCACCAAAATAGTGAAAATTAATAATTAATACCTCTAAACATTAGAAAAATATGATAAACTAGAAGTTACCACTTATCACATGCTAATAGGGGTATTGTTGTCATACCCATCTATCACTATGTAATGTGGGCAAATGATCCATGTGTTATAGTTTGATTGGTTGAAAAATGATATACATACTACTTGGATCGATGTTAGCTACCAATCAACATTAATGGCCATATCATCATTGTTGCTAGTGAAAAAATTGAGTGGGATTCAATCAATGGTTGGATAGGAGGAGAGTATCTTAGGCTACTTTAGCTAGCTAAGATGTTAATATACTTGGCTAAGCATAATGTGTGCCAACATGTAGAGAAGGGAACACTACGAAGAAAATACAAAAAATAAAATTCCTAAAAAATGATTGGCCATATAATACTTGAATCTTAGACCTCCTATGATCAAAGCATAGTATTAACCACCACACCAAGATGCACTATTGTATTAGAAACTACAACTTGCCATAGACGTGTGAATAACACACTCTATGAAGGGCCCATGAAAAGGAACTATCATTGGGTAAATTTGAACCTTGGATTTGCTAGATGGAAAATCTACACTGTTGTTCACTATTCATCCAAGCCTATTGATGGGAATTGAGAAGAACAAAAACCAATATATCGCCACCAATCTCATCTACAATTGTCAAAGGATCACATAGGCCTGGGAAGAAGTTTGAACCAAAAAATGATTCAATGTGTGACTTGAATACATGACTTTATGAAAAGTCTTCCATAGACATATTGGGATAGTCAATCATCCAACTTTGAGATTTTAAAATAGAATTTATGTCTCCCACATCTTGATGTAGGTCTTCGCACTTCAAATTCAATAATAATATAAGGGACCATGACTTGGACCTAGATCTTATGGAAAATATATTACTTCACATGCACTATCCAGGGATGCTAGTAGCCTCGACAAGGATAAAATGATTACCATCATGATATCTTCTCCTTGAATAGGTGAAAATAAGAGGGTGCATCTATAAAACATCTAAACAATTTGAACATATAGTTTCTAGTAACAATAACTTGAATGTTTCTATGCTCTCCAATGTGTCTAAGGTACTCATTGGGAGCAGATTTGTCATACACTATAGAGCATAATTTTTTCCCCTCCAAATTTATCTTGGTGAACAAAATTTGGTGCACAAATTTGATGTTAAAATTAAAAAATTTGAATTTGAATATTTGAATTTTTCTTCTAAAGCTAGAAGGATGAATTTCTCCTTTATTTTGCTCCTTAAGCCATTGAACAAAATATTTTTCTATGTAATCAAGTGGTACCATTCCATGTTAACTTTGATACTATGTTATATCTTGTAATAATTTCTACAAATATACCAAAGCATAACATTCACTATAATTATATGCAAAATAATAAAGGAGCAAAATAAGAGAGAAAATAGATAAAAGATTAATATAGATAAACAAAATAGGAAGAAGAGATGGGTGTTTGTTGGCACCCTACAATACCACATCAACATACACTAATTCAATGGATCAGTGGTTCTATGGTATTTATATTAGATGCCTAATCCCAATAATAACATGTCACATTAACCTCAACCCAACATAACTTGATTAAAGATTAAATTGCAAGTTTAATTACAACTTTCCTAATGGTTTAAGTGATAATACTAGGGTTGAGTAGATTCAAACCATATCTATAGGATGACAAATTATATATGCCCTTAGGCTTTCACCAAAAGTACTTGTAGGATTATATTACCACTATCATCCTTGGACAATAAGGCCATATTACTAATATTTCAACTAGAACTGCTTGCTAGTCATTGGAGCAACATGTCCAACTTAAAAATTAATGCCAAGGCATTGGCTAAGGCATTAAAGTTGTCCTCCAAAATATGCAAACATAAAAAAAAGGATGAAAGGGATTTGAGCCTCAAATTTTAGGAATTTAAAATAACTCTATCACCATCATGTCATCTAATGTTCACTGGATAACTTTACCCTTTATTTTATATCAAATTAAATAAAGGATTCTTTAGAAAATAAATATATTGCTAGAGATTTTATCCCATGACCTCTAATGAAAGGATACACACAACTACCACTTTTCCAAGACTATGCATTGAGGCAAGGAGGGATACACACCCTAAGAATAATTTCTTGCCTCAATAAATATCTTAGTGGATAGTTTTCTTGAGAAAAGAAGAGTCACACAGGTGCACATGTAAATGTCCAATTTTGATACATAAAAATTGGCTCTAGGAATTAAAATTCTTAAATTTTGCTTTATGAAACATAAGCTTCTTCCTTCTTGCTCCTTACACTACTAGAGAGGAAAAAATTCTTTTGCATGATTGAGTGGTATTTTTCTATGTCTTCTCTAATACCAAGGTAGATTTTACAATAACTTCTAGAAATCATCAGAAGCATGATATTCACCATAGATCATATATAAAAGAGTAAAGAGATGAAATAAGATAGCAATACACAAAAGCAAGAATATTGATAAATAAAATAGAAAAGTAGGGTGCCTATGGGTAGCCAATGATATATCACATTGATGTCATAATGATGCAATGAATAATTGGTTGGGGGTATTTATAACATATACATAAACCTCAATGATAATTACATGTCATATTAACAGAAGCTAATATAACATAATGAATTATAGGTCAAATTACAAATTTAATTATAACCTTACAAGGTTAACCATAGTATTTGTTTAATTAATGTCACTAAGGATAAATACATAGAATCATGCCTATAATTTTATATAAAGAATGAATTGAATAAATCACCCTTACCCATAGTATTACATTTACCCATAGGATTACATCATCACTATCAATCTTGGCCAATAAGGTCAAATTACCCATATTCCAATAGACTAGCCCCTACTAAACACAAGACTAGGGGAGGGGCCCTTGAGTAACACCTACACTATAGTGGAGGTCCAAATTCACTATAAGTAGGCTAAAAGGCTAAGAAATAATAAAAGGATCATTCCCCTAATGTGAGATAAGATCTAGGTGCAAATGATCTAGATAAACTTCACCATCTTTGTTCTAAATTTAGAACAAAATAAAAACAAGAAGAATACAACAATTGTTGGTATAAAATATGCTAGCTTGTTCATTGAAAAATATCTATTAAAAATTTGGACTTTTTAAATGTACAAGAGACTAAGAACAATATCTAGCATAGAGATATAAGCATTAGAAAGAGCTTCATTACCAAAAATATTGAGGAAGATAAATATTGAAGAGAGATTCTATCTAGACCTTAAGGCAAAACCAAAAAAGGTGTTTGATGGTCTTTGGGAAGAATAGGTGAACCAAAAGGGTTAAGCCAATCCCATGTGGGTTACTTTTTGCCCTAGAGGTAAGCACCAAAAAATCTAACACTACAAAAATGAGTGTGTCTAGGCTCAAGAGGGTATGCCAAAACTTTGGAAAGGATTTTAAGCTTATCTAAGAAAAGTATGAATACTAACATTCATTTTTCTTATCCCCCAAATGAATAAGAGAGTATATAAAAAGGGTATAATATCTCTAGGGAGTAATTCTATAAGAGAATTTGAACCTTCCATTTTTTATCCCTCTACCATTCAACTGGAGGGATTATGTCTAGCCTATGCAATTAATTATTAGGTATGAGATATTTAATCTCTTTCAAAGTAGGATTATCCCAAGGGATGAGGTGAAAGATCATATTTATGTTTGACCATAGGTACAATTCTATAAAAATCCTAAAGCACAGATATTTATTTCTTAATAAGTTGAAGGGATCTAAATTGGACACTTTTTGGTAAAGATTTATCATTATAAATAATAATAAGGAACCACTTGATAGATTGATTATTCATATGCAACCCTATAAGAAAGAGATTCCCACCCCATCTAAGATTGGGCTTAACATTTTTCCCAACATACTTGAGCAATGAATTCTAAGACTCAAGGCTCCAATCTAATCTAACCACCCACTTAGTGCATAGTGCTAAATTCTAGTAGTAAACAATGATGATTTCCAAGTCATCCTTATATTATGATAAGCAATGAAGTTATGAGGTCATTCTATAGAAACCCCTATTGTTATAGTCCTTACCCTATAAAAAGTATCTGATCAATTTAGAAATATTGTCATATGTAGGTTTAAACACGAAGACTAGTAAACATGATTGGTTGTAGGGACCTTAGAATAAATCCAAAAATTTATTTTCAAGGGTAAGCTTTTTAATGAACTAATAACAAACTTTATTTTCAATGCAAATGGGAACCAATTGTTACAAATCTATAAGTTCCTTGCCAAGAATAACCTTTTTAATGACACAGTAAATTTTTTTATTTCCAATGTAACTAGGGACCTATTGCTACAAATAAGAAAGAAATCTCTAAAAAGAAAATAAAATTCCTAAAATAAAAATAAAAAATTGTACAAGTGAACTCTTTTTCAAGCTTACATAACCAACCAATAGGACATATCAAAGGAACTTTATCTATGTTAGTGGTTTTCCTCATTGAATGTTAGAACCAAAGGCTTTCAAAAATGTCTAGGTAGCTCATATCATCGATGATTGATTACTCACTATCATTAATAATGAGGAAAGAGTCATCAATGAAATGTTAATTGAGCATCTAAGATTGGGTAAATAGGATTATTTTGGTGAACAATTAACTAGAAGTCTTTGATATTAAAACATGTGATGATGGGGTGAATTAGCAACCTTTTTTGATGGAGGGATATTAATTAAAAATTGAGGATTACATCCCATTAGTTGTGAGATAGGTATTAACTTTAGATAAAAGAGTTTGAATAACACCCATCCTCTCAAAAAAGGGGCTTAACCCTAAATCCTGAAACATTGCTAAGATGAAGGGAAACTCAATATAATCATAGGATTTCTCAAAATTGAATCTAATAACAATATATGCTACTTAGAAGGATAAAATAACTACTTTCCTTCCCATACCACAATCTATTTTTCATGAATATATCTTATTTTGATGAATCTATTCTAATTAGGGCAAATAATTACAAGGATTAGAAAATAAACATGAAGGGACAGAGTTTTTGGAAAAATATTATAAGACATTTTTAATAGAGTGATAGGTTGTCAATTAGTAATGAGTTCTAGGTACATCTTCTAGAATTAATTTTATGTTTCCTTTATTAACTAGGATTCCCATGAAATGTTTTCATAGATATTCTTGATAAACATGAAGAAGGTCTTTCTCAATAAAGCTCTAGCAATATTTATAAAATTCACATGGAAACTCATCCATATCAAGGGACATGTCATTAGCCATAAATAGAACTACTTCATCAAGCTCCTCTAAAGTGATCAGAGCATCATAGATCACTTTTTGAAAATGGTAGAACTTGATTATAATAACATCTAAGTACTATTGGAGAGCACCATGCCTCTTGTAATTCATCTCATAGTCTTGAAATACTATCTTATAATTCTCAACAAAGGGCTACAAGGTCTGAGAGCCTACACCCCACCACTTGGATGACCTAAATGTGCTGAAAAAAGTAGTGACATAAAAGGACTTTGAAGAATTTATTTGAATATCAATCCCACACCATCAACCAATGAATCCAAGCATGGATTTGGTACCAATTGTTTATCATACCTATGAGGCCCTAATCTAACTCTGAAGCATTAAAACATGCAACTAAAATAAAGAATCAAATATAAAAGCTACCAAACACTTGGATATTTTACCTAGGATTTCCACATTGGTTATATTCATCCATATTCTAAATGAGAATTAGAATTCCATACTAATAAAGGGAAGAGGTTGTTTGAATGATAGATTTATGCCATAATATAATTTAGTCCTTCCTATCTGAAGACCAAGAAGATAGATTTCAAATTCATTCTATCATGTCCAAAGTTTCTTCATACTACAAGAAGGAAGTTTTCATAAAGAATTGATAGAAACAAGATTTGAATGTGTGAGCCAATGTATTGAATAAACTTAGTGAGACAATGATCAACCAATACTAATAAGTCCTATATGGGTTCTAATAAGAATAAGGTTGTTCAACTATCACTGTGTGGTGTCATCGCTTAAATAATGTGTTCTCCTCTTAGTGCAAATTGGACCATATATACCACACTACAATGGTATTAAGCATTTGGTAAAGAAGCAAGTCTTGTAGGTCCTAACTGTTCCTTAATTTGAATCAAGATTTATGCGATCTAATAGCTTATCTTATGGAAAGCATGTCCTGTTTATCCTTAGGAGCTTCAACTATGTTTAAACCCCTACATGTAGGCCAAGAAGATCTGGGGAGATACACTATAATCCAATTCAAAAATTAAGTACTTTTAGGTGCATCATTTGAAGCATAGATATTGACAAGCCCACACAACGTGTCACGTAGATCTAACAAGAATTGAAGAGATTTGTGTAAGGGGTATTGTCCCTATGCAACAATAACTAGTTCTAGATGTAGAGTTAGAAAAATAACAACACCTCCTTGGACCTCTTTGTAAGCCAAGAGAAACTTATGTGAGTCTGGACAAATGTAGTTGAGGTAGTTTTGAGTAGAAAACTTAAGAATTTAAAATTTTTCAAATATAAAATCAAAATGATATATCTAGATGGTTGACATAGTGGCATACTTTCTTAAGGCTTTCATTAGGCTTACCTCAACAAACATATCCTCACCCTTGAGGTTCTATAAGACCACATACTAGTTGGCTAAAATATCATGTTAGAGTCCATGACATGAATTCCTCTAATTGAAACAAGTGTCTTTATTCAAAAATCTATAAAGATGTCTTATCTCAAAATCCTAACAGATGCAAAGGGCTATGCAACCACCATTTTGTTACTAATTTTAGTGAATCTTGAGGAGTTGAGAGGACAACGATTTTGGAACTTTATATGGGTGGAGCCTTGGATACTAAAATAGAGGTGAGACAAACCATGTTTTGAGAAGACGATTTGCCCAAGGGTTTCTGAGTAGGATACCTTAGTTGCACCCTTCTTCACATCCTAGAGTTTTACCACTTGAGCATTATTTGATGATGATTTTGTAGGCTGCACTATATTCTAATCCTCTCCTTTTCTAATATTAGTTATTGGTTTATCCATAAGGGCAACACCCATTTTTTGCCAATAGGAATAGTTCTTGATCTTATGATCCTTATATTGATAATGAAAGCATGTATTTGGGAGACTGATGTACAACACTCTTGATCATCTTCAACTTATGTGTCAATGTGGTCTAAAAGGTCATAAGTCAAATTAATTTCCACATAAACTCTCTTATAGAGACAAGCAGAGTAAAAATGCTATTGCTTATGACAAATAAGAGGATCCAACGATTTTATCAACTAGTCAATGAAAGCCCAAATTAGCATGGATAACTAAGAAACTCAATCCACATTGTGATCTTCAAAGACATAATCTTAGAAATGAAAATGTCATTTTTCCACTAGGATAATACAAGAAGGGTATTATACATGAACAACGAGCCCTTTGGCATCAAGCTTCATAATAATTCAGTTCAACAAAAGTAAACACACAAAATCCTTTATTAATTTTTTGATTCTAACTAGTTTTATACAATAAGACAATCAGATAGATTATACATGTTATCAAACTATGAACTTTAAAAAAATACATCAAACATAATATACACTAGGTATATATTTCTTATACCATCAAAACACAAATTTTATAGCATCAACAAGACCTTTAGTTCATATTTTGATCCTAACTAGTTTTATACCATAAGACTAGTAGATGGACTATACCATTATAAGATCGTGGACTTGAGAAAGTTACATCAAACATAATTTACACTAAGCATATACTTTTTTGTACCACCTATACACAAATTCTATAGCATCTAAAAAAACAAAATCAATTAAACGCAGGAAAATGTCAATAAATTTATCTTATGAAATATCAAGGGATAAATTTCGTTACTCTCTTTCATACCATAGTGCTTTGATTCAAGGTCTAATATAAGTGATGTGAAAGATTATAAAACATCCATTCTAAAAATTATTTATTTTTTCAAACAGAACAAGATCTAATAATAATATTAAACAATCATAATATATTACATAGCCTTCCTTATTGATAAGCATAGCTCTTGGCTTTAAAGGGGTTATGGTTGGTCTAATAATAATATTAAACAATCATAATATACTACATAACCTTCCTTATTGACATAGCTCTCGGTTTTACAAGGGGTCATGGTTGGGAGGAGACTACTCAGCCCAATGCGTTGGTAGTAGGGATTATCACACTAACCAAAAAAAAAAATACACATAGCCCATTGCATATAAAAATATTGAAAAAATAATAAACACACGACACAATGAACATTCTAAGACAAAATCTTAACAAAACCAACTTACAACCAAAATAGTATCAACCACTTGCTTATAATTAGTTATATGATATTAAAACAAGTTACATAAATATTAGATCATCATCACATAACAATACTATTAAAATAACTTAACTATTATATATGTAATTATTATTCGATAAAATTAAAAAAAGATCTTGTCTCTTTCTTAATTAAAAAGTTTATTTAGAATATTCTTTTTATTATGTTAATATCATATTGATAAGCCCATGAACGTCCCATTCCAATTTGGGCCCTTTCATACAACACTCACATGAAATATTCCTTTTTCATACCTTGTTATATTATTACCACCATTGTTTTTGCCGGTGCTTAGCTTGATGTGCACATGATTTCAAAGCTTTCGTTTTCATATTGCTGGCCATAATAATGTCAACTAAAAAGTTATAAGTAATCATAAATGCTTCAAAGTAAATATATTACAGCTGTAGAGTGGGTCCGGGTCCACAAGAGAAAATTTCTTGTGAATAATTGAAAAAAATATAATGATAACCATATAGACGTCTAATAATTGTCAACGTTGCTCAAACTTGATCGGTTAACTTTTGTATTTATATACAAATTAGATTTTTCATTAAATTTTATAGTTTTTAAAGTTAATTTAAATTAATATAATTAAAAAATTTATAGTTAATATTTTAAAATTATAATTTAATGATTAAAGGATTAAATTATATTTTTAATATTATTAAAATATTTATAATAAATATTATAATATAAAAATGGTAGATAGATAGATAGGTATTATTCTATAAAGAAATCAGGTTTCCATATTTTACAAATTATAACTCTCTTCTTTAAAACATATAATTTATTTTAATTATTTAATTTATTAAATATATTTGAACTTTATTAATTTTAATAGATAATATAATTTGATTTAAATTTAATTTTATGTTTAAACTTCAACAAGTCCTTGGTTTAATAGTTGGACAAATAATTGATATAATTTACACCAAGATTCAAATCTATACGACACCAAATAGCTCAACAAAAAAATTAATAAAAAACTTGAGACTAAAGTTTACCCAATCTTATTACATATATTATAACAAAAATAATTTATAATAAAACATATTAAAACTATATAAAAATCAAATAATAAAAATTATATAGACTCTAGGTCCGAGGTGTAGATCAATTGGTTCATCCAAACCCCATAAGGGGGCGGAGGTCCAAGGTTCAAATCTCGGGCCTCGTCGGATCGAACGCTTGTTCCTTTCCCGGTGCTTTCAGCGGCGGAAAAGGTTTAAAATGATTGTGGCATGGTGGTTATAGAGGCGGATGCGCGAAGATCTGTGTGGCGACTTCTAGGGCGGACATCGCGAGAATACTGTGGCGGCCATAAAAAGCTGGACAGCCTGCCCGAATTCGTGGCGGCTACCGATTCCACCATGTAAATTCAAAAAAAAAAAAAAATATATATATATATATATATATAAACTTTAAATTATAAAAATAATTAATTATTCTAACAAAAAAAAACTTTTAAAACACTTTAAATATTTCAAAGTATATCTTATAACAATATTAAATAAAAACAACACTTCTCCATTGATGTTATTCACTGCTTGACTATCGTATGAGCCAATAATTGTGCCCAACAAATGCAGGGTACTTTTCTTATAAAATATTATAGTCACAAAGCTTTATGAACTTAAAAAAAAAAAAAATTATTAAATATTTTAAAAATATTATAATATATTAAATAAAAACAACACTTTTCCATTGATGTCATTTATTGCTTGACTGATTCCTATGAGCCAATAATTGTGCCCAACAAATGTAGGGTACTTTTTTTATAAAATATTATCGTCACAAAGCTGTATGAAATTAAAAAAATATATATATTATTAAATTTTTAATAAGTGCATAATTTTTATAAGAGAAGTATTAATTTAGAACTAAATTTCATTATATATATATATATATATATATATATATATATAAGAGGAGATAGTCATAACCATACTATTTATTTTTTAGGTTATATAGAAGAATTAGTCACAATCACACTACTTTTAATAACTGACGAAAACAGGGTTCAAATCATAGAGGTTGCTCCCACCTGATCTATTCCATATAGTTATTGTTGATTCGATGTGGCTTTGGATTCATACTGTCATCATGGGTCTGGCGGACACTTAAAGGATTTAGATCAAACTTTTACCTTTGCAAACAGGTTGCCCCCGTGGTTTGAACTTGGATGTCTTCTTGGTAAGTGCCTGCCCACCCACTAATCCACTTAAAAATAAACAAAAACAACTTAAATAAGAACATCTCATAGGGAGATGATATATTATTTATTTACTATATAATTATCTATTTTTTTATTTGTCGAAAACATCTCAAAAGGGATGTCACTTTTGGGTAAGACCCAAGGAGGCAAGGGTATCCATTCCGCCAAAAACGTCCAGGACTCGAACTTGGCCTATCACCTGACATACTCAAAGAGCAAACAAACACACAAAACCAATTTAAAAATAAGTAAATAAATAAGTAAATAACAACAAAAATAATAAAATAAAATAAAAAACATGCTCCTTGAGTGTGTCAAAAACAAAAGCACAACCAAACACACACACAATAAGATAAAAGAAACCACAACACGAACCACATAGAAAAACACAAGAACCACATAACACAACACAAACAAGACAAAAACAAAAAAACACTACAAAGACATAACCCAAAAAAACATGAAAAATAAACACAACCAAAACCTAAAATATTAAAAAAATAAAATAAAAATAAAAATAAAAAACAACCAACAACAAACAATAAACAAAAACAAAAAACATAGAAAACACTCACAAAAAAAAATACGAATTAACACAAACAAAGAGAAACACAAGAACAAGAATGACAAAAACACAAGAACAATAACAAAAAACATAAAAAACACAAAACAAAAAACAACACAAAGAACACAAAAACAAAACAAAAGAACACACACACCTTAAAAAACTAAACAAAAAAAGAAAAGAAAAAAAGAAATAAAATTGAACATAACAATGACCTATCTAGACCAAAAGACTATTAAGGCAAGAAACAACAAAGGAAACAAAATAAAGAAAAGAGTGAGCTAGGGAACTAAAAAAACCTGAATGAACCAAAGAGAAGCAAAAAAAAGCAAGAAGAAACTAGGTACCTTTAGAACTAGAGCCATCCAAGGAAATGATAGAAAGAAGAGCTCCCCTAATATGCGAAGCCCACCATTTAGGAGGGTGGCCATAACAAGTAAGATCACCTTTGTCCAAAGCCCAATTAGCTAAAACATCAACACTCTTGTTTTGATCTCTGACCACATGATTGTAATCAACTTTAAAAAATTCCATCTGGATTAAATGAATCTTCTCAATAATTCTTTTTATTCTCCAATCAACCTTATGATTCTTGGAAGGAGTCTTCAAAAGATTAATCATAAGTTGAAAGTTAGACTCAACTAACACCTTTTCCCATCCAACCTTAGTAGCCTCCTGAAGGCCTCTGAGGATACCATACCCCTCAACAAGGTTATTGGAAAGAATACCTAAATTCTCAGCAAAAGTAAAAACCAGGGAGCCATATGAAAGTCTACCAATTCCTCCCACATTGGCTTTTCCAGGGTTCCCTCTAGAGGCTCCATCAGTATTGACTTTTCCAAAATCCTTAGGAGGAGGTTTCCAATTTCTTGTCCTATCCATATTACTAATACTCACATTCCATTAAGTTGGTTGCCCTTAGAAGATTTAATCTTCAATATTTGCATCACTTTATCCCATCTTTCGTGGGAGTTTTGGGGTTGATTAAGGAGTTGATGGACTGTTTCAACTAAGCTGGTTATGGTCTTTTGCCAAATATAGTGAATATCCTTCCTGTCTTGATTAAAAATTTGGTTGTTCCTTTCAATCCAAATATTCCAAATAAGAATGGTAGAACCCATCCAAACTAACTGCCTAATAAAATGATCAACACCCTCTTAATTAGGCCAATCCCTCCAAAGCTGTTCAAAAGTAAAAAAATTGGACCACTATAAGCCAAGTAAGGTGGCCATTCTCCTCCATAGATAAGAGGCTAAAGTACACTCAGTAAAAATATGGTTGAGAGTTTCTACATTCTATTCACACATCTCACATCTAAAAGGGCCATGAAAACCATGCTTCATAATTTGCTCACCAGTAAACACCCTACGATGCAATAAAAGCCAATTAAAGAACCTCACCTTAGGCTAGAGATTTTGAGCCCACAATTGAGAAAATATGTCAAAATAATGGTTGGGATTATTATGGCATAAGGTCAAATAACCTTGAGCAATTGAATACTCACCCTTAGTACCGTTGTTCCATCTAAAATAATATTTTTCATGGGACCAAGAGAGAGATCTCATATGAAGGATTCCTTGGATATCTTGTCTTTGACTTTATGGGATTTGAATAGGCCAGTCCTTAATAGGGATCCAATATCTACCAACCTTTGAATTACCAGTATGGTACCGACAATAATTAGCCACCTTTATCCAGTTAGCTCGGTGAAGCTCCTCCATCCAAGGCCTTCAATCAGGAAACTGAGTTATCAAAGGCTTGTGACCATCCCAAGAATCTGTCCAAAAATTTGCATGTTGACCATTATGAATGATCCAAAATAAAATTTTCTTTATCAAATCCTCACTAGTCTTAAGAACTGCTAAAATGGGAGAACCTTTGGTAGGAAGTTGATAGCGAACAAGGTCTTCAAGACTTTTGTTCTCGACATATTTAGCACGAATATTATTGGCCCAAAGAGCATTGGGGTTATGCAACATCCTCCAATATAATTTAGCAGCTAAAGCTTTGTTGTCATTAATAGAAGACCGAAATCCTAACCCCCATTTATTTTTAGGAAGACATAAAGTGTCCCATTTCACCAAGGCCCATTTTCTTTTCTCCTTAGTACCACTCCAAAGGAAATGATGACTGATTTGATCTAGTTCTCGAAGAACAACCTTTGGAATATTCAACACAAAAGATACATAAATAGGAATAGCTTGAAGAATTGATTTTACCAAGGTGATTCTACCCCCAGAAGAAAGCCACCTGTTGGTCCACTTTCCAATTTTCTTCTTGAATTTGTCCAACAACCAATTCCAATCTTTATTTTTCTGCCTTTGAATATTTAAGGGAATACCTAAATAAGTGATTGGAAGGGAGGTCTTCTTATATCTTAATTTATCCAAGACCATGGATTCCTGTCTAGAAGAGCAGTGAAAGAAAATAATTTTAGATTTGTCTTCATTTATCAACTGCCCAGTAGCCTTGGAAAAATAGCTAATGATTTACTTAATATTAGAAGCTTCCTTAATTGTAGCTTTACCTAAAAGAGTAGAGTCATCCACAAATTGAAGATGAGAGATAGGTCTAGCTCCATGAGCAATGGTAACTCCCTCAAGGGTTTTGTTTTCCCTCTTTTTGGTTATAGTCCTACCCAAGCATTCAACAAGAATGATGAATAAATAAGGGGATAGCAGGTCACCTTGCCTAATACCTTTGGAAGCTAGGAACGACTGAGAACGCCTGCCATTGATAAGAACTAAGTAGAAAACTGAAGAGATACATCCCATATTCCAATCCATCCAATCCTTAGAGAAACCAAATTACCTCAAAATATTGATAAGGAAGTGCCAATCCACTTTGTCATAAGCTTTGGATAAGTCTAACTGAATGAACATGGAAGGAGATTTTTGTATATCCATGGAATGGATGGCTTCTTGAGCAAGAAATATCTCATATACTATCTGATGCCCTTCCACATAACCCTCTTACTCTGGGGAAATAATCTTATGCAAAAGAGGATTCAACCTTTTGAACAACACAAGCTTATATTGAGAGGGGGGGTGAACAGTATAAGGCCACTTTTTACTTTCTTTCCAAACTAACATCAATTAATTTCTTTAATTGCAATAACCAAATATAGTAGTGTGCATTAATAACTTAGATAGCAGTAGTAAGCAAGAGCACAAGTCACCGCACACAATTGAGACACAAGATTTAACGTGGTTCCCCTAATGTGGGGTACTCCACAAGCTGATATCATTATAATATTTCAAACAAAAATATCCAATACAATGATTTATTTGATTTGTTCAAAGCTAGGCAATAACAAGTTCACACAGAACTTGTCCAAATCTGAATAACAAGTTCACATAGAACTTGTCCAACTCTGAATAAAAAGCTCACACAAAACTGTCTAATGCTGAATAACAAGCTCACACATAACTTGTCCAATGTTGAATAACAAACTCACACAAAACTTGTCCAATGCTGAATAACAAGCTCACATAGAAACTGTCTAACGCCAAATAAAAAGCTCACACAGAACTTGTCCAATGCTGAATAACAAGCTCACATAGAACCTATCCAATGCTGAATAACAAGCTCACATAGAACCTGTCTAATGCTGAATAACAATCTCACACAGAACTTGTCCAATGCTAAATAACAAGCTCACACAGAACTTGTCCAAATTTGCTCCAACAAGCTCACTAAGAACTTGTAAAAATCTACTCTAGAAGCTCATCAAAAACTTGCCCAAAATCTGCTTCAACAAGCTCACCAAGAACTTGTCCAAATCTGCTCTAGCAAGCTCACCAAGAACTTGCCCAAAATTTGTCCAACAAGCTCACCAAGAACTTGTTCAAATCTGTCCCAAATATGTCCACAAATCTATCCCAACATTGTCCTCAAATGTGTCCCAAAATTGTCCACAAAGGCCTTCTCAAAGGCTCAATCAATCATACACAAACTGCCACAAGTCTGTCCACAAATCTATCCCAAAGGCCTTCTTCAAAGGCTCAATCAATCATGCTCAAGTAGTACTCAAATGAACTCACCAATGAATGGCAATCTCAACTCAAATCAACTTCATAGAAGCATAAAGAGAATTTTTAGAGACTCAATATGTTCTAATCTCACTCTCAACCCAAATCAATCTCAACTCAACTCAAGTCTTATAGAACCATAAAGATAATTGTTAGAGACTCAATATGTTCTAAAATCAATCTCAACTAATCACCACAAGGGACAACTCTCTCTCACACAACCCTAGTCCAAGTATGTATCAACTCAACTCAAATGTTTCCAAAAATGCTCAACCACAAATCTCACATAAAAATGATACTCATGTTCTTTTCTAACTCATGTTATTTCACAATCAATGGGCTTCAACAACTATGCTTATAAAACAAGGTTTAAACACAACTCTCACTTCAGAAAACTTTGAAGCATTCAACCAACCACTTTCGAAAAGGAAACCACAAACAATCCTTTTCCCTCCAATGATATTTCAGAAATCAACCACCATAAACAATCAATAGGAGAATGTGCCCATACCTTTTATGAAGATGAAGAAACCCCTTTGGAAATTTGCCACACTCAACACACTTTGAAAAGAACAAAACAACCTTCACTTGAACCCCTTTACAAAAATAGAAATATCTCTTTATGTACACCTTATTTCTCCTTCTAAGCAAGATAATCAAATAGCCCTCGAAATAATCTTTCCAACGATATATAACATGATATACTTTTATAAAAGGAAAAACCAGAAATATCTCCTTTTCTAAAAGTGCACTATAACTCTTAAACTTGCCTTCCGATTAAATAAAAAATATTTAATCAAACATTTTCCTCAACCACACCTTATTCCTCCAACATTAGGCAATAATAAAAAATATTTTAATAAAACGTTTACTTGCCTCTAGAGGGAATCAAACCTTCGTCACTGTCCACACAACACCTCAACCGCGGCGCCAAAGACCATGCAAGCTACTCACTCACATAAGATGGAGAGTGAAGACTCTCCCCTTATCTCGCTGCCCTCTTGCTCACATCAAAACGTGGGCCAAGACTTTCCTTCCTTACTCCTCACAATTTGCAACCGATGGGAATCGAACACATGCACATCTGCTAGCAAAAACCTTAACACTCCCAAGCTCACCATTGGACCATGCTGTCACGTCGAGGAAATTCGGTGCCTACGAATAAATGTTCTCTTCAAATCTTGCTTAGGGGCTTTAAAACAAAAAACCCTTTGCATATATATATGCAATATCCTTTGTAAGATAATAAACGTCGACGCTTTTAACTTTTAATAATTACCTTTGATAGCGCATGAACTTTATGACGTCGGCAATAATTTTAATTTTAATTTTAAATAATTAAAATTTAAACTAAATATTTAAAATCAAATATCTCCATCACCGGGGCACCTTTTTCGATGAAACGAAAGCCTAACTTGGGTTTCAAGAAAAACCCAGTTCAAATATGCCATCCATAGTTTTAAATAAAACCTTTTATTTTGCCTACCTTGGTTCTCACAAAAACCCTGTATATATCCATGCTCTCCGAAATGTGAATGCTTTGGTCATCAAAACTCAATGTGTTCCTAGGGACATTACTGTGACATCAATGACAACATAAAAAAACTAAAATTACCAATACCTTTTTGCCATGATTTTAGTAATGATTTTGAGAAGAACATTACATAAAGCAATGGGTCTAAAAGCTAAGATATGATCAATCTTTAGAGCTTTTGGAACAAGAGTAATATAAGTTTTATTGATAACATTCAAAATTTATTTGGCTTTTTTGGCTTCTTCCACCACCTCTAATAAATCAACATGAAGGATATCCCAGAACTCTTGGTAGAACTTAATGGGAAAACCATCAGGAGCTGGGGTTTTCCCTTTTTGCATTTTAAAAACTACATGTTGAAGCTCATTGATAGTAATAGGAGCAGTAAAAATAGAGTTCTCAGAAGTGATAAGAGAAGGGATTGCTTGAAGAACATTTATTGAGAAGCTGAGTCAAGAGGAGTAGCAGCAAAAATATTGGAAAAGTATTCAACAACAATAGAGTTCATGCCATCCCAAGTATAAACAACATCTCCAGAATTTGATTTCAGGGAAGAAATAAAGTTGTGAGTTCTTCGAGCTAGAAGAAATTTATGGAAGAAATTCATGTTTCGATCTCCTTCTTTGAGCCATTGAATTATAGATTTTTGCTTCCATAATATTTCTTCTCTTTTTTTCCATTCCTCTAACTGAGTGGTGAGTTTAATTTCATCTGCACTTCTCTTCTCTATGAGGCCATCTAAACGGATTTTCTTATTCAAATTTCCAAGATGAGCAAAAACTACATGTTTTTTTTTATGAACATCCTCAAACTCTTTCCAGTTCCAAGTCTTGATTTTAGATTTAATGTATTGCAGTCTTTTGGCAAAACAAAACATCTTAGTCCCATGCCTAGGTTTACCTTCCTTCCACCATTGTTGCACACGAGGTCTAAAGGAAATGTCTCTAAGCCACATTAATTGAAAATGAAAAGGAGAGAAACTCACATTGGTTTTCCACATTTCCACCATGACTGGCGAATGATTCAAACTAGCATTATTAAGAGTCATCACTTTAGGAATGTGACCATGGATTAAGAAATTTTTCGATAGCAAAAACCTATCCAATCTCTCCATTATACAAGCTAAGCCTTGACTTCTGTTAGATCAAGTCATAAGGCCATTATTTGGTTGGATGTCCACAAGATGGAGGTTTGCAATATATTCGCTCATGAGGTCAGTGCTTTTGTCCAAATTTCTATTTCCCCCCCTTTTCTCATCCAGAGAGAGGATGGTATTGAAATATCCTTCGAACAAGATCTAAGCTTCAGGAAAATGAGAGATAATATGAGTTATATCCTTCCACTATCTTCTTTTTTCCTCCAAAGTAGTCGGAGCATAAATAGTAATGCAGAGCATAATTTGGTTGGAATGTTTACTTTGAATAGCTATAGCCAACAGACCCCAAATGCCAACCATATGGTGAATAAATACCTCTTTTGGGTCCCAAAGACAAGCAATGCCACCAGAAGTCCCCTGGGAACTGAAGGAAACCACTTTTCCAGCTGGCAAAATTTTACTGGCAATTGAGTCCATATCCTCCATTGACATATTTGTTTCTTGAAAGAAAACAAGATGTGGATGATTTATTTGAATCATTCTTCTAATTTCATTTTGTTTTGAAAGACTCCCTTTGAGTCCTCTAATATTCCAAGTGATGATATTCATTAATACCAGGGCTAAAAAAGTTGGGAAGGGCATTAATCTTACCTTCCTCTACAAGCTTTTCACCTTCTTTTACCATATGATATTGATTGGTCTTGCAACCTATTTTTTGATTAGAATCCATATTCAGTTTTTTTTCTCTGTTTCTTGACTTATTCCAATTGAATCTGAGATGGGTTCTAACCTTGAAGAATGCTCGTACACAACCAAAATTTTACTAGAGGGTTCAACGGAGTCTATATTGGGACCTGTATTATTTGAAGTTTTGACATTTAAAAAATTGTTTTTCTTATGTACATTTTCTCCCTTTTTTTTGTTGAAAACCTTTGATTTGTTGGTTTGTCTCTGAGTTATTCCCTTCATATTTAAATTATGTTTCTAAGATTTTTGTTTCCATTATTTCCCCTTCCTCACTTGGGACATCATTTGTGGAAATGATTTCAAAGATATTAGCAGATGACTTTGATTGATTCTTCATAACTGGTTTTTTATTAGTGTTCTTCTTCTTAGGCATTTGGAAACCTGCTGAGTTTATATATATTTTCTTTTGATTACAAATTTTATTCGGGCAAGCACTGGCCAAATGACCATAATCATGGCAAATTCTACAATGAAAATGGATGTTCTCATGGTCAACTATTTGCTCCCAAGTGTCTTCCCCAAATTGTAAAGTGATCTATTTAGGTAGGGGTTTGTCAAAATCCATTAAAACACAAATCCGAGCATAAATAATATGTTCAAAATTTTGAGTACAATCAGTAGTCATCATAACCCAGGTGTTGTAGGTGAGTTGGAGAGGAGAGGGAAATCCTCCAAGAGAGGTCCCAGGTTCAAATCTCCACCCTACCAAAAAGTTGAATTGGGTATCCAAAATCCAATTGATAATGTTGGTGCGGGCAGGGGTCGGGTGTGACTCCCGGGTGACTTTGATGGTGTAGAACCCCCTGTTCATGGTCTCTCAGACCAAGGCGGCCCCGCAAGGGGTTTTTTGCTTAAAAAAAATCAGCAGTCATCATAAAAGTTCCTAAAGAGTTTCCAATTGAAGAAAAAATAGTAGGATTCCAAAATTCAATAGGGAGGCCAAAGAGTCTAACCCACACGGGAGCTATAGAAGGCATATCTTCTTCGACTTTAAATTTAGTATGCCAGGGCTTCATGAAAATCCCCGCCCTTCCAAAAAACCAAGGACCCTCTTGAAAAGTTTTCTCTCTATCTTCATTATTAGCAAATAAAACAAGAAAATAACCATTTGGATAAATAGAGATTTGTAACTCACCTTTAGTTTTCTAGATTTTTGTAGCCCAGACTTTGAAAGCAGATAGGCTCGGACGAAAACCCACGAACCGACAAATTAGTCCTCTTTTTTCCAAATCTTCAATGCTAGTCTGAATGTTACCCGTATCAAGCTTAACAATAGAGGTTCCATTAGCTGCTTTAAGACATCATGACTCTGTTTTCCTGGGATCAATCTTAGGCATTCTTAGATGTTTATGGGAAGCCCTAAGATTGATATTAGCATTGGGTTGAGGCTATCCACCATGGAGGGCATCCCTAAAATTCATTTTTGGGGTTGAGTTTTCGAAATTCTTACCCTTGACAAGGGTTTTCACTATAGAATTATTTTGTGGGTGCACCTTAGCACCAGATTCACTTGAGACATGAGCCATTTTTTGATCAACTGCTTGAAACTTGTTTTGTGATCTCTTTAATCTTTGTCCTAGATGCCATGGAAAGGTATGGTTTTCACTTTTCTTTTATGCAACAAATTGGAAGCCGTTGTCACTCAAGTTCATAGTATGATCTGTTGAAAGAAAAATTTCTAACCCATATTGGATCCCCTACAACATTTCCTGTTAAAATATTGAGCATAAACCACAAAAATATTGGCCGCTAGGGCCCGAAGGCCCTAAAAACCAACCTATGGAGCTGCTTGCACTCAACCCAGATGAAACCCTTGCATAGCCGCTTGCCAAAAATCTCATTCATATATAGGGATGCGCTAGGATATGTGTTGCTCCAAATTATATGAAAAATTATGGAGACGTTCTAGGGTTTTTCAGGCATCTACCCTCAAAATTTTAGTTCAATCTGAGTCCGGATGAGTGAGATATCACCGAAACAAGTTCGATAGCTTGGACAATCATGCGAAAAACGTCCCTCGATTATCTAATTAATTAATTATATATATTATTACCTAATTATATTTAAGTTATATAAATGTGGTGTATATTTATATTTTTTATAGGATTTAAATTTTAAACCTCTATTCAAAATTAATAGGATATCAAAACCCCAAAAAAAAATTATAGGATACCAAAAAAACTAGTTACGTGAGGAGTATACCCGGATGGGACAGGCCTTGTGAAACGAAAATTCGTGGCCCCTAGGAGATAAGGGAACGGTTTTCCTTAATTAAAGTTTTATCTACATGTGTAGCGCAGTTGGTGAAAGTCTTGGTAGCTGGTAGAGGGCATACACAAATGGTTGTGTGTTATTCCCCTGTTGACAAGTGTAGCTTTCGGCCTAATGAGGAGTCATGGTTGGGAGGGGACGCATATTGACAAGTGTAGCTCTCGACCTATCGAGGGGTCATGGTTGGGAGAGGACTGCTCAACTCTATATGTCGGTCGTAGGGGTTTATCACACTAACCACAAATTTTAACATTATCTTTGACTCTTCTTCGAGAGGTCCAAGGTTCAAACCAGGATGTGGACGAGTGTGTGAAGGGTAGGTGTGTGTAACTGTGTATTAAATTCCCTATTGATGAGCATAACTCTCGGATCTACGAGGGATCAAGAAGACTGCGGTGGCAACGGTTTATAAAATAAAAAAATTCAAAATCTTTACCATTAAACTTACTTTGGTTATAATAACCTTAAATCCTTATTGACATCAAAGTCACAAATCATACATACTTTACTATAGTTTGAACTTAGGTCTCTTAAAAAACCAAAACTCCTCACCATAATTTAAACCTAAATCTCTTAAAAATACCCAAAAATTTAATCACCATGTTAAAGTTATGAGAAAATGGTTATAAAAAGATAAACGATTCAGTCCTCCTCTCACATAAAAAATTAGGGAGAATGGTAATTATTGAAATGACATTCTTCCATGTCATATAAATAAAACAGTGTTCTTTGGCTGTTTGTGCTGATTAGTCTTATCCAAATATATTATTCCATGTGCCCTTTATATAATATGTTTGGCTAATAAGTCAAAAACAAGCTGATGATTAAATTTGAAGTTGGTGCTATCTAATCATATGCTAGATGCCAAGAAAGGACCCTACTCGCCAACATCTGGTTGAATATTTGGCACTCAACTTTCTTGAAAAGCTTGGCCTAGGGCTCTGGGAATTGGAGAAGGTTATGTCACACCTTAGGAAAATTTTTAAATTGATGTTACCGGTGGTTCCATTAGATTCATGAAAGTAATTATCAATTGTTTTGAAAATTTTTAAATCTAGTCATAAGTTGTTTTTTAGAAAGTTATGAACAAATTTACTGTTTGTCTGACGTAAACACACAATTCCTTATGTGATCAATCAATACAATCATGGAAGAAAGATCACAATAGTGACCATAAATTAGTCACCCATGTTTGGAAAGTAATAAAATGATTGAAGGTAAACTTAAATTGATGGAATAATAATTGAAACTATTTATACTAAGGACACAAAATCTATGGGTAAGCTTTTGAAAGTACCAATATGTATTGCAGGGAAGTACCACCTGATTGATTTGTATAGGAGCACATGTGCTAGATGTTAACTTTTAGAACTTTTTATATATTAATTATATATATTTAAATAATTTTTAAAATTTAATTAATATAAATTTTTAATTTAATTAATATAATTTTATATAAGTTTTATTTATAGAATGATATTTTTTAAATTAATTATATAAGATTAGAATGTATGTATCGTTATTATATAGTAGTATTATATTAACTTAGTTATTATGTATGTGTTATTTTGTAAGATTTGAATATGAATTTTTATCTTGAAAATTAATTTCTTCTACAAATGTATGAAATCTATATGTCATTTTGATAGTGGTAATAAAGAGTGATTTGTATTGTTAGTCATTTCATTGTGACTATTGTTAGATGGAAAAAACAACCAAAACTTTATTCTTTAATACTATACATACCAAAAGAAATCATAAACCACATGGGAAAAAACTCCATAAATCATTACAAAGGCAAAATACTCAAATGCTTGCTATGCAAGATTACAACAAACTATATGACAATCCTCATAGATGTTAAGAAATGGCTCTATTCAAAACTTCTATACAAAGTTTATACACTACTCTTACATCCTACACCTACTTATACAATAGTGCATGTAATAAATAATTAAAAGCTTCACATCATCATAACTTATTACATTTTGGAGTGATAAGTAGGGTTAATTAAGATTGATCAAAACCGATTTTGAGGAGGGACGTTTTTCGTAGGACTGCCCAAACTATCAAACTTGTTTCGGCCATATCTCACTCATACGAAATCAGATTGAGTTGAAATTTTGAGAGTAGATGCCTGAAAAACCCTAGAACATCACCAATTTTTAGGTCATTTGGAGCAACACAGATCCTAGCGCATCCCTATGTATGAACAAGATTTTTGGTAAGCGACTGTGCGAGGGTTTCATTTGGGTTGAGTGCAAGCAAGTCCAGAGGTTGGTTTTTAGGACCTTCGGGCCCTAGAGACCAATATTTTTGTGGTTTATACTCAATATTTTAGCAGGATATGTTGCAGGGGATCCAAGATGAGTTAGAAATTTATCTTTCAACAGATCATGCTGTGAACTTGAGTGACAATAACTTCCAATTTATTGCACAAAAGAAAAGTGAAAACCATACCTTTCCATGACGTCTAGGGCAAGGATTAAAGAGTTTCACAAAACAAGATTCAAGTAGTTGATAAAAAAATGGCTAAGATCTCAAGTGAATCTAGTGCTAAGGTGCACCCACAAAATAATTCTACTATGAAACCCCTATCAAGGGTAAGAATTTTGAAGACTCAGCCCCAAAAATGAATTTTAGGGATGTCCTCCGTGGTGGACAACCTCAACCCAATGCTAATATTAATCTTAGGGCTTCCCATAAACCTCTAAGAATGCCTAAGATTGATACCAGGAAAACGGAGTCAGGATGTCTTAAAGCAGCTGATGGAACTCCTATTGTTAAGCTTGATATGGATAACATCCAGAATGGCATTGAAGATTTGGAAAAATAGGACTAATTTTGTCAATTCGTGGGTTTTCGTTCGAGCTTATCTGCTTTCAAATTCTGGGCTACAAAAAGCTTGAAAAATGAAGGTGAGGTACAAATCTCTATTTATCCAAATGGTTATTTTCTTGTTTTATTTGCTAATAATGAAGATAGAGAGAAAAATTTTCAAGGGGGTCCCTGGTTTTTTGGAAGGCCAGGGATTTTCATGAAGCCCTAGCAAACTAAATTTAAAACCGAAGAAGAGATGCCTTCTATAGCTCCCGTGTGGGTTAGACTCTTTGGCCTCCCTATTGAATTTTGGAATCCTATTATTTTTTCTTCAATTGGAAACTCTGTAGGAACTTTTATGATGACTACTGATTGTACTCAAAATTTTGAACATATTATTTATGCTCGGATTTGTGTTTTAATGGATTTTGACAAACCCCTACCTAAAAATATCACATTACAATTTGGGGAAGAAACTTGGGAGCAAGTAGTGGACTATGAGAACATTCCTTTTCATTGTAGAATTTACCATGAATATGGTCATTTGGCTAGTGCTTGCCCAAATAAAATTCTTGATCAAAAGAAAGAAGATATAAACTCAACAGGTTTCCAAATGCCTAAGAATAAGAACACTAAAAAAACCAGTTATGAAGGATCAATCAAAGTCATCTGCTAATATGTTTGAAATCCTTTCCACAAATAATATCCCAAGTGAGGAAGAGGAAATAATGAAAACAAAAATATTAGAAACACAATTTAAAGATGAAGGGAAGAACTCAGAGACAAACCAACAAATCAAAGGTTTTCAACAGAAAAAGGGAGAAAATTTACACAAGTAAAACAATCTTTTAAATGTCAAAATTTCAAATAATACAGGTCCCAATATAGACTCTGTTGAACCCTCTAGTAAAATTTTGGCTGTGTACGAGAATTATTCAAGGTTAGAAGCCATCTCAGATTCAATTGGAGTAAGTCAAGAAACAAGAAAAAAAAATTGAAGATGGATTCTAATAAAAAAGTAGGTCGCAAGACCAATCAATATCATATGGTAAAAGAAGGTGAAAAGCTTGTAGAAGAAGGTAAGATTAATGCCCTTCCCAAATTTTTTAGCCCTGGTATTAATGAAGATCATCATTTGGAATATTAGAGGACTCAAAGGAAGTATTTCAAAACAAAATGAAATTAGAAGAATGATTTAGATAAATCATCCACATCTTGTTTTCCTTTAAGAAACAAAGATGTCAATGGAGGATATGGACTCAATTGCCAGTAAAATTTGGACAACTGGAAAAGTGGTTTCCCTTAGTTCTTAGGGGAATTTTGGTGGTATTGCTTGTCTTTGGGACCCAAAAGAGGTAGTTATTCACCATATGGTTGGCAGTTGGGGTTTGTTGGCTATAACTATTCAAAGTAGATATTCCACCCAAATTATGCTCTACATTATTTTTTATGCTCCGACTAATTTGGAGGAAAAAAGAAGATAGTGGAAGGATATAACTCATATTATCTCTCATTTTCCTGAAGCTTGGATCTTGATCGGAGGAGATTTCAAATACCATCCTCTCTCTGGATGAGAAAATGGGGGGAAACGGAAATTTGGATAAAAGCACTGACCTCATGAGAAAATATATTGTAAACCTCCATCTTGTGGACATCCATCCAGATAATGGCCTTATGACTTGGTCTAACAGAAGGTAAGGCTTACCTTGTATAATGGAGAGATTGGATAGGTTTTTGCTCTCTAAAAATTTCTTAATCTATGGTCACATTCCTAAAGTGAAGACTCTTAACAATGTTGGTTCGGATCATTGGCTAGTCATGGTGGAAATGTGGAAAACCAATGTGAGTTTCTCTCCTTTTTATTTTTAATTAATGTGGCTCAGAGACAGTTCCTTTGGACCTCATGTGCAACAATGGTGGAAGGAAGGTAAGCCTAGGCATGGGACTAAGATGTTTTGTTTTGCCAAAATACTGCAATACATTAAATCCAAAATCAAGACATGGAAATGGAAGGAGTTTGGGGATGTTCATAAAAAAATATGAACTTATTGCTCAACTTGAAAATTTGAATAAGAAAATCCATTTAGATGGCCTCACAGAGAATAGAAGTGCAGATGAAATTAAACTCACAACTTAGTTAGAGGAATGGGAAAAAAAGAAGAAATCTTATGGAAGCAAAAATCTAGAATTCAATGGCTCAAAGAAGGAGATCGAAACACAAATTTCTTCCACAAATCTCTTCTAGCTCAAAGATCTCATAATTTTATTTCTTCCCTGAAATCAGATTCTCGAGATGTTGTCTATACTTGGGATGGCATGAACTCTATTGTTGTCGATTACTTTTCCAATATTTTTTTTGCTATTCCTCTTGACTCAGCTTCTCAACAAAATATTCTTCAAGAAATCCCTTCTCTTATCACTTTTGAGGAGAACTCTATTTTGAATGCTCCTATTACTATAAATGAGCTTCAACAGGTAGTTTTTAAAATACAAAAAGGGAAAACCCCAGGTCTTGATGGTTTTCCCATTGAGTTCTACCAAGAGTTCTGGGATATCCTTCATGTTGATTTATTAGAGGTGGTGGAAGAAGCCAGGAAATCCAAATAAATTTTGAAGGTTATCAATAAAACTTATATTACTCTTGTTACAAAAGCTCAAGAGGTTGATCATATCTCAGCTTTTAGACCTATTTCTTTATGTAATGTTCTTCTCAAAATTATTACTAAGATCATGGTAGAAAGGTTGAAGCCTCTTTTGCATAAGATTATTTCCCCTAAGCAAAGGGGGTTATGTGGAAGGGCGTCAAATAGTATATGAGATAGTTCTTTCTTAGGAAGCCATCCATTCCATGGATATGCAAAAATCTCCTTCCATGTTCATTCGATTAGACTTATCCAAATCTTATGACAGAGTGGATTGGCACTTCCTTATCAAAGTTTTGAGGCAATTTGGTTTCTCTAAGGATTGGATGGATTGGATTATGGGATGTATCTCTTCAGTTTTCTACTTAGTTCTTATCAATGGTAGACCTTCTCAGTCATTCCTAGCTCCCAAAGGTATTAGGCAAGGTGACCCATTATCCCCTTATTTATTTATCATTCTTGTTGAATCTTTGGGTAGGACTATAACCAAAAAGAAGGAAAACAAAAACCTTGAGGGAGTTACCATTGCTCATGGAGCTAGACCTATATCTCATCTTCAATTTGTGGATGACTCTACTATTTTAGGTAAAGCTACAATTAAGGAAGTTTCTAATATTAAGCAAATCATTAGTTATTTTTCTAAGGCTACTGGGAAGTTGATCAATGAAGATAAATCTAGTTATTTTATTTCACTGCTCTGCCAAATAGAAATCCATAGTCTTGGATAAATTAAGATATAAGAAGACCTCCCTTTCGATCACTTATTTAGGTATTCCCATCAATATTCAAAGGCAGAAAAATAAATATTGGAATTGGTTGTTGGACAAAGTCAAGAAGAAAATTGGAAAGTGGACCAACAGGTGGATTTCTTCTGGGGGTAGAATCACCTTGGTAAAATCAGTCCTTCAAGCTATTCCTATTTATGTTTCTTCTATGTTGAATATCCCAAAGGCTATTCTTCAAGAACTGGATCAAATTAGTCATCGATTCCTTTGGAGTGGTACTAAGGAGAAAAGAAAATGGGCCTTGGTGAAATGGGACACTTTATATCTTCCTAAGAATGAATGGGGTTAGGATTTCAATATTCTATTAATAACAACAAAGCTTTAGATGCTAAATTATATTGGAGGATGTTGCATAACCCCAATGCTCTTTGGGCCAATAATCTCCGTGCTAAATTTGCTTAGAACAAAAGTCCTGAAGATCTTGTTCACTATCAACTTCCTACCAAAGGTTCTCCCATTTTAGAAGTTCTTAATACTGGTGAGGATTTGATAAAGAAAAAATTATTTTGGATCATTCATAATGGTCAATAGGTAAATTTTTGGACAGATTCTTGGGATGGTCACAAACCTTTGATAACTCAGTTTCTCGATTGGAGGCCTTGGATATAGGAGCTTCACCGATCTAACTGGATAAAGGTGGCTAATTACTGTTGGTATAATACTGGTAATTCAAATATTGGTAGATATTGGATCCCTATTGAGGGCTGGCCTATTCAAATCCTATAAAGGTAAAGATAAGATATCCAAGGCATCCTTCATATGAGATATTTCTTTTGGTCCCTTGAAAAATATTGTTTTGGATGGAACAACACTACTAAGGGTGAGTATTCAGTTGCTCAAGGTTATTTGACCTTATGCCATAATAATCCCAACCAATATTTTGACATATTTTCTCAATTGTGGGATCAAAATCTCTGGCCTAAGGTGAGGTTCTTTACTTGGCTTTTATTGCATCGTAGGGTGCTTACTAGTGAGCAACTTATGAAGCATGGTTTTCATGGCCCTTTTAGATGTGAAATGTGTGAAGAGAATGTAGAAAATCTCAGCCATATTTTTATTGAGTGTACTTTAGCCTCTGAGCTATGGAGGAGAATGACCACTTTACTTGGCTTAAAATGGTCCAATTTTTTTACTTTTGAACAACTTTGGAGGGATTGTCCTAATCAAGAGGGTGTTGATCATTTTATTAGGTAGTTAGTTTGGATGGGTTCTACCATTATTCTTTGGAATATCTGGAATGAAAGGAAAAACTAAATTTTTAATAAAGATAGGAAGGATATTCACTATATTTGGAAAAATACCATAGCCAACTTAGTTGAATCAGTCCATCAACTCCTTAATCACCCCCAATACTCCCACAAAATATGGGATCAAGTGATGCAAATATTGAAGATTAAATCTTCTAAGGGCAACCAACTTAAAGGGATTGTGAGTATTTGTAAGATGGATATGACAAGAAATTGGTAATCTCCTCCTAAGGATGTTGGAAAAGTCAATACTGATGGAGCCTCTAGAGGGAACCCTAGAAAAGCCAATGTAGGAGGAATTGGTAGACTTTCAGATGGCTCCCTGGTTTTTACTTTTGCTGAGAATTTGGGTATTCTTTCCAATAACCTTGCTGAGGGATATGATATCCTTAAAGGCCTTCAAGAGGCTACTAAGGTTGGATGGGAAAAGGTGTTAGTTGAGTCTGACTCTCAACTCATGATTAATATTTTGAAGACTCCTAAGAATCATAAGGTTGATTGGAGAATAAAAAGAATTATTGAGAAGATTTAATTAATCTAGATGGGATTTTTGAAAGTTGATTACAATCATGTGGTCAGAGATCAAAACAAGAGTGTTGATACTTTAGCTAATTGGGCTTTGGACAAAGGTGATCTTACTTGTTATGGCCACCCTCCTAGATGGTGGGCTTCGCAAATAAGGGAAGCTCTTATTTCTATCATTTCTTTGGATGGCTCTAGTTCTGAAGGTACCTAGTTTCTTCTTGCTTTATTTTTGCTTCTCTTTGGTTCGATCAGGTTTTTTTAGTTCCCTAGCTCAAACTATTCTTTCTTTTGTTTCCTTTGTTGATTCTTGCCTTAAAAGTCTTCTAGTCTAGTAAGGTCATCGTTATGTTTAATTTTTTTTTCTTTTTTATTTTTTGTTTAGTTTTTAAAGGTGAGCGTGTTCTTTTGTTTTGTTTTGTTTTTGTGTTCTTTGTGTTGTTTTTTGTTGTTCTTGTGATTTTTTATATTTTTTGTTATTGTTCTTGTGTTTTTGTCGTTCTTGTTCTTGTGTTTCTGTTTGTTTGTGTTAATTCATGTTTTCTATGTTTTTTATTTTTGTTTATTGTTTGTTGTTGGTTGTTTTTTATTTTATTTTTTAATGTTTAGGTTTTGGTTGTGTTTATTTTTCATGTTTTTTTTGTTATGTCTTTGTAGTGTTCTGTTGTTTTTGTCATGTTTGTATTTTGTTATGTTGTTCTTGTGTTTTTTCTATGTGGTCAGTGTTGTGTTTTTTTTAATCTTATTGTGTGTGTGTTTGGTTGTGCTTTTCTTTTTGACACACTCAAAGATCATATTTTTTATTTCATTTTATTATTTTTATTGTTATTTATTTATTTTTAAAAAAAGTTTTTGTGTGTTTGTTTGCTCCTTGAGTATGTCAAGAGTGGTAGACCAGGTTTGAGTCCTCGACGTTTTTGACAGAATGGATACCTCTGCCTCATTGGGTCTTACCCAAAAGTGGCATCCCTTCTGGGATGTTTTCCAAAAAAAAAAACTTCTTACATTTTCAATTGTGTCAGTCTCACTGTTATAAAATTTCGTATACAAGGAAAACTTAAGTGAAATTTAACTTGGAGATACACATGGCATGTCACTCTCAACTAGACGTGACATTATCTTATAATGTGATTCAAATATACCTATATGACACCTACCATAATATTTCTATAAGAGGTTAAATAAAATTTCTCATCTATGAATACCTGACACCTTACATGGAGGTTGCAAGAGAAAGATGCTAACTAAAAATAATATTCTCATAAATGAGAATAAAAAATATTTGAACAAGTCATAAATAAATTATAGGCAAATAAATATTAACAACCCCAAAAATTCTCTTAATATTTATTCGAGGGTAATATTGACACGAGTGCACTCAAAAATACATACAATGGTGATTAAATACACTAAATCTCTTCTCTAATATACATTTAGGATGTATATTTACAATATATAGATGCACATTAAATTGGAAGAAGGTGTTATTACTTCACACTCTTCCACATCTCTAAAAGTAATTCCTATGCCAAGGAAGTTGTAAGAAAATAATCCATATAAGAGATATGGAGCATAATAGTCCAAATTGAAGATGAGGACAAGCACCACCGATGTCAAACCCTATGAGAAAAATTCAACACATGTCAATAAGAAAGGAAAATAAAAATTGTTTTCATTATTTATTACTACACTATAAAGTGAACCTAATTCACAAATATTCAAATAGTTGCACATGCCTTCATAGGGGTTTAATAAAGGTAACCGTAAATTTGAAAGAATATATCTCATAGGATATTAAAATAGGTCTCATGTATTAAATGATATGAGATCAACTTATTAAATACCTTGAATTTCAAGGAGGATACAAAAGTTTAAATATTGCTAGACTATACATGCATAATTGTAAAAAATATTATTATATTTTCATTATGTGGTCATGATGTAATATGAATGAGATTCATTTCAATCCCATGTAACAAATAAAAAATTAAAAAGGAAGTTTAATGTGTATGTCGTAAAAACTTAAATAAGAATGCAAGTTCTTATCCACAATGAAAGCGATAGTTTTGGAGTGGCCTAGGGTTGTTTTTTGGTGATAGGTTTAAATAGTAGGTTTCAAGAGATTTATGGTTTTAGAGCTCCACAGTGGAGGTCATGCAAGAGATGACAATTTTGGAGTAGCTTAGGGCTATTGGTGGTAAGTTGTAGATTTGTTAGCTTATTTATTGAGATAATAGATTGACCATTTATGGTGGTTGGTGAGGGAGATTGCACAGGTTTTCAAGATAAATCTATGGTCCTAGAGCTCCATATGGTGGCACTATAAGAGGAGATAGTTTTGGTGGTAGGTTTTAGGACTGTAGCAGTTGGTGAAGGAGATTACATAGGATTTCAGGATATATATGTGGTTCCAAAGATTCACAATGGAGGGTTGTTTTTTTGGTGGTAGGTTTCAACAATTGGTAAGGAAGATTGTATAATATTTTAAGATAAATATGTGGTTTTAGAGCTTCATAGTGGAGGTCCTATAGGAGGTGATAGTTTTGGAGTATCATAGGGTTATTTTTTTGTTAGGATCCCATCCTAACATTACTATGTAATAACCTCCTTTCTAATGTGGGGATCCCATCCTAATTATATTATATAATTTTTGTAATGTGTATGTGGTACTTGAGGTGCCAAGACAAGTGGGGCCACTTAATGTAACCATTATAAAGAAAGTAACTTCTTGTTTGGTAGAAGATTCTAGCTCGGGTGACCACTTGAATGTGAAACTGACCTTTGAAAATTATAGTTAGGGTTATGAAGAGTCTTTAAAAAGGCAAGGGGGCATAGAAGAAGATATCTCATATTTCGTTGTATCGAAGCTTTGCTTCTAAGTAGGTTACCTCCTCAAAGAGACCTACAATTATATAACGTTCTTGATTTTTTACAATATAATCTACTACTTTCCATTTCATCTTGTAATATTGTTAATTTCAAGATTATTTTTTGTTGTTATCAATATTGTATGGATGTGTTCTAATTTTACTACAAGGTTCTTAACATTTTTAGTGGAAGGTTTCAAATTTGCTGGCTCATCCATTGAGATAATGGATTGACCATTTCTAACAATTGGTGAGGAAGATTTCATAGGATCTCACAATAAATCTATAGTTCAAGAGCTCCATAGTGGAGGTACTATAGGAGACAACAATTTTGGAGTAGCTTAGGGCTATTTTTTGGTGGCAACTTTCAAATTTATTGAATCATCTATTGAGATAATGGATTGGCCATTTCTAGAATTTGGTGAGAGAGATTGCAAAGGATTTCAAGATAGCTCCATGGTTCAAGAGCTCCATAGTGGTAATGTTATAGGAGGTGAAAATTTTGGTGGTAGGTTTCAAGTCAAAAATATTTTTTTCTCTAATCTATAATTTTTATGGTATTTTTTACCCATGAGGGTATTAATGGTTTGTGGATGAAGATCACATGAGGAGAAATATTTATTATGTAATTGTTTCCTCTATTAGAGATAGAGATTTTTGTTATAAGTAATTTAAATTAACAAATGGGTTTTGAAAGGGCCCCAAAACCTTTTACAAAAAGTCACAGGTCAACTAACCAGATCCAACAGTATAGCGCTAATAGACAAGGGCTTACAACCGCAACAAACTGAACTAGAAAGGGAGTCCCTATGGGATGATACCAACAAAAAAATCTTGATAAAACTATCTTGACCAAGACTAGCAGGGTAGACCTTGGTAGAAATAGAGCACACCACCATTACTTTTCGGTGTTGGCTTTAGTATTCTAGTTGTCGTTCGAAGCGTCACCTGCATTCTTCATGTGGCTATGAATTTTATCCAGAGTACTAGAGATAGAGATTTTTTGGCTCATCTATTGAAACAATAAATTGACTAAAGTTTAGAAATAGAATTTTATTTTAAAGTTATTTTTAAAAACAAAAAAAAACAAAAATACCATTAGGGAGATATGAAACCTGATAATGGAGGATGATGAGAAGGAAGAAAGGTTTAAGGCTTTATTAGAACAAGGGTCTAAATAAGAAGTTGTGGACTATTCGATAGATCCGCATGAGGAGATCTCCTTTAGTAAGTCTAGAAGAGAGGAGTCACCTTTAAAAGAGTTCATCAATGGGTTTGCATCAGTGCTTATTTTGAAGGAGGATTTGTAGCTTTTATACTAGAGTAGAGACTAGGATTCAAATTTTTAGAGAAATATTATCAAAATAGGCCATAATTCTCTAAATAATGTTTTGAGGGATAATAAAAATATAAGGAAATCTAGTTGATACCATAGAAGAAGAATTTGGAAGGAGAGAACTCAAAGAAGAACCCCTTAAAAGCATAGAATAAGTCAATCAAGTGTATTCAAAGGAAGAGTAATTAAGCAAATTTAGTCCTAGGAGAAGATGTGAAAATGGGGGAAGTTATCAAACTCTCAAAAATATGTTTTTTGGAATATTCTATGGGTGTGATATTTCTAGAAAACCTTGGTAGACTAGCTGTCCAGGGAATGTATGAAAGTCCTAAGGTATATGCCTAGTTTCTTGTTGTTGGTAAGAGGGTGGTTGTCATTTTAATTCAAGACTAAGGAAGACACGGAGAAGGTTTTGTCAGATAATAGGTTTTGGGGGCTAGCTTTGTTAATATTCATATTGTGAGACCCCTATTTTGGTCCTAGGACCAATCGTATATATGCTTACCTTGTATGGGTAAGGTTATCTGGTTTTCTATTGGAATTTTGGTCTAAAGATATTTTCCAATCCATAAACAACTACATTTATTATTTCTTGGAGGTGGATGTGGTATCAATCCTCATGCATGATAACAATGTAAATGATACTTATTGATGTGGATTAGAGAGATAAATTGGTGAGGGAAATTGTGTTGAAGTACAACAAAGAAATCCATGTTCAAAATCTAGACTACATTGGAGTACCTTTTAGGTGTACACATTGTCATAGCTATAGGTATATTGCGAGGGATTATTTTCTTATTTTTTTGAGGAATGTTTGGTATCATAAGATAGAGGGAGGGAAAAATTATCTTATGATATATGACTCATAGACTAGTATAAAATTAAATTAGTGTGTAAGAAACACAAGCTAGAGGAATTAGGGAAAAGAATAGGAGATGGAGAGAAGGTGTAGATAAAATTTTGTGCTAGATCAAGTGATGGATTCAATAAACCATCCTAGTTTGAAGAAACATTAGGAATCTCAAAGTAAAAGTTGGTTATCATGCTTCTGGACCTAGATACAAGCTTACTAGGTGAAATTATTGCTAAATATCATTTCTCATTTGGGATCATAGGTAATTATCCTCTAGGTCTATCAACTAATCAATGAAAAAACTTATAAGTTTTTAAAACTAAGTCTCCATTTGAAGGGGGTAAGGGTGGAGTTGAGGTGCAAGGAGGACCCTCAAATTCTTCTTCCTTGGTGGAAGTGGATCCAAACCTTGGTTTAGACTTAGTTAAGTTTATCAATATTGCTCCATAGGTAAACCACTTTGAGTTTGCTTCCCCACTTCATTCTGCTTGTGGTCAAGAGGTTTTTGTGTCCTTAGAAACCTATAAGTACCCCATCCAATCCTATAAAGGAAGAGCAAGACTAAGGAAATGGGAAGTCAAGAGAGGCCTCAATTTAGATGTGGGGGCAAGGAGTCTCTCTGATGGGAGGGGCAAAAGATATATTCTTTCACTAGCTAAGAATAAAGTCCTCTATGAAGTTCAATAAGGAAATCAATATACTTTAAAAGGGATTCTTAGAACAAGGAAGATCTTGGGCATAGTTGACCAATGAAAATTATTTTCTTTAATATCTAGGGGGTGTGTAACTTGGTAGAAAAAGATGCTCTAGGTAGGTTGGTAAAAATTATTTGGAGATCCTGCTAATTCAAAAGAAAAAAGGTTAGGTAAGAAAGTGATGGAAGATCTTATAAATTTTTTAAAGAATGAGATTTTATAACCTTTGATGTTGTAGGGGATTTGGAAGGAGTGGTCATAGGGTGGAAGACTAACTGGTTTAGACTAACCAAATTTGTAATTTTTGACCTAGAATTAAGGATTGAATTATTTTCAATGGAGCTAAGGAAAATAGTGATAGTGGTGAAAATTTATGGTCGCTATAAAGACAAGAAGTATTGGGATAAGCTATTGGATTAGAAGTTCCTAGAAGCTGATAATTTAATTTTAGGAGGTGATTTAAACTTAACTATATCTAGGAGTGAAGTGTGGGGTACTACCGCTAGAATTTATCCATTAGCTAATTACTTCATCAAATTTTTTGTAAGGGGATGGTAGACTTGGAGCCTATAAAGTTGGTCCTAGATTGGAGAAACATGAGGGTAGTGTTGTAATCACAATGACACTGAGAGGGGGGGTGAATCAGTGTGTTCTTTAAAATATCTAAAACATATGATTTTAAAACCAGCAGCAGTTTAAAGCAGATAAAAGAAATACTAAATGCATCAAGAAAGCATCACACATGACACAACATTTTAACGAGGTTCACCAATGTGGCTACTCCTCAAAAATACTGCTTGGACTACCATCCAAATCCAGTCAATGCAAAGCTACAACTTTACATAAATCTTTACCAGCACCAAGCTGGAAGGAGCACCAACCCCTTAACTTTATCTGCTTCAACAGAATGGAGCACCAACTCCTATTTTACCAGCACCTCACTGGAAAGAGGCACCAACCCCTTATGCCAAGCTACAACTTGGAAGATAATAATAAAAATTACAAAATAGAACTTTCACCTCATTTCTCATGGTCTGCTATTTTTCCGCACTCTGCTCTCTCTTGCGCAATCACTTCACACAGTCTGCTGCACTGCTACAGCCAGACTTTGTAATCAACTTTGCCCTTCGTGCTTCTCTGCACACTCTGCTTCTCTGCACACTCTGTGTCATTTCACATTACGCTCTCTGCTCAACACGATCTTCACTTTCACAAACACTATGCTCGCTTTTTCACTTTATCTTAACACCCCCACTTACAAACTCGAAGAACCCTTGCTTTTATAGAAGAAATTTTAGAAACAAACCCTAGAAGAACGTCGGCTAAGAAACCCTAGAATTTGTCAGCTGCCAAACCCTAAAATCCATCGACTGTAACCCTAAGAATGTCGGCTGCAAAACCCTTCTACCACCTTCGTCACCTTCCTGTAGCTTATTGCCGTGAAATAGTAACACGTCGGCCCTTTTTAATTTAATTTAATATTTTAATTTAAATTTTAAATAAAATAAAATTTAAACTAAATATTTAAAATTAAATATCTTCATCACCGGGGCATCTTTTTCAACGAAACGAAGAGCCAACTTGGGTTTTAGGAAAAACCCATTTCAAATATGTTATCCATGGTTTTAAATAAACCTTTTATTTTGACTGCCTTGGTTTTCACAAAAAAACCTTTAAAATTTAAACCAAATATTTAAAATTAAATATCTTCATCACCGGGGCATCTTTTTCAACGAAACGAAGAGCCAACTTGGGTTTTAAGAAAAACCCATTTCAAATCTGTTATCCATGATTTTAAATAAAACTTTTTATTTTGACTGCCTTGGTTTTCACAAAAATCCTTTTCGCTTCTTGTTTGAGCTGCTGTCCATTGCATCATTAGATCTAGTCAATTGTATTGACAACAATGACAATCCTCCTGCAACACCTTGCTCAACACTTGAACCCTATCAATTGTACTTTGGCTGCACCTTGCTTGTTCAATAAACTCTTGTCCATTGCATCAATAAATGTCATGCATTGTGTTGACAACAATGACAATACTTGTTTGCTTGCACTTTGCTCAACAATCTCCCCCTTTGGAATTGTTGGCAACACATGTGCAATTTTCCTGTAAATCTTCTCCCCCTTTGACAATAATACCAAAGGGCTACTGCTGAGACTCCCCACGAGTCTATGCACAACATTCTTAGACACAAATTATTACAATTAGCAAATATTCCAAGCATGAACAAGAAGAAAAACAAATACACAAATGCTCCCCACGAGTCCAAGACCACTTCATTTCGCTGATTGACAACATCATGATAAGCATAATAGGCATCAATAAAATCAACAATGTGAATAGCGGCAATAACCGATGAATGACACCATCACCGTCAACTTCACCAATATAACATGTGTAAGAACATGACTGAACCACTATCTTCTATGCAGCTACCCTCTGTTACCTTGCAAACTCAAACTTGTCCACTGTTAGTGAAGGCATACAATAATCTTATATAGCCAACTTTTTGTTCTGCAATGCCAGCAACATCTGCATACAACTTCACCATGCATCTTGGATATATTCTCAACAAGCTTGAACCCAATGACAGTTGTTTGTCTCTCTCTGCAGTGAGAATCCAGTGAGGCTACCTCAATCCACTTTCAACTCTGTGCAAGTACCAAACACTGTACCATAGGACAACCAACATCTTTTCTCAACCAATTAGGGCTTTAGCAACAATGCTTATAGACAAGGTTTAACCAACATCATTCAACTCAAGATTAACCTTGAAGCATTCAACCAATCACTACATGAAAAGGAAACTAGTAGACATCCTTTTCCTTCCAAAGGTATTTGAACAAGACGGCCACCAACATAAATCACCAAGGCAAAGAATAACTTGCTCAAATCAAACTCAATGGAGTAAGCCTAAATCATGTATCAAGAAAAGTATTAACTTGATCAAAACAACCACTATGAAAGCAACTCAACTATTCATCACCAGGTTGGAAATCATCTGGCTGCTCATTAAAAAACTTTTTCTTCAATCTTCCCATTTAACATGCTTGATTTCACTTTTGTCAACAAAATTGACAAGTGACTCACATCTGTACCAATTTTTGTCCAGCACTGCAATTTTATTGCCAACTCTTACTTTCAACTATGCATGTCGGAAGAAGACATTTTGTCAAACACTTTATGGCCAACCGTAGTGCACCTTACTCGGCCTCAAGCTTCTTATCCTTGGAGTGGCATTAAATCAATAGTTAAAACAAAAGCTGTCTGTGAATTAAATATATTCACCAAGGTGTCATGAAAGATCTGGCAATCTTCACATCAAAGAGTAAAAACAAATACATGTTGCTCGAAACACACATACATGGCTAGGGCAAGCATTCTTTCGTTGAGCAAATTATCTGGACTATTATGATTCATAATTTTGAACAGTGGTATTAAGAATCATCAACGATACAACGGTGACATATCTCAAAACTACCAATGGTGACAACTCTCAAATTAAACACCACACTTCACGGCATTTCCACAAACCACTATATAAACTGAAAAACACACTTTAACAACTATACAACATTAACCCAACTACTTACCTTTCATCCTCAGATACCTAGACAAATACATAGGAGCATTAAAATAAAACTTTAATATTGCTCCTCCCGAGGATGTGCCACACGGAGTTGCTTAGAGCAATGGCGGAGTAGCCTCCTTCGGTCCAAGGAGACACAATTTCCTTTCTTCTGTCTTTCTCCAGGACTTTCCTGAACTTGGGCTTGGGTTTTTCAACAACATCCCTATTTTGCTCCTGTTCGTGAACTTGAACATTTCTCTTGTGGGGTTGTCTCTTGTGCATTCTTGATGGATGATTATTTTCTTTTCTTTTATGCACATGATATGTTCCTTGTCGGTGTTGTCCTCTTTGTGTCCGATGAAATCTAGGGTTTTGCCTTAGATTAGATATAGAAGTGCTTGGAGAGAACCTTGCTATGTGCCCTTGACCGTTGCATTTAAAACATTGCACATGTTTTATTCCCTGTCTGTATTGCATTCTATGTGTATGATGAAATCTATGGTATTGCCTTAGATTGGATACAGAAGTGCTTGAACAAAACCTTGCTATGTGCCCATGGCCATTACATTTAAAACATTGCACGGGGTGTTCACTCAAAAAAATAGAAGTATTTTTATCGAGCATAACTCTTTGATCTATTGTTTAGTCCACAATAAATTGCCTTGTGACCAAAGTGGTTGCATTTAGAACAATAGCCATAAAAAGCATTATTATTAAAAGAGTGAGAGTGAGAGAACCTCTTTTCTTTGTGGTTGCTTTCTTTGTAGATCTTCTTTGATATTTTCTTCCTTTTGAGGATTCGACTTGAGACTTTTCTTGTTTCAATCCTTCAGCCGAGGACTTCTTCTTCTCTGCATATTTGGAGGATGAAGGTTGTTCAGCTTCATATCCAAGACCAAACTTAGGTTGTGGAGCTTCTTTGTTGATTTATCATTGTATCTAGCAACTCTGTGCTCTTCTCAAATTTGAGATTTATATTGGCCTCTTTTAGTTGTTTCTTCAATGAAACAATCTCTTCTTCTTGTTGGCGGCATACGAGTCTCTTTCTCATTGATTTGATACACGAGAGTTTCTTCACTCTTTTTGAACTCTTCTATTTTCAGCTCCAGATTGTTAACAACTTTGTTAGATTCCTCTTCATGTTTGCTTGTATATACCAACTTTATTACTCATTTCTTATATACTGCATTCTTAAACCGTCAATTTCTTTTTCTAGCTTGCTGCAATACTCTGTTTTCCTAGAAGATTGCATTTCAAGATCTTCAAAAATTTTCTTGTAATCTTCTACTTGAATTTTCAAGTTGGTGATTATATCTTCTGCATCCTCAACCTTTTTACTCAAGTCTGAAATCAGTTTTCGTTCCCAATTTGCTTTTGCATCACTTCCTTCTTCATCACACTCTTGTTTTGAATCTGTTTCTTTATCAATTTTGAACGGATCATCTTCATCTTCACTGCTACTAAACCCATGGCACTGGCGTCCATTATGCCCGAGTTGACCACAAACAAAACATTCTCTACCTTGTGAGCAATCAGCTACAAAGTGACCGGTCTTCCCACATATGGTGCAAAACTTTATTAATCTGGATTGTTCTCCTTTGTTTGATTCATCTCTTGAATCTATTTTCATTCCCAAAGCAGCAACATTGAGATCATCTTCATTTTCTTTTGTGCCCTTGTGAGATTTCTTCTTCTTGTGTCTTATGGTTTTGCTTTTGCCTTTCCTTGCCATTTGTGTTCTTGTAAGATCTTCCTTCAAGCTGTTAAACTTTCCGAAGGAACTTGGCTCTGATACCAATTGTTGTAATCACAATGACACTTGAGAGGGGGGTGAATCAGTGTGTTCTTTAAAATATCTAAAACATATGATTTTAAAACCAGCAACAGTTTAAAGCAGATAAAAGAAATACTAAATGCATCAAGAAAGCATCACACATGACACAACATTTTAACGAGGTTCACCAATGTGGCTACTCCTCAAAAAGACTGCTTGGACTACCATCCAAATCCAGTCAATGCAAAGCTACAACTTTACATAAATCTTTACCAGCACCAACTGGAAGGAGCACCAACCCCTTAACTTTATCTGCTTCAACAGAATGGAGCACCAACTCCTATTTTACCAGCACCTACTGGAAAGAGGCACCAACCCCTTATGCCAAGCTACAACTTGGAAGATAATAATAAAAATTACAAAATAGAACTTTCACCTCATTTCTCATGGTCTGCTATTTTTCCGCACTCTGCTCTCTCTTGCGCAATCACTTCACACAGTCTGCTGCACTGCTACAGCTAGACTTTGTAATCAACTTTGCCCTTCGTGCTTCTCTGCACACTCTGCTTCTCTGCACACTCTGTGTCATTTCACATTCTGCTCTCTGCTCAACACGATCTTCACTTTCACAAACACTATGCTCGCTTTTTCACTTTATCTTAACACCCCCACTTACAAACTCGAAGAACCCTTGCTTTTATAGAAGAAATTTTAGAAACAAACCCTAGAAGAACGTCGGCTAAGAAACCCTAGAATTTGTCAGCTGCCAAACCCTAAAATCCGTCGGCTGTAACCCTAAGAATGTCGGCTGCAAAACCCTTCTACCACCTTCGTCACCTTCCTGTAGCTTATTGCCGTGAAATAGTAACACGTCGGCCCTTTTTAATTTAATTTAATATTTTAATTTAAATTTTAAATAAAATAAAATTTAAACTAAATATTTAAAATTAAATATCTTCATCACGGGGCATCTTTTTCAACGAAACGAAGAGCCAACTTGGGTTTTAGGAAAAACCCATTTCAAATCTGTTATCCATGGTTTTAAATAAACCTTTTATTTTGACTGCCTTGGTTTTCACAAAAAAACCTTTAAAATTTAAACCAAATATTTAAAATTAAATATCTTCATCATCGGGGCATCTTTTTCAACGAAACGAAGAGCCAACTTGGGTTTTAAGAAAAACCCATTTCAAATCTGTTATCCATGATTTTAAATAAAACTTTTTATTTTGACTGCCTTGGTTTTCACAAAAATCCTTTTCGCTTCTTGTTTGAACCTTCTGTCCATTGCATCATTAGATCTAACTGACTGTATTGACAACAATGACAATCCTCCTGCAACACCTTGCTCAACACTGAACCCTATCAATTGTACTTTGGCTGCACCTTGCTGTTCAATAAACTCTTGTCCATTGCATCAATAAATGCATACACTGTGTTGACAACAATGACAATATTGTTTGCTGCACTTTGCTCAACAGGTAGGAGTTGATAGAATTTATAAGAGGCTAGATAGATTATTAGTTGCTAAAAGTTTGGAAAATGAGAATTATAGACAAAAGTCATGGGTTAAAAATGTAGGAGACTCTGATCACTCCCCCATCATGCTCCTTGTAGCCAAAGAGGAGAAAAAACCATCTTGTGTGTTTACATTCAATTCTACGTGGATGAAAGATAATAACTTTGTAACTCCAGTTAAATTACAATGGGTGAAGTTTGATCCTAGTTTGAGAGAAATTGCTAGTATTCAATTTGAAATAAATATAAAAAGGGTTAAGGCAATCATGGTTCAATGAACCTATAAAAAGAGATTTATGGATGAACATTTAATGAGGGAGATTGAGAAGGAGCTTGTAGTGCATCTAGTAGATGACTTTATAAAGGTTTGGATGAGGAATTAAGGCTTAAGTATAAAATATAGCTCAAGATGGAAGTAAAGTCTCCTCCTTTAAATTAATAGTAGACATGGGCATAAGGTATTTTGGTCAACTATATAAGGATCCTAGTTAAGTCAATATAGTTGAACTAGTAACACAAACTTCTCTCCTCAAATTTGTAGACCAGGAAGCCAATGCTGAGTTGGTATAAGAAGTCTTGAAGGAGGAACTTAAAGCTATTTTAACCTCCTTAGAAAATATAAGAGTCCAAGGTATGACAATTGGACTATGGAATTGTTCCTTGGGTTCTATGACCTAGTCTAACCTGCTCAAGGTTGTGGAGGAGCAAGGTTATGCATAAGGGGTCAGACCTAAAATCTATTTATAAAAATAGGGTGAATCAATTTTGAAATTGTTGTGAATCATGTCCAAACTCATGTAAAAGACATGATAAATTAACTTTATTTTTCACCAAAAATTATAAAAATAGGGTAAATCAATTGTAAAATCTTGTTACCAGTCGTTTTTCATATATTCTTGTGATATGATAATAATATTTACCAAATTAATCAGTTTAGGTTGCCTATATCTAGCATCCTACACATTACCCTTACTAGATCTCTACTTATTTTTCTCTTGTATTGTAGTTTAGCAACTTTAGAGCTCATTTTGAAGGTCTTTTGAGGGTTTTTTGAGGATCTTACCAAGTGCCAAAATGATCATAGATTTGTTTAAGGCATAGATCTCATTGAGCTAGGTGGTTTAAAAAAATAAAAATGAAGCTCTATATCAAAATTTATGCCTCCTAGAAGGTTCTCTATAGATCAACTACTCCTCTGCAACCAATCAATTCTTCTGTCGATTGGTTGCACCTCTACAATCGATCAACAAAAGTGTTGATAGTTTCACCCCTAAAACTAACTTGCACTCAACTGTAGAGGTGCAACTGAGTGTGGATCAATTGTAAAAGTGCAACCAACCCATACTCAAATGTACCTCTACAATCGAGTGTCGATCAGTTATAAAAGTGCAACCAAACCGTACTCAACTGCACCCATGTAGTTGAGTACAGATCAATTATAAAAGTGCAATTGAACCGCACTCAGTTGCACCTCTAAATTTGAGTATGAATTGGTTGTAAAAATACAACCAACCCGCACTTGGTTGCACCTCTACAGTCAAGTGCAAATTGGTTATAGGGGTGCAATTGACCCACACTCGACTGCACCTCTACATGCGAGTGTGGATCTTTTGCAAAGGTGTAGCTGACCCGTACTCGACTACACCTTTATTGATGGGTGTGTTGCATGGATGCAACCAACCCACACTCGGTTGCACCCTTTTAGTCGAGTGTGGGTTGGTTGCACCCCTGCAACTGATTCACACTTGATTTCACCTCTATAGTCGAGTGTAGATCAGTTTTTGAGATGCAACCTATCGATACTTCTATTGACAGTTGTAGAGGAGTTGCAGAGGAACAATCTACAATTGATTGAATCTTTTGATGATTAGTTGATCCATTGTAATTGATCAACTCTTCTATCAATCCATTGATTCTCTATAACTTATTGTTATTTTCTTCAATTGATCATATATTTGTCTCTCTACAATCGATCATATCAGGTTTTTGCATATCGTTTTTCACTACTATAGGTCATTTTTTAATGAGAATGAATGTTTTAGTTGTATGGGTATGGTTGTCATATTAGGTATATATATTGGTGTAAGAGATGAATTTGGTAGGATAAATAATTTTTTTATAATTTCAAGGTGAAAAAGGTCCATGATTTAGGCGGGAGTGTTGGTGATTTAAAAAAAAAAGAGAAATTATTATCAACATGGGGTGAACCGACCCAAAAAAAATTTCAATCCAAATTTTTTAGGCAAATGGACCTTGGTCAAGGGTCCCCATATTTGCCAATTTTAAATTTTAAAAATCCTAATATTCACAAATTAATGATGATTCACTACTATGCATAACCCTATGAAGGAGTCAAACATCTCATTTAATTGTGTGGATTAGGATCATGTCATATTAATAGGTCAAATATTCCCCTTTAACAAAATTGATCTTCAAGAGGGGTTTAAATATTTAGGGTTCTTTTTGAAACATAATGACTACTCTATAAAAGACTTGAGTTGGTTGATAAAAAAGGTGTAAATAAGAATTAATATATGGAAACAAATGACTCTCTTTGAGGGCGATATTGAATTTGGTCAAGTCTATGCTGGAGGTAATATTAGTATATTGATAGTATTTGGTTCACATACCAAAAAGAGTATTGAAAAAAATTAGATAGTTAAGCTACAAGTTTTATGAATAGGGAAAAGGGAAAGGGAAGGCATTCTCCTAGTTAAATGACAATCCTTAGCCAAGCCCGAGGAAAATGGAGGATGTGAACTTAAGTAAATCCACTTGTTTGGCAACTTTCTCATAGCTAAGTGTGTTTGAAATATAATATCAAAGGTAGACTTATGGAATAATATTATTTAGGAAACATATTTAAAGTCACTCACAATCAAGGCATGGACAATGACACTAGTGAAGAAAACCCATAATGTTTCAATATATGGGAAGATAATAATCTAATCCTTTTATCTTGTAGGATATTGGCTTACTTGGAAAATAAGGGATGGATCAAGGATAAGATTAAGCTTAGACCCTTGGATAGATTGTAGAGGTATGCATAATTTTATAAATAATGTAATTTAGATCTTAAGAGCTAAAGGGATTGGAACTCTTGCCCAACTAGTTGACCTAGAATTATCTATAAAGTGAAGATAGGGATGGAATGAAGCAGTAAAGCTAGGCCTTCAAGTCCAAGAGGTACATAAATGGGAAGAATATGTGGGAAGGCTTAAATATAGATATATCATGTTATGAGAGGAAGCTAATCAATTGGTTTGGACACATAATAGATATATAGGGGAGTACACTCCAAAGTTGGGGTATAAGACTATTTTAGAATATAGAAATGAGGATTCAACATGGTGGTGGAAGTCACTCTAGAAGAAGAAATTTCCATTGGAGACAAGACTATTCTTGTGGCTTGCCAAGAAAAATAAGGTTCCAATATGGGAGATATTACAGAAAAGGAGTTGGAATGGTCTAGAAAGGTGCCATTTATGTAAGTTAAACAATGAAATAATTGATCATTTGTTAGTAGTTTACTCTTATACTAGATATGTTTTGAGGGAGGTTATTGCATAGTTAAAGCTTCTTGTAGGATGATAGGAAGGCTACATAGAAGAGTTTGAAATATTGTATGGAAAACAGGTCATAAAAGGGTTTTATATTTCTCATGTAGCTTATGTTATGGGGAGTATGGATATCAAGAAATGCAATAATATTTCAAGATTAGGAGAAGCCTTCCTAGAAGATATCCTCCCAATTCATTGGAATTTTAAGTAACTATAAGGTTTTGGTAGCAACAAATACAATCAAGAAAATCATACCTCAAAAATCAATAAATTAGGATCTTGGGATTTTTATGATGGGGATAGTTAAGGGTCCTTTGATTTTGTGGGACAAGAGGATTACTATATATTATTGTTTCTCACTACTTCAAATTTAAGGTTGATTTGGGAGAGGTTTCCAATAATTATGCTAAAATAATAGCACTTAAATTGTTTTTCAGTTGGCAAAATAAAAAGGAATTAAAAAAATCAAATTTATGGAGATTCACAAGAGGTGATAAACTAGATGCTTGGTATTTCTAGTATGGAAATACCAAGCATCTAGGAAAGTAGATGAATTTTTTTTTTGCTTGGATAATAAGGGGTTGTACTCGGGTCCCCCACCCTTGACAAATTACATCTCTCTTCTTTAGAGCTTGAGAGTTTACAAATAGATATACTTATCATCTCAATTGAGATGCTATAGCTAGAAACCTACATCATTTTACATAAAATGTCTGAATTCTTGATTTTTATTTTCTGGATATTTTCAAATTTTTGTATGAAACAATTAATATAGAATTTAGCATATTTCTTGACATTTTACTATAGCAACCTTCACAATGACAAAACTTCACCTCTACTATATATACCTTGAATATTAGTAGAGTAATATTTCCAAAACATCGCACTATCATAGTTTTCTTTACTAAATGTGGATTGCTAGTTTCCTTTCTGAAACACGAGTGCAACCACAAGAATTATAATAAATAGTCTAAATGAAAACACATTATTGTTATAAAATAAGGTAGATATTATCAATGGAAAACATTAAAGTAAATCTGAATAATTAATTGATTCAAGCAATCAACATTTTTTTGTCAACTTCAACTAAAATTTCTACTTCCTCTAACCATGGAAAGGAGAATATAACTTCATGATCCTTGATCAAAATCTCTCTATTGGCCAACTTATATACACATTTGTTTCCTTCCATTAATATATATGTAAACCTAATTTCTTCAAACTCTTTAACAAGATCTTGAATTTCCATAATTGTCTCTTGTATGTTCCATGGAGCCTTTGATTTCATCAAAATTGTATTTATTACTATGAGATAATCACCTTCCATCCATACTCTATTCCATTTCATTTGTTTACATATTTTTAACCCTTCTAAAGCTTCCCAAGCTTCAGCTTCATTATTTGTCTTAAATCTACTATTGAAAGCATAATGAGACAAAATATCTTTATTATTTCTAATTATTCCTCCTTCTCCTTTTGGTCCTAGATTTCCTTTAGATGCTCCATCAAAATTCAATTTAATCCACTCCACATATGGTGGTTTCCACTTTATATTTTTTGTCTTCTTTTTGCTTCTCTTGTACCTAACATGATATTCCATTTAAGGACTTGACTCCATATATCAAGGCTCTCTGCTTCTAAATTAGGGACTAGATGAGTTGAGAGGTGGTTTAGAATCCTCTATGGCTAAACATATCTTATTTTTAATTACCTCTAAAATGCTTTCATTTCCTTTAAATATTATTCTATTTCTTTCTAGCCATATAGTCCAAAGTATTGTATCTTTTGATATATCCCATATTGTTTGTAAAGCCTCACTTTTATAAGTTCTCTGCCATTGCTTTAACCAATATTCAATTCTACTATTCATCACCATGCATTTACCAAAAATATTAAGAATCCATTACCATAGATTCAAGAATATTGAGCAATGTCCCAAGAGATGGTCTATACTCTCCTCCTCCTTATTATAGAAAACACATTGAGAGGGGCCATGAAAACCCATTTTCATAAGGTTATCCTAGGATTAAATTCTTCTATGACCTACTAGCCAAACAAACATTTTGACTTTAGGAATGCTTGGTCTATCCCAAATATCTTTCCATATTCTAGTAACATTATTATTTTGTTGGCGTTGAAAATTATATCTACTTCTTGTTGTGTATACTCCTGAGCTATTCAACTCCCAAATCAATTTATCATTGGCTCCCCTCGAAATAATCATAGTTGTTATATTTCTACTCAATTACCTCCTAGCATCAATGTCTTGTATACTTGTAAAAAAAATTATAAGTAGATGAACTCTCAAATCTAAAGTGAAGATTTTATTTTCAAGAATTTAGAGAGGGTTATTCATAGCAACTAGTTCGTATTTCTACTTTGAGGGATTAATCCACTCCAGTTGAAACATGTAGATCCAAATTCCATACTACATATTAAATAATTGTGATGCTAATAATGAAATATTAGTTTCTAGTTTGGCATGTTCATAGATTCTTAACAAGAATACTTAAAGCAACTTTCTAAAAACTCAAAAGTCAATGTTTTAAAGGATATTGATTGATAATATGGGAAGGTACCTAAGGATAAAACTTAATCTGTTGGATATAGCTAGCTATGATATATAAGTGACATAATTATTAGGTCACTATTAAAGTTTTGAATAAATGTCGAAGAGGCATCTGAAGAATATAATTTCATATTTATTTAATATTAAATTATAATTTTTTTAGAGGAGAAAAGTTCTTATCCACTATAATGAGTAAATTATACCCATAAGTGCTATTAAGTAACTTTTCCTTAAACAATTTTCATATATAGGATCTTCAAACATCTAAAATAAATAAGGCCAATAACAACTATAAGAAATTTGTTGTTAATGAACTATATCCAAAGAAGAATTAAACACCTTAAATAAGTGCAATAAATCTCTATAATATTCATCTATAAATGATACATCATAAGATATATAAAGATATGTAAATATCAAAATAATATAAAAAGACTCTAAATATTCCAATAGTAAAGAAACCATTATTTTATCTTCATCAATATAAGGGATAATGATTTGCAATTAAGCTTTCATAAAACCTCCATCAATAATATCTGCTTGTTGTGGTGCAGTGGTAAATGCCTTGAGTGCTAGTAGAGGCCGACCCAGGTTTCATTCCCTTTGTCTCCATCCTATAGATATATGGTATAGTTAGGAATGTCCTATGTGGTAGTAGAGGCCGACAAGGCTCCATTTCTCCTATGCCCAACTTGTTGAAAGTGGCACCCCGAAAGGGGTGTTTTCCACTATAAATTAGTTATACCTAGTATCTGCTTGTTGTGGTGTAGTGGTAAATGCCTTGGGTGCTGGTAGAGGTCGAACTAGGTTCCATTCCCCTTGTCTCCATCCTGTAGATATATGGTATAGTTAGGAATGTCCTATGTGTTGGTAGAGGCCGATAAGACTCCATTCCTCCTATGACCAACCTGTTGAAAGTGGCACCTCGAAAGGGGTGTTTTCCACTATAAATTAGTTTATCCAGGTGTTGTAGGTGATTTGGAGAGGAGAGGGCAATCCTCCAAGGGAGGTCCCAAGTTCAAATCTCCACCCTACCAAAAAGCTAAATTGGGTATCTAAAATTCAATTGATAATGTTGGTGCGGGAAGGGTTGGGTGTGACCCCCGGGTGACTTTGACGATGTAGAACCCCCTGTTCGTGGTCTCTTAGACCAAGGTGGATTCGCAAGAGGTTTTTCGTTTAAAAAAAAAAACCTCCATAAATAATGAAATACAAACAAATAATTTATTTTTAATCAATATTGTGAAGTATATCCAAAATAAAAGTTTCTTAATATTGCTACCAAGAATGCGAAGTTTAATTAGATCAAAGTAGTAATGCTTAAAAATACATTCTGACATAAAATTGATAGTGAAATATAATTATAAAAGTAGCAATGTTACCATATTATGTTTTATAAGGTATAATATCTTTTATAGAAGTCAAAAATTCTATAAATAGTTTGGGGGATAATATAACGGTTCGGGTTCTTGGCTTTGGCTCTTCTTTGAGAGGTCCAAGGTTCAAACCGCGGTGAGAGGTTGTGTCTGTGTTAAATTCCATATTTATAAGCTCAAATATCTCCCTTATGAGAGGTCATGGTGGGATGGTGATGCCCAAACCTGAGCGTGTGAGCATCGGTCATAGGGATTTCTTACACTAACAAAATCCCCCCAAAAAAATTGCTATAGATATACAAAATACTCAAAAAAATTATACATCAATTTAATAATAATAAAATCATAATAAATAAGCTTATTTTTTATTTTTTAATAATGAGTATGTATTATACTATAACCTTAAATGAAGCATATACCACATGGTCATATAAAAGATACAAATGCAAATCATTATATAACATCAAGTGAAGACCCATAATTGGAATAACATAAAGATGTAATTCAAGCTAAGAAGGGTCCAAGATTAAAGAATCAATGATAAATTAAATAGATATAACATCAAGTGAAGACCCATAATTGGAATAACATAAAGATGTAATTCAAGCTAAGAAGGGTCCATGATGATCAAAGAATCAATGATAAATTAAATAGATATCTAACAATGCTAATGAAGAAATATTCAGGATTCAAAATGTAAATATTAGGTCTAGATACTTAGCTTTCGAAATGATAAAAATTATTAAGTTGAATAAAATGGTATGAATATCATAATAAATGAGGTGTTTTTATTGGGATACTTTAGTGGTATACCGTTTGACTATTATTTAACCTATCTAAATTCAAATCATAAGGAGGGAGGCCCTCGTTGTGTTCCCTCCCTCGGGGAGCATGGCCCTAGTTATGTCACCCATTGTACTTTGCAAAAAAAAAAAATTGATTGAATGAATACACACCATATTTGAATTTTAACATAAATGTAGGACCCAAAAATAAAAAAAAAACATAAATAAAATTTAATGGAGTAAATATATCTTGTCCATAATAATAAGAAATATTATTTATGGTTTAGTAGTTTATAGTTATGTTACCCATTGTACTTTAAAATTGATTGATTGAATGAATACACATTACTATTATTATTATTTTTGGTTACATAAGAGAGTTGGTCACAACCACACTATTTTTAGTAATTGATAAGCGCAAGGTTCAAACCACAAGGGCTGCTCCCATCAAACCTATTCCACCTTGTTATTGTTGACTCAACGTGAAGGGGACCACTGATTTATCAGGATTTGTACCATCATCATCGGTCTGATGCTCACTCAAAGGATTCAGATCATACTACTATGTTTACAAATAGGCTACCCCCAAGGTTTGAAATTGGGTGTCTTCTTGGAGAGTACTTGGTTAGAAAATCACTTACCAATCTACCTAGCCCTCTAGGACTAAAGAGTTATGGTGAATGAGTATGATTTTAACCAAAGTTATGTGGATTTGCACCGTATGGATCACGCTCCTCAACTGGCTACCTCACACCAACTCGGCTACACACTTACCCTTTAATACACCATTATTGAATTTTAACATAAAGGTAGGACCCAAAAATAAAAGACAATGAATAAAAATTTAAGGATTAAATATATATTTTTCATAATAATAAGAAATATTGTTTATGATTTAGTAGTTTGAAGATAAAAAATATTAACATTGAATGTTAAATATAATGAATAAAAACTTAAATTATAACTTAACAAGTATGAATGGGATTAATTTAAGATTACATAAGAGAGATTGAAAAAAATTAATCAGTTTGATTGTGAGAAGTTGTTAATACAAATGAAATTTGATCGTAATATTTAGTGATTGATGTAAAATTTAGAATAAAATAATTCTATTGCAAGCAAAAAAATAGTTATGTTAATATCATAAAAGAATAACTAAACTGGTGCTTTAACAATCAATAAATCTAAAGGCTGAAGGAGCATGGAGGGTTGGAGGCTGAAGGAGTGTGGAAGGCTAGATGATGAGTTGATCTTTGGAGTGTCAAGGTTGAAGGAGCATGAAATGTTGGGTTGGATGAAGAAGCATGGAAGGCTAGGTTGGCTGAAGGAGCTACAATAAAAGGCTAGGATGTTGGGTGGAAGGCTAGGATGACTGAAGGAATATGGAAGGTCGATAAGGTTGAAGGAGCATGGAAGGTTGGGTTGATTGAAGGAGTTGTAGTGAAAGGCTGGAATATTGAGTGGAATGCTGGGAAGGCTGAAGGAGTGTGGAAGGCTGCTTAGGCTGAAGGAGCATGGAAGGATAGCATTTATTAGGTGGAAGTCCTGTTTGAGATCGGATCAACCAAGATAACAACAATAGCAGGCTGGGTTGTTGAGTGTAGTGCAACAACAAGTTAGGTTGTTGGGTGAAAGGCTGGATCAACTATAACCTCCTATTTTTGTCTTTGGTGTGCTTGTGGGTTTGGAACCCACATGTATTGGGGTGGTTTTCCCCCCTCTTTACAACAAAAAAATGTGCGAAGGATTAGGGTTTTTATTTTGAAAAACATCTAATCTTTTAAGAGCCATATCTTTGTAAAAAGTTATTCGATTTAGCTAATTCTTGGACCAACTTGTGTGAAACTTGAACAACTTTAAAATGAGTGGTCATATACAAGAATCCGAGCAATATTGAGAGAGATTCGATTCTATGAAGTCAAACATTCGGAACAAGGATGGTGACAATTGTACAAGTCACAAAAATGAAATTGCAAATATTTGTCAACTAGGGTTTGAATTATGGGAAGAACAATGAAGGGCTAGGGCTTTCGTGAGAAAGGAAACTAGCAATTCAAATTTGGTAAAGTAGACTATGATAGTGTGATATTTTAGAAATATTACTCTACTAATAGATAGTAGAGGTGAAGTTTTGGCATTGTGAAGGCTGCTATAGGAAAATGTCAAGAAAGATGCTAAATTATGGAATAATTGTATTCATACAAAAAATTGAAAAGATCCAAAAAATGAAAATCAAGAATTCAAAATTTTTATGTAAAATGACCTAGGTTTCTAGGTATAACATCTCAATTGAGATGAGAAGTGTATTTATTTATGAACTCTCAAGCTTTAAAGAAGAGAATTATAATTTTTCAAGGGTGGGAAACTTGAGTAAACCCATTATTATCCAGCAAGAAATAAAAAATAAAAGAATAACTAAAGAATATAATTAATTCAAACATATCTTAAGGAAATTAAATTGTATAAAGCATAACAAATAACTAAGCATAAAATATTTAATAAATAAAAGAAGAAAATAGGTTCAATATCAAGAGTGCCTACCTTTACAAATTTTAGCTCTAAATAAGTCCTTAAGATGCTTAAGGCCAAAATGGTACTCCATTGGCTATCAATCATAAATATTTATAGGGAGGAAAGAATGGATCTACTAGGGTTTGGTAATATAAATCACTAATATTTGTACTAAATCAATCCCTTTTGGTTTGCTTTAGCATCTTATTTCTATATCTTAAAAGCATCATTATTGTTTTTAATTTTTATTGAGATGTAACAAGATAGAGAGCAAAAAAAAAAAATTATTAAGAGATGATCTATTAAGAACCAGGTAGGAAAAGACCTATAATATTTCAATAAGAAATTCAAGGGCAATAAAAAACAAATAGTATTAAATCTACTATTTAAAAAAATTAACATACATCCTAGTGATAAATGGTAGTCTAGTCTTGAAATTAGATGGAGAAAAGTTGGTAGGGAACATAGATAAATTAGAGCATATAACCTATATCTATTGCTTTCTTGATATGTAGCTTTCAATCATGTATTTATATAGATGGGCATCTAGATGATGGTAGATAAAAGTTACATATGAAGTAACAATTTGTCCACTAGGATATTTTATCCTTATATTTGGGAATGAGGATAATAGAGACACAACCTTTCAAGATGGATTATGATGCTGTAAAAGTGCTATTTTGTTCATAAAATATTGCCACACTAACTTTAGACCCATAGAGGAAATTTTGGCTAGGACATTAGTGTACATATCTCTTTATGACACCCCATAGGAATTTTGGATGGAATATGTATGTGAACCCATGAAAAAAATTATTGGTAACTACACCACTATGGATAAAAGAATGCATGCACATATGGAATTTTGTAAGAATCTACATACTTTAGACTGAGCTAGAAGGTATGATTTAGAAACAATATATGGACTATCATTTTTTTTTGTTTTGGTGCAAACAATATCATGAACATGGTCATCTATTTAAGGAATTCTCAAAGGCCCGAAGGAACCCAAAATAAAATAATTTAGAGAATGATGCAAAGTACTTGGGATTCATGTCACCCAAATAGAATAATAGAATTAGATCAATAGATGAAAAAATAGTTTATAGGTAGGTGAAAAAGGGAACAACTTCAAAGATCTCTCCACTACTCATGAGGAGGAAGAAGTCCTAGAAATCTAGGTTGATACAAATATAGTTTAAAAGGAGGAGGCTTCATTGATGGAGCATTATAAATTTATTGTATATATAAAATAGACTCTTGAGAAAGATAAGGGTAATTAGGAATTGGACAAGATAGAGGTAGAAACAAAGATAACAAAGAAGAATCTTAAATAAGAAATAAGGATGCATATATATAGATATCTCATCAAGGGAATAAATAAACTACCCAAGAGTAGAAATTGAAATTATTGACTCATTTAGGTAAAAATAGACTATGGATATAGGAAGTGAGAAAAAATACAAGTGATAAAAAATGATCAATTACAAAAGGAAGCTCTACTAGAATATATAATAGGATCATAGATGCAAGTGTAATATCAAGTTGTGAAGCAAGAAAAACTTCATCCAATTTGGTGAAGATTTATCCTAGAATATAAATGAGGATAGGTAGTAACTCTAAAAAAGTTACTAAAATATGCTATCAAAATTCTAGATTGAGACATATTTATTTCAATGAGTTTATAAATGTTTTTATAAGGGGTCATGGTCCCCTTATACTGATTGGGGTTTGAACCTTGAACCTCTCAAAGAGAGTCCAAATCTCTTACCACTACATTAGATTTTACATTGAGGTATATTACTACATTAGAAAATAAAAATTTCTAGAGACATGTTGGAAAAACCCTTTGCAAACATATATAAGAATCATATCTAATAGTGAATACAACAATTAGGGCATCCAAGGGACTATCTATTTATTGGAACCCTACAAAAATAGATTTCAAGAGTTTAGAAGTAGCCATAACCTTACTAGCATTCCAATTTGTAGAAATAAAATCCAATTAAACCTTCAACCTTATCAATGTCTATGGACCTTTGGTTAAGAAGGAGAATCTAGAAGTTTAGGAATTGATAGGTTATTTTGTGCAATTATAATACTCTAAATAATGGATAGCAGGAGGGGATTCCTACACTATTCTTGAGGCCTCAAATAAAAGAGGGGGATCCCAAATCATGACTACAAACATAAACATATTACAAGAATTTTTTTAGATAGAATCCAAAGCTAAGATTATACTCTAACCAAGGGCTTATTCACATAGTGAAACATAAGGAAAGAGAAATGATATATAATAGAGAAACTAGATATATTTATAGGTAGTCCTAATATATAGAGAATTATGTCATTTTCAATATTGAATTCATAATTCAATTGGTTTGTGAAAATTAACCAATAGTGGTCATGATAAATGGATATACCTCTCCTAAATGGTTCCCCTTGTAGTTTGAAAATATGTGGTAAAAAATTAACAACTTTGATGATAATATTAATGAATGATGGAATTTAGTGCTACTATATAAAGGTCCCTACCTTTATAATATTTTTTGAGAAACTCAAATTTCTTAGAAGGAAGTTAAAAATTTGAAATAACAAGGAATTTATGAATTTTGTTTAGAAAAACACTTAACTAGAGTGCCAAACGAAGGAAGTAAATGCTCCAATATAAGAGCAAGGACTACCAAAATATGCTAGGAGATGAAGAAAAACTAGGTGGTCTCTTCCAAGAGGCTTATAAGAAAGGAAATATTTTGGAAGCATAAGTCTAGATTGAAGTGGCTAAAGGGGATTTTAAGACTAGCTTATTCCATAGAATCATAGTTAATAGAATATCATTGAATGAAATTAACTTCTTAAATATAAGAAAGGGATCTAGATTTGAGAATTAGAATTATGTTAGGAAAGTATAGATTGGCATTGTAAGCACCTTCTCTAAGACTAATGAAATAGACAAAGTGAGTCTAGAGGAATTATATGATCACTATATCATAAAATAAGGATTTTATGGACAAAATAGATGAGACAAAAGTGAAAGAAGTCACTATGAATGGAAATAATGCGCTCATAGCAGATGGATTCCTACCTATCATTTTCTCAATAGTTTAGAGGTTGTTTAGAAGGTCTTGGTTAGTATTTTTGAGTAACCCAAAAATACAAAAAATGCTTAATATCTATTAAGTACAGTTTTTTAGATTTAATTTCTAAGGATTGATACTTAGTGATATTGAATAGTATTTTATCCATTTAGCTATGCAATGTCTTGTGGTAGCTTATTTAAAAATAAAAATAGACCATCTTAAGAAAGTTTCACCCTTAATTATTTTTAAAGAGCAGTGTAGTTTACCAAAGATAAAAAAAACCTTAGATGACATTGTTATGGCCCATAAGACCTTACACTTTCTTTCATGTAACAATAAAAATTGTATGACCATTAAGTTGGATATATGAAAAGTTGATGATCGGGTCAAATGGAATTTTTTGGATAAGACCCTAATGAGATTTATATTATTGGATAAATGGAAAATATAAGTTAGATAATTTTATTACATATCTAATTTTTCCATATTGGTTGTTAATTTTGTCTAGTATTTTAGATTAACCATAGTATTGAGATAAGGATATATGATATTGGGTAAGAACTTATGCAAAAATTTAGTTAGAACATGCTTGATGGAAATATTCAAAGGAATTCAAGCTACTACATAGGGTCTATCTTTTAATCACTAATATTTTATAGATAATACCATCTTGGCTAATTCTCCACTGCATTTGAGATATTACATCCATTAAGGCTATTTTATTGAAGTGTACACTTGTCTTAGGATAAAGCCTAAAAAAAAATAAATTAAAAATCTTATTTATGAATATTTATTTAAGATATCAAGTGAGTGTGGTTAGATTGTTAGGTTTTGAGAGGACATCCCTTCATGATGTCTACCTTGGTATCCTCACCTTCAAATGATATTATGGGATCCAAGTACAACAAAGGATAATTGATAGGTTAGGGAAGAAGTTGATAGTATGGAAAGGCAAATGGATTTGACCAACTTGAAGGAACTCTCTTGTTAAGTAAATTTTACAAGGTATTCCTCTATATGGATATTGATTACGTTTATCCCAAAGAATATTTTATTTCAAATTGAGAGAACTCAACATAAGTTCCTCTAGTATGACAATGATGAAGAGAACAAGTTTTTGTTGATAGCTTAGGATAAGGGTTTATAGACCTATTTGATTTGGATAGGTAAGGATCATTTATTTTTCAATGATTTTACACAAGTTTTTATGACGGGTCCTAGTCCCCTCATACTGAGTGGGGTTTGAACCTTGGACCTATCAAAAAGAGGCCAAAGCCCTGACCCTTACAATAAGTTTATAACTTGGCTAAGAATCATTTATTTTTTTTTGATTGGTAGAAAGGGTGTTGAAAGATCCCTAAACCTTGTACAAGATATTTACATGATTTCTAGATCGATCAAGGTGGTCCAAGAAATAAAGATCAAAGAATGAGCAAAATGCCACATGAGGAAAGGTGTCACAAAATCGCAACCAATTTGGAAATAATGTCGCAAAATCGTGACATGTTGCAAGGTTGCTGCCAAAAGAAAAGAAGTGTCACGATATTGCGACATGTTGCAAGGTTGGTGCTAGAAGAGAAGAAGAGTCACGAAATCACAACAAGCAGCGTTATCATGACCAAAGAAGAAAAAGTGTCACGAAATCATGATAGATTGCAAAGACACGAACGAAAAGAGAAAGTGTCACGAAATCGTGACATGTTGCAAAATCACGGCCGAAGAGAAAAAGTGTCATGATATCATGACATGCTGCATCATCGAGGCCGAGAAAAAGTGTCGTGATATCACGACATGTTGCAAGATCGTGGTCGAAGAGAAAAAGTGTCACAATATCGTGACATGATGCAAAACCATGGCTGGACAGAAAAGGTGTCACGATATCGCGACAAGAAAAGACATCGGCCAAAGAGAAAGGGTGTCACGAAATTGCGACATGATGGAAGACCGCTTTCGAAGAGAAAAAGTGTCATGAAATCGTGACATGCTGGAAGACCGTAGCCAAAGAGAAAAAGTGTCGCGATATCACGACAAGATGGAAGACTGTTGCCGAAGAGAAAAAGTGTCGCAATATCACGACATGATGGAAGACCACTGCCAAAGAGAAAAAGTGTCACGATATTGCTACATGATGGAAGATCCCTACCGAAGAGAAAAAGTGTCGCGATATCGCGACATGATGGAAGACCGCAGCCGAAGAGAAAAAGTGTCGCGATATCACGACATGATGCAAGAACGCACCCGAAGAGAAAAAGTGTCACGATATCGCGACATGTTGCAAAAACACGGCCAAAGATGAAAAGTGTTGTGATATCGCGATATGTTGCAAAATCGCGGCCAAGGAGAAAAAGTGTCGCAATATCGTGACATGTTGCAAAAACTCAGCCAAAGAGGAAAAGTGTCGCGATATCGTGACATGTTGCAAAAACTCGGCCAAAGAGAAAAATTGTCGCAATATCGTGACATGTTGCAAAAACTCGGCCAAAGAGAAAAAGTGTCGCGATATCGCGACATGTTGCAAGACCGCGTCGCGATATCACGACATGTTGCCAAAACGCGATCGAAGGAGGAGAAGAAGGAAGAAAGGACACAAAAACTTGACCAGTTCCATGAGCAAACTAAATCGGTCCCCTGCCAGCCACTCACATTGTGCAAACATTGAGACTTATAGAATTGTTCCTTAGGCCAATGGGGAAGGAGTCTCTCCAAACATGAATGTCAGGTTCACCTACACCCTTGTTAGCAAGCCAGTCCACAACTTTGTTTCCTTCTCGGTACTGATGCTTAATGACTAATTCTAGGTACTTGCCAATAAGAGCCTTGCAGTCTTGGAAAATCGAAGCAAGGGCCCAAGGAGGCACAGAAGTCCCATTGAGCCAGTTGATACAATGCAACGAGTCTCCTTCTATGATAAGTTTATTGATGGTTAAACCCTTCAAGAGGATCAAGCTTTGGAGCAAAGCCCGAGCCTCTGCCATATTGTTAGATTGAATTCCCAGATTATGGGCAAAGGCCAAAATTATTTCTCCTCTGTGATTTCTAAGAATTCCTCCTCCACCAGCCACTCTTGGGTTGCCTTTGGCCGCACCATCGAAATTGAGCTTGTGCCACTCAGTAGGTGGTAAGACCCACTTGATGACAGACCTGTCAACAGAAGTACGGGCCATGGCAAAAAAATTAGAAAGATTGAAAAGTTTTGTTAGGTCCAATTCAAGGCCAGGAGGGGGGGTTTGGAAGATGAGACAAGAGGAATTCTCAGAAATTTATTATTATATGATAAACCTTAATATTTTGTAAACTTTTCTGAAGAACCATAACTTCTAAGAGCAAGACTTGAAATTCCCTCCTCCTAAGGAAATAAGGAAAAATTGGTGTGGTTGAGTCTAATGCAAGAATGAGAGATGGCTAAAGAAATTTTTTCTAGAAGATCAGTAATTCGAGGATAGTGGATTTTTACAAATAATCTTGGATGAAGCATAAATCCATAGAGACACACATTGACTACAAGGATTTAGTTGCTTTGACTATGAAATCATGGGGTCCTAAGGTACATTACTACTAGGTAAAAAGTAATTATTATTTTTTATAAGAATTATAATGGAATTAATATTGGATCCATGGAATGATGGATAACCAAACAATGTTTTAACTAAAAAAATAATAGGGGATTCTCCATATTTTCTAACATGAAGGATAAATCACTAAAATTTGGTTTTAATAAAAAAGAATAATACTTAGTCAAATAAGCATGTGAAGAAGGAATATAAGCTAAGTGGTAGGGGTGACCCTACATGGAATAAGATCTCATATAATAAGTCATGAACAAATAAATATACTTTTATGTAGCTAGTAACACATGAAAAAATACTCATATGGATTCAACTAAGAAAAGAAAGTTCCATTGTCCATTGAGGTGCAAGTTCTACAATATGGAGGAAGAAAATATAGATCACATCCTTCTCTAATATATATTAAAAAGCTAAGCTTATAATTAGATTCTATAAAAATTCACCATGTACAATACCAAAGGAAATAATAGAATCCCTAAAAGCTTGGCATTAGATACAAACCTCTAAAAGTCTTATGGATATTCTATTCAAGAAATGATCGTGTGGACCATCTAGGTAGAGAGAAATCAAATATTATTCTGGAAACATAAATCAACCCTAGAAGCAATCATGATAACCTCAATCAAAGAATTGAATAGATATAAATATCCTCGAGATTGATGGTAAATAATTACCAAACTCATTTTGACAAAAAAATGGTGAGAATAATTGAGTTTGCATAGATTATATATCTACCTTCATTTGAATATGATGACCATAAACCATCTATTGATAAAAGTGATCATTGAAGGGTTGGATTGAACTTAATTTTGATGGAGTTTCATAAAGAAAAAAAAAATAGTATGTACATGATGCATAATAAAAAATAAAAATAGTCAAATGGAGGCTACAATATTAGGGTTTAATACATATACTATAGTAAAAACCAAAGTTCTCTATATAGTCATCGAATTAGAAAAATATAAATTAAATTCATTTCAATTGAAGGATATTTTTCTCTAGTAATTAACACAATATATTGGACTTACCCAAAAGTGGCATCCCATTTGGGGTGTTTTCCACAAAAAATAAATTAACACAATATATCACTAACAAAGATACTATGTCATACAATATTAAAGGTCATAGAGCTAATAATGTTTTTGAAAAAGTTAGATTTGTACATTTTTAGATTTGCTAATAAAGTATCTAATTGTTTAGCTAGTCTAAAATGCAAAAATAATGAACAAATCAATACTTAGTTGCAACAAATGGACATGAAAAACAAATAACTTGATTCCATAATAACAAGAGATATCATTGAATAATAGCTGTAAGCTTACTATAGTGGTAAGGAATTTGGCCTCTCTTAGAGATGTCCAAGGTTCAAATCCCACTCAGTATGAGGGGATTGTGACCCCTCATAAAAACTTGTGTAAACTCATTGAAAAAATAGATATCATTGAATAAAAATATATTCAATATTGAAAAACAATTTAAAATTTTAAAAGGTTTTATATTATTAAAATAAATAAGAATGTAAGAAGATAGGGAGTGACAAATTATCATTATAATTTTTCTCTATCATACACTTCTAATTTTAATATACAATCACCTTGTAGATAAGAGACTGCTTAACATGCCATTGAAAATTTGATGGACAATGGTTTACTAGATAGTGGATTGGAACCTCCCTCTCCACTTAATATAGTAGAAAATAGAAAGAGGTAAGGATAGGAAACTTGATGCTAACACTCATATCTTTGATGCTTAAAACCTTCTATCATAATAACAATCCACTACTTTAGCTAATTAAATATCATTTTTCTTTAGAAAGTTTTCTCTTTTCCTATAGAAAGGACTAGATACTACTTTATGGTGGATTTCATTTATATATTCTTTCTATGATTGGCAAAAATCATTATTATTCTATTGTTCTTCTTCTCATTACTTATTCTTATTATAGTTTTGGTCATAATAGCTTTGTGTTTTATGAATATAGTAATGAAGTTAGCCTTTTATTTTCTATCATTTTTTCTATGCTTAAGAGGTAGTCTTGGAGGCATAAGTAATTATAGAAAACACACCAAACCCTCATTAAATGGTGATGATAAAAAAATAATAATAACGCATTTTCTTTGATCCAATAAAGTAGGTGAGTGTTGAAGATATTGGACATGTATCTCCATACAACAGTACATTTATAAGTGGTCTAATTCTTGGTTGAAATCTTATGCTCTTGTCTCTAACTCAAAATGGCAACCATTGGCTCAAGCATGACTAGCATGTAAAGGTCCAAAGGTCAAAGACTATATTATTATGAGCAATAACTATAGATCATGGATTTATTTTAGTAACTTGGTTGAAGGAGAGGAACTCAAAAAAATTGTAGATGAACTTCAAAAGATGCTTGAATATTTTTATTTACCAATTTTTACATGAAAAGATGATTTGGTTTGGAATTTATCAAAGTATGGTGGATACTCGATCAAGTTGGGACATGAGGATTTAGAACAATCAAAATTTTTGATGTAAAAAGACATTATATTAAAGAATTAAAAAAACATTTTTACAAAAAAAAGAGGTGGATTAACATGCCATGTGGCTAACACCATCAACCAAAAAACCATCCCCATCAAAAAAGTGCGAGAACCCAAGTAAACAATTTATAGTTATTCAACACCACCTTATGAAACTGATGGAAAATAAAATAAATTGATTACAAAATTATGAGACTCCAATATATGGGTTTAGCCACCATTGGGATTGATTCCCACCCACCAAAAGCATATAGAGACTTTGGCATCGAGTCCCTCCCCTATCCAGAAGTGTTAGGAACTGAAACTACCAAAAAGATTCTAAGACATTCATTCAACGTAAAAGAATCTACTGTATTTGTATTAAAAATACAAAAGGGTTACAATGTTGATATTATTTTACAAATTTACCCTGAAGGCTACAATGGGGTCTTCCCTAAGGAAGCCCTCTTAGATATGGTATAAATATAGCATGATTCATCCTTTTGAGTTCCTCAGTGTAGGTGGGCTTCTTGCTTGTGGACCACTGCTTGTTGGATGTGTTCTTGTGCTTTTCTAGACCTATCAATCTACAAAATCTTGTTAGTGCCTTAGGAGGCCTGCCTCGATCAAACCCCGTGGTTATGAAGACAAAATACTCATAAAAGATGCTTAAAACATGATAATAACTACTAAAAACAACATAAACCTATAAATTAAGCTATCCTTACCTTTATTGGAGATTCTGGTGCTTGTAGCAGAGGTTCGCACACCTGGTGTGCAAACTAGTAGGTTCACACATGTGAAGTGTGAACCTATCCTTTTTTGACTAAATTTGTCAGTTGGCTTCCCTGGATGTCCTGGAGTGGTTTCTGCTTTGTATTTTATTCGGTTCAACTTATGAAAGTACTCTTTTGGTGGAATTATTGACCTGTCTCACTCACAAAAAATATTATGAAAGTAACAAATTGATTATGATGTTCGTATGGTGGTTGTGTGATGGTTGTGTGATGGATGCAATGGCAATAGTGATTTCGACAGAGTTTCGATATGTAAAAGTTGGTTGTGGTTAAAAGGTGAAAATGGCCTTCTATTTATAGAGTGGGCAAGGTGAGAAAGGGGATGAGATGGCTCTTGTGAGGTGGCAATGGTGAGGTTTCCACAAAAGAGGTGTCCCCTGAGGTGTCCTGGCTCATAAATGGGGTTGGGTGAGATAATCCCTCACCCATCCACAAATAATGATGAACTTTATAAAAATATCAATTTGGCATTAATGATCACCTTTATTGAAATATCTTAGGATTAAAAATTGCTTTTTAGGTGCAAAAGTCTCCATATTTCATTTATGACCCAAGGGGATGTGAGGTGGAGAAATATTTGGGTGAGAGGTGGCAGGCCTGAGATGGAAGGCTAGGTTAGTCAAAGTAGACTAGGTGAGGTGGAGGGTATGGTTATGCATAAGGGGTAGTACTAAAAAAGTATTTATCAAATCAAGACGAATCTACGTGAAAAGTGTATAAAATTTGGGGTAAATTTTTCAAATTTTTGAAGAAATTTTTTTCAAAACATGGTAATTTTTTTTTTCCCTCTAAAATTATCACTAATTTTTTTTAGGTATTGGTAGAAGGTGACTTGTAGAAGGGAGTGGCAGAAGGTGAGTGGTAGAAGGCGAGTGCAATAAGGCAAATGGCACAAGGCAAGTGGCATAAGGCGAGTGGCACAAGGCGAGTGGCATAAGGTGAGTGGCACAAGGCGAGTGGCATAAGACAAGTGGCACAAGGTGAGTGACATAAGACAAGTGGCATAAGGTGAGTGGCATAAGGTGAGTGGCATAAGGTGAGTGACACAAGGTGAGTGGTACAAGGTGAGTGGCACAAGGTGAGATGCACAAGGCGACTAGCAGATGGCGAGTGGCATAAGGTGACTAGCAGATGGCGAGTGGCACAAGGCGACTGAAAAATGACGAGTGGTACAAGGCAACCAATAGATGGCAAGTGGTATAATGCGATCGAAAGATGGTGAGTGGTATAAGGTGACGGGAAGATGGCAAGTGGTATAAGGTGACTGGTAGATGGCAAGTGGCATAAGGCAACTGACGTATGGTGAGTGGCATAAGGTGAGTGGCAGATGGCGAGTGGTATAAGGTGACTATCGTAATTCATCAATAAGATGATACCACGTGTCCTCTCTTTTGCCATGTGTCATTCATCTATTAACTTTTGCTATGCAGAATTCTATAAATTTATTTTTAGGGTCATTTTTTACCTCTTCCACAACATTTTCTAGAGCAATTTTAAACCTTTTTCCAGCATTTTAAGGCGTTTTACATAGCGGTTTCCAAGCATTTTTAGAGCATTTTGGTAACGTTTTGGCAACATTTTGGCAGCATTTTTAGAGAGTTTTGGCAACATTTTGAGAAGGTTTTGGCAGTGTTTCCAAAAGGTTTTGGCAATGTTTTCCAAGGCATTTTTAAGTGTTTTTCTAGTTTTTCAAAACATTTTCCTACATATTTTCAGAGATGGCTAGCTCTTCCTCTCCTCTTTCCTCTAAAGTGTATTTCAAGAACATATTCTATCCCAAACTGAAGAACATTTTCAACACTCTTAGAAAAGGTTTCAAATGGATTTACACTGATGGACTTGCTGGTGTATTGAAGATGCTACAGTTGAACATTAACGTTCAGTTGATGCAATGGATCGTTTCTTGTTATAACCAAGACGTGTCCACTGTTTCAATGTGAGTGGATAACAAGGACATTGTATTTTCTATTAAACCCTTTGATGTGCATCAACTAATATGGCTGCCATTTTTGGATGGTAAACTGGTGAACAACCAGTATGCCTTAACCGATGATGATAAATCCACCCTAAGAACCGTTTACTCTATTCATTCTGACAATTTGAAAGGTAGAATTTGAAAATTTATTTTCTATCCAACATTAAATATTCTTGTGTTGTATTTTCATTTCTCTAATAACGTTCTCCTTGTACTTTTTGTTTTCTAATAATGTTGTCTATTTTTTTTAGTTAATTATTCTAAGTCCAAAAGGGGCTTAAAAATTTTCAATGTTGGAGACAAATTTCTATATGCTTGCATTGAATTTTTTCAAGCAAGGCTTATTCTGTAGGGGCGACCTACAAAAATGCCTTTTTTGGGAACTTTCTTTATTGATTCGTTGTATTTGTGGTGGTAGATTTTACTAGTCCACTTACATTTCCAACCGCTTGAAACACGACCTTTTGAGTGCGCAAAAAATTCAATCTGCTTATACAATGACTACCAATAATTTTATTCTTTGTTTATTTTAGGAAGCTTATTACAACCTTCAAAAAAGCAGTCGTACCACTGCATTGCACCCCAGTTTTTTGTCTATTGGTATGTCTGATGATGAGATACAGGTAAACATATTTGTTGGAATATATTTGTTTTCTTTTTTTTTCCATTCTATCTTGTTATTCTCTAATTTTGTTTTGAAAATATAGAAGAGCATATCAGTCTTCAAGTAAAAGGGATGCCACATTTAGGATTCAGGAAGTATCTACTGATTCTAATATGTAGTTGCAATCATCACCAATAACTGCCACCAAATGTGCGAGGTCTCATGGTGATCGTATTTAGCATACACCTGCAGCACATTTTACTTCTGAAATTGTTACTGTCGACGTGGAAGAGGTTACCTCCAACCCACAAGGTAACCTTACTCTTCAAAAATACTATTTTAAATGATTTATTTTAATGACTTAAAATATGTTTTTTAATTTTTTTTAAATATTTTTAGAGAAAGGGTAAATGGTTGAATCATCAATGGCTGCAGAGTCTGAGTCTGGTATGTATGGTTTAAATAAATATTTTTTAAATGCTGTTGTTATTTACACATGATTAAATTTATGTTTTTGTGTGAAATTTAACAGAGGGACCTGCTAGATTCAAAAGGCTGAAAAATAAATAGCTCCACTATCTGTCCAGCACAGTAACGACCATAGCAACAACAACAACCACAACCATAGCCACAGGTACAACAACAATAACATTAACAGTAACAACCACAACCACAACAAGTTCCACTATCTGTCCATTTAAAGTAAGTTCCTATCCATCCACAATAGGTTCCACCCGTGAGGAACCAATAACACATGCATGGTAAAATGTTCCTCACACCACCACCTCATCATGCAAGAAGTGCTACAGAGACACAACATGTGTCATCATCTAATATTTCTATTTTACCGATATTAACCTTAGAGAAATTTTCAAATGTTGAGAGTGCATGTCAAATGCCCTCGGGAACTCGAGAATGTGAGTTTATTTAACAGGGTATGAATCCTAAAAATTACCCTTTAAAGGCAAGTGATATTATTGAGGATGAAGAGGGCATTTATGGAGAAGAGGATGTCAATGTAGATGCCACCGAAGTTTCCCCCTTTGACCCGCAACAAGCCACCGCCCATAGTGTTATAGATGATGATATCCTAAACTTTTTTGAAAATGTGTTGTTAGCCGATAGATGTAAAGTTGTAGTTCATAATACTTTTCTTTCGAATATTGATAAATTGAAATAATAGGAATATTGGGCCAAGGTTTTGATTAAAGCAATCAATGACCGATATAAGAATTTTTCAAAGAGAAAAGAGTTGTTTTTTAAGGTTGAGAATGAGCCCCAAAAGCTCGATGCTTTGCTACATAAAGCTGAATCTGGCATTATGGAGGCTGAGTCTACATACAAAGATGATGAAATTCTGGTCATTGTTTTTAATCGTTTGGAAAACCTCAATGCAAAAGCCCAAGCATATTTCAATTAATGGGCATTAGATTAGAATAAAGTAGCAGTTGCAGAAACAACATGACTTAGAACTGATGTAAGTTTTACATCTAACTATTTTTTTTTTGTTAAATATGTTTTGTTTATAAATATTAACCTTTTTTCATTTCTATTTTGTAGTCTAATTTCCAGCACCTAAAGCAACAAGTCGATGCCATGAAATTTTTGATCAAGACTACCAAAATTAGCATTAATAATGCTATTGAATTGAAGAAGAGGTTACAGTAGATGATTAGAGAAAATAATTTGCTGAAGAATATTATCAAATATAGGGGCTTGAATGTCGAGGCTAAACTGAAAGAAAATGAGAAGGAGCTAAATTCACCTTTCAAAGAAGATCTAGCGAAGGAAGAGAGTGCCTTATTATCGGGGATCAACACTACAGAAAAAAAGTTTGGTTAGGGCTGGGGCATTAGAAGAAAAGGATATTGAGGTAGATGTGGGTGGACCTTCAAGAAACATTGAAAAAGAATAGAAGTTTGTTGTGTTGCATTTGAAGTGAAACAAAAATTCTTTATATTTTTATAAATTATTTAATACTGGTAATTTTTGAAAAATAAAATCAATAATAGGGGCAATTTATGAAAAATTTATATTATCATTTTGAATTTTTTTTTTTAATTATTGTTATGTTTTAATTTGAAGTGGAAGAAAAAATGTTTGATATGTTTTGTAAATTGCAAATGAATGGTATCCTTTTTGAAAATTGAAATCAATGAATGTGACTATTTTCGAAAACTGTGTTATCTATTGGAAATTTTGTTTTGAATGTTGTTATGTTATGCTTATATGTGTTGATGTATTAAGTATTTTGAAGTGGATGAAATAATGTTTGATATGTTTTGTAAATTGCGAATGAATGATATCTTCTTTAAAAATTGAATTCAATGAAATAAACTATTTGCAAAAAAAATATGTATTATCTCTTGGAAATTTTGTTTTAATTATTACTATGTTTTGATTATTTATGATGATGTAAAAGTTTGTTGTTTTTAATTTTAAGTGGAAGAAATAATGTTTGATATGTTTTGTAAATTGTGAATGAATGGTAATTTTTTTGAAAATTGAAATCAATGGTAAATCTAGGAAACTTTGTTTTGAATGATGTTATGTTTTGATTCTTTGTGTTGATATATTAAGTAATTTTGAAGTATGTGGATGCAGTAAGATGTTATTTTATGTTATATGAATTAATTTGAAATGAAAAAAAATGCAGCATAGACAATTACTTTCACAAATTGGCTATAACGATTTATACATTATAAATCTACAAGAAAAATAGAAACTTTAGACTAATACTTAAATAACAAGGCTAATGTAAAATGATATACAAAATATCCAGTAACACATTTCAGATAATCCAATAATCAAATCATGTGTAATCAAAGAATATGTGTAACACATGTGTAATCACATAATACATAATCAAATCAGAGGGCTATGCTATACAGAGTATCCAATGGCATCCTTTCATTCTGAAATGTGAAATAAAATCAAATGATAATATGTGAAATCAAATCAAATAATAATATGTGAACTCAAATCAAATCAAATGAAAGCATCCTTTCATTCTGATATATGAAATCAAATCAAATGATAATATGTGAAATCAAATCAAATCAAATGATAATATGTGAACTCAAATCAAATCAAATGAAAGCATCCTTTCATTCTGATAGTCAAATGATAATTTGTGAAATCAAATCAAATGATAATATGTGAACTCAAATCAAATCAAATGAAAGCATCCTTTCATTATGATATGTGAAATCAAATCAAATGAATGCATCCTTGCATCATAATGTTGGAAGCTAGAACAAACTCTTTTCATATTGTACAAAATGTTTTGCACTCATTCCCAAAATTTTTGTCGTCACAATCTGACCAATGTTACCATCATCCTCATCATCATCAATATTCGTTACACCTCTTCTCTCTGCCAAAGAATTCCAATGTGACATTGCTTTTTCATAAGGAAACTTCTCCACCTCATATGTCGACTCATATAGTCTCAAAAAATTCTTCAAATTTCTGTCCAACCTATTCCAAACTTTAGATTTTACATATGATAGCGCATTGAACACCCTTTCATCTTCCACGGATCCCAAAATCATCATTTGAAATAATTCATATAAATGAAAATATTCACCCATAGTATGTTGTAAGATAGTACTTGGTTGTAATATTCTCCATAAATGTGAAGTAGAACTTGCTTCATGATGGTTAGAGAGCTATGAAAATTGAGTAGACATTCTTGTTCCAAAACAATTTGATTGTTTTGTCAAAAGATCTCTATTGAGAATGCCATTGATTTCAATACCATGACTATAAAACTTTTACTGAAATTGCCAAAAAGATTGCCCATGTATTTGAGAAACAAAGAATTTATAGATTGGTATTCATTACAAGGATTCCAAAACATTGGATTAACCACACCCATAGCCTCTAGCAGTTCATCTCTTTGAAAACGGTCTCTTATTTCTTTTGTAAATGATTCTGCTATTTGTTTTAGTTTAAGTTTTGTATTGTCTACAACTACATGAAATTTGTTATATGTTATGGGCATTTTCTCAAATTTATTTGTAGCTATATCCATTCACACACCATAACAATATAAAGGTATTTTCTTTCCATGAACATTAATACATAGATGGTCATTTTTATTGAACTTTAGAAAGCTTTGAGGATCATTCACGCTTGTTAATACTCTCCAACTCTCAAATATGGGATCCATAAAATTTTTACCAGATGCATACATCATATCAATATGAATGCAAATTTGTATTCTCGCCCTGATGAAATCCACAATATAAATTGGTCTTTCTTGTGTAATTTTGATCAAAGTATTCATTTTTTCCAACATTGAAAGAATTCCACATAATGTGAGGAGAGTTTCAAATTAAATCATTCGAAAAAGTAAATCTTTAGCCTTATCAACTTCCCTATGATTTGTATACATAAACCCTATCAAGGATTGATATTCTTTGAAAAATTTTAATGTTAGTTGATACATTGAAATCCACCTACTATCCACATCTTTCAATAGTTTTTTACCTTCGATAACTCCTAGTGCAAACTTTTGAAACTCTAAAAATATTTTTGGACTACATGAAAAATATTCATGAATTTCATGGACAAGCTCTTCCACTCTCGCAACATTTGTAAATGTATCCACAATTTTGTATGCAAGATTCATTCTATGAGCCATGCAATGAATATGGATCAAATATGGGGCAACCGATGTTTTTAGTCTAACACAAAGACCAATCCCATGTTCTTGCATTGTAGCAGCACCATCAACTCCTACACATATTAACTTTGTGGCTATTTCAATTTCATTCATTCCTACTTCTTATTTTAAACTAGTTACAACAACATTGTAAATGTTTTATGCATTATAATTTTCCACCATTTTACGTATTCCAAGTAAATGAGGTTTCCTTAAATGATTTTCCAATGTGTAAACATGCATGCAAATTAAAGATGTATTGTCAATAGTAGTCACCTCATAAATTGAAAGTGAAATGAATTTTAACTTTTTTACTTTCTCTCCAAGGTCATCCTGCTCAAATAATGAGAGGCATTTTGCCATTTCCCAACCACTTCGATCTAACCAATGGATGCTAGGTAAGTTCTACACATCAGATAGTCAAAATAGAGATTTATAATCAATGAAATCTGACATAAGTCTACCCTTCTTAAGAATAGAGAATACACCAACAAACAATAAACTTTTTGAAGCTAAAGTTAACTTATTCATTTTTCAAAATTGGGCTTGAATTGTTGCACCTTTCTCAACCAATGTTTGCTTTTGTTTCATTTATTTATCATATTCTTACGTATTTCTTATATGTGTGCACTCTGATGCATCTTTCCACCTATAAGTTTTTGTTGTTGGTCGATCACTTTATTTTGTTTTGTTATAAACCTTTCCACAATGTTTTTCTACTGTATCTTTCTTAAGTTGTAATCTATGCTCATTTTTGTATTTCCAACTGCAAATTATGCATCTCAATTCTGTTATATCATCACTACTATTCTATGGTAGCACTGACTCAATAAATGGAAATTCTGATATCCAATCAAGCTAAAATGATTTGTTAATTATCCACCTAGATAACCTTCCATGTTTATTTTTTTAGATGAAGATTCTCCAGAAGTAGGGACTGCATAAGAACTATTAGTTTTTTTTCCACTTGGTGTGTTAGATTTAGGAATCTCTTCATGTTGTTGTTTGATTTAATTGAGAATATTTTCATCTGTGGACTATTCATTAACGTGGATATGTGGAAGTGAAGGCATACCAGGGTTAACAATATTTTCTATAGAGATAATACTAGTGTCAATAGTAGGTTCATTATCACCACAACATTTAAAAGCATACCTTCTACAAATAAAAATGGACAAAGCCATCAACCAAAAAGCACACTTCTTTATGAATGAAGACATTATATTTAAAATTAACAACGTAAAAAAATAAACTGGTGAGTAAAGGTGTTCATACCTTTAGTTTGTGCAAATGTTGATGGCTCATCGGGTTTTGAAATATTATGAAAGTATTTGAGGATACTCCTTTTATTGGAAGACTGGCCTCCCTTCTTTCCACTGGCTATAGTTGACATTTTACCTGTATGAATAGAAAAATAACATGAACAAAGAACATCACTTTTAAAAATAAAAATAATTGGTATAAAAAAGAACACTGCTAGATATAGTAGAATATCTGTCCCAAGAATATGGTTTGCAAGCATAATAAACCTCCTTATTGAGTGTCCATGAATAAAATGTTAAATGAAATTTAACAATAAAAGAAAATTATCGACAAATTGAGTCGCCTTATGCCACTCACCTTCTGCAACTCACCTTATACTATTTGTCTTATGCACTCGCCTTATACCACTCGCCTTCTGCCACTCACCTTATGCCACTCGCCTTCTACCACTCTCCTTGTGCCACTCACCTTTAGCGAGTCACCTTATGCTAGTCGTCTTATGCTAGTTTCCTTCTACCAGTCACCTTCTACCAGTCACCTTATACCACTCACCTTATGCCAGTCGCCTTATGCCAGTTGCCTTATGCCAATCACCTTCTATCAGTTGCCTTTTGCCAGTTGCCTTCTGCTAGTTGCCTTATGACACTCGCCTTATTCCAGTCACCTTATGCCGATCACCTTATGCCACTCACCTTCTACCACTCACCTTCTGCCACTCGACTTCTACCACTTGCATTATGTTGGTCACCTTATGTTGGTCGCCTTATGCCACTTGCCTTATGCCAGTCACCTTATGTTGGTTGCCTTATACTGGTCGCCTTATATTGGTCACCTTCTGTAAATCACCTTATACCGATTGCCTTTTGCCAATCACCTTATGCCGATCACCTTTTGCCAGTCGTATTATGCCAGCCGCCTTATTCTGGTCACCTTCTGCCAGTTGCCTTTTGCTTTGTATCACTCTCTATCCAAAAAAAAAGTTGTAATTGTATGGGAGTCGCTATCAGGGTTAGCTATATTTAATGGGGTACAAGGGGCGATTTGGGCAAGATATTTTTTATTTTTAATAAATTTAGGGAAAAAATTAGGCAGGAAATCTTATGACAATGGGGCAAATTTTCCCTTAAAAAAATTAGATCCTGAAATTTTTGGGCGAACAGGCCGACCTCTATGGTCCCAAAATTCGCAAAATTAACATTGTGAAAATCCAAATATTCTCACTAAATTGTGAAATTCACCACTATGCATAACCCTGGTGGAGGGCTCAAATAAAATCAATATTAGATTTAATTAAGCATATAATTAGCCATAAAATATGTTTTGACCAAAATGTTGACTTTTTGACCATAAAGTGCTTTTTGACCATGGTGAAGGTTTCAACCTTAGTTGAGTTGGCATGAGGTCGCATGAGAACCTATGGTTAAGCGTAGGAAGGGGCTTAGCTAGCCCAAAGGGGCTAATGATGATGAATAGTGATTTTGATTAATGAATAGTGTTTTTAGCCAATTTATGCAATTTTCAAGGGTTTTGCAAATTGATTGACCATGAAAATGGGAAGAGGGACAATGTGCGACTTTTAGGTGTCTAAATTTTACCCTTTTTGTGTTGGATTGTGTGAAAAAATAGTTTAGTACAAAAACTAAAGATGTGGATTGATGGGATGATTTGGAAGGTAAAGAATTTGTGATTGATGAATTGTGGATGATTGCGAGAGAGACGCATTGATAAAATGGTTTGTGATTGGATACAACACTTTGTAGAATTGTAATGATTAATTTTTGGGGAAGGCATAAGATTGCCTTACATTATGATCAATTTGAGGTGTTCTAAATTATGGATGGAACAAATACCTTTGTCTATTTTTGCTTTTGATTGATTGATGATCTCTTTTGACAACATTTGACAAATCATTGGAGCCATGGGGTAGAACTTCAGGAGCTTCATTCACGAGTGGTCTTACGACTGCCACTATGAAGATTGAAATCCATGAGGTGTCTATAGTCAGAGGTATTTTGAGGTCTATCAAACATTGATTTGTTTTGGATTGGAGTTTTGATTGAGAAGAGAAGTTTCATTTTTTGTATTTGTCCTAGCATGAGGACTTGAGATAATCTTCAACACAAATTTTCTTAGGCATTTTTTATATCCATGATTGGATGTTTGGTTTTTTGACCATGTGCAAGGTAGCTTTTGATGTGTTGGATGATTACCCCCTCAAGCAATGAATTGGTGATGGAGGAGACAAATATTGATGATGAAACTATTGATGAATATTAATGAGATAATTTGCACAATTTTACATTAAAATCAACAAAAATTGAGGAACGGATGGATTTTTTGAGGAAATTCCATATGGATGGCGTAATTTGGAGTTGTCATGGAAGTTTCACACTTCACACATGCAAACCAAGTGGTTCACACACCTAGCATGTGAACCAGTCGGTTCACATGTGTGGGGTATGAACTGATGGATAATGGGGTTTTTAAGGGTAAAAAGATGTGATTAACATCATTTTCACATGAAAACGACATTGAAGAGGTGGAAGAGAGTGGAAATAGAACAAATTATTGCTAGTTTGCAAAATGGATGGGATGGGATGGCCAGTGCATCAACGAGTACAAGCTTGGGGATGAAAACACCAGAGGTAAGAATTTTATTCTCTCTCGATAAATGTGCAATTAGAGAGGGTTTGAAAATTTGTTTTTTTTTTTCATTTTAAACAACATACAATGAATGTGGGTGTATGAACGGGGTAAAATTCATACACTTTGTGTAAAAATAGGAAATGGGTATCCTGATATGCTCTCTATTTTTACATGTGACGTTTGTGCTTGTGGGAGAGCGTGCATTTGATGTGATGTGTTGTATGGGGTATGAAAATTGAATGTATATGAAAATCGATAAGGGGATTCTAATAAACCAAATGGGTATCCAAATCTATTTTTTATTTTTTGATTTGACCTTATTTTGACTGCCTTGTTTTGCATGCTAATGTGGGAGAGTTTGCATTGTTTTTTATGTTTTTTGGCATGTGTTTGAAATTTTTTGCATGCATGGATGGTATGTATGGGATGGAGATGTGATTGCAAACATGCTTGTGTAAATTTTGTGCTATTTTTGGTGGTTTGCATGGGTGGGATGCGAACCGTTGGTTCGCACATGTGGGGTGCAAACCAATGGTTCGCACATATGTTGTGCGAACCATTTTTTTTTGCAAATAACATGAAATGAAATGGAATGCATGTGATTGGAAATAAAAATTGATCATTTATTTACAAAAATAAAATATTTTCCTAGTGATGGCAAAAAATTGTAAAAATGTATGTGCTTATGTTATGTACAATGATGTTTGTATGTACGAAACCATGAATGATTTTTGACATGTGGTGTGTGTGTGTGTGATGGTAGGTGAAGAAGATATTTGCATGTCATAAAATTCAAAAATGTAGGAAGGCCTTAGAGGATGAGTGGATGACGGATGACAAAAATTAGTTGAGGGTAGTTAGTTTGTATGGAGTGTGGGTGATGCGCGAGGTTCATGTGAACCACACTTATATTTCAGTGCTGTGTGAGAGGTGGGATCCCGATAGGAACACCTTTTATTTACCTATAGGAGATATGATAGTAACCTTGGAGGATATATACTGCATCTATCAGTTATCGATAAAGGGGATTATAGTGATGATGATGGATAAGGATTTGCATGAGGGTATCCTAGAGAGGACATTTGGGAAACATTAGCATCAGGTGGATGCCAAGAAGGGAGTAGACTATGTGAAGTATTGGAAGAAGAAGTTTCTTTCCAATCGCCATGCGATGGCGATGTTATTGATAGCTAGCCATGCGCTACTAGATACTTCAGGGGTTAAGTTTCCCTAGAACATGATGGGGATGGTGTGCGATATGGTAGAGTGGCAGGTAGTGTATGCATGGGCACATGTATTGTTGGCACAAATATTCTGAGAGTTGCATGGGGTGGTGAGGATAGAGAGGACAAGCATCAATGTGAGTCCATTATTGTAGATATGGGCTTGGGAGCATATGACAATTTTTAGACCCATCCATTTACCATATGAGGTGCATGAGATTAATGGAGAGGATGTATCCTATGCAATGTAGTGGAGAATAGATAAGGAGCAAAAGAAGAGGAGGGTGTGGGTAGGTGATTTGATGTATCATCGTGAGAAGCTAGGGTGCTTGACCATGGAGTAGGTGAGATGGAGGCCATGGTTAGGAGGATATGATTGGGGTGAGGATGTTGTGCAGTTGGCATGCATTCAATGAGGGTGATGGGTGGTGGAAGAGTACATATGGCATGTGGAGTACTTCCCATTTTCTAGAGTGTAGCATCATTTTGGATTGAGGAAGGGGTGTCCAGAGCCGCTTGTAGTGATCTATAGAGTATAGAGGAACGCAACCTATGGTACCACCTCTAAATGTGACTCTCGATGAGCCGATGGTTATCCCTGATGTAGACAATATGGGGATGAATACTAAGTATGATATGTGGTGGTCGAAGTAGACTTGGAAGCCCGTTCAAGGTGTTATGAATGAGTGGGTGGAGGTAGTAGGAGTGCTACCTAACAAGGAGCTATCGGGTGGGGTGAGAGAAACATCGTTGGTGCATGTGAAGGAGTAGGAGGATGTGGGATAACTCAAGTCGAGCGAGGAGGAGGAGGTAGAGCTAGATTATTTTATTAGGCAGGTGAGGCCATAACGTGATGACCAAGATAGGCTAGTGAGTGAGAGTGGCATAGGGCTATCATCTAAGAGAGGTGAGGGGATGGGGGTTGTCTTAGAGGAAATGGAGGATATTCCTTTGATTTATGTTGATGAGGAGGTAGGCTATGAGCCACCAGTGGTTGATGAGGATGTGGGAGGGGAGCCAGATGTGTATGACTTTAGGGAAGATTTGGCAGTGACCATTACAGTGGAGGGTGAGGTGGTGGCTTTGAGGGGGGAGGTGAAGAGGCTTAGAGATAAGATTCTTGACATCGAGATGGATTGGGGCATTGATCACTCAGTGGTAGATGAGTAGAAGAAGGAGGTAGAGGCAGACCTAAGGGCTACTTTAGAGGAGCGGGATGAGGCTAGGGTATGAGTGTAGCAGATGATGGAGGAGATGGAGGCACTTAGGATTGAGTGGAATGCACTAAGGGAAAAGAATGACACCATCCATAGAGAGTGGGATGAGATGATTGAGGCTATGAAGTGGCTTTAGAGGTTGTTGTATGAGGCTGAAGCAGAGACAAAGGTCATGAAGGCCTATAATTTAGTGAGGGTTATGAAGCTCGAGCAGACTATGTAGGAGACACAGTAGGCGATGAAGTGGGTGGAGCAGGAGATTGCTTGGATAGGGGATGTAGTGCCACAACTAGAGGTAGCACAAAGGGAGGTGGAACGAATGTGGGGGGATTGAGAAGTTGATGGCATCCAACATGAGGGAGGATACCAATAGGATGAGGGTGGAGAATGAGCTTATGGTGAATGGGATACCTATTTTGACATACTCGGGATCTCTTTCCTTATCGCGCCCTTAGGTAGAGAGGAGTTAGTGGAGCATGCCATCAATTGGCAATATGGACCATCAGGTGGTGGCACCTATGATATCATATGCACTGATGAGGATGGCACCACTGACATAGGTGGGGGTAGCATAGAGGGTAGGGGTTGGAGAGGCCAAGTCATCATAGGTAGAAGATGGAAGAGCTCTAGAATATGAGAGGATTGGTGAGACTCCTACAAGGCAATAGTCATGAGGTAGGGGCTACAAAGCCAAAGCGACTTGCACTTTTTTTTTTAAATTTTTGTAGGCGGTTCGGATGAGCGGATTCTTTTTGGATAGATGTACCTATGAGGGTGCATTCATTTTTGTAGTCGTATGATATTTTTGATGGTGATGTATGTACATGGATATGTGATGATATACCTGCAAGGGCCCATAAATTTTATTGTAGCTTTATGGCATCAATTTTGATATATATATATATATATATATATATATATATATATATATATGATATTCGTGGCACTTGTGTCTATTTGTATTTTTGTGTTTGCTTGTTTCTACTTATGGTGATGCATGATTAATGTAGATGTGGTAATAGGTAGTTATATGTGAATGCAATGATGATATGCTTAAATAAATATGAACTAAAGTGAGGTGTGACATAAAAGTGGTATGCATAAGATGGTAATGCAAAATATATAAACAAGTTGCTTAGGGATAGCATTTGCATCGTTACAATAGCCAGATGATGTAATCCATTCTATTATTCCAAGGAATTTGGATATGAATATTGTAGTGAGGAAATTCGAACACTACAGTTTGTAAGTAATCAAACCCATTGACTAACTGAGCAAACTTCTTGAAACATGTTCTAGGCTATCTTGGTAAAAAAGACGTCAATCCTAAATTTGTGTGTGTAAAGTGATGATCATTTTACTATTTTGAAAAAGGATGGTTTGTAACTGCATGGTAACTTAGCTGCTAAGCTAGCTCATTGGTAAAGACCTGAGGAATGTAGGTATTCAAGTTGATGGTACCCTCAAGGTTTTTCCTTTTGTTTTCTGCACCTGTATGATGATTTTCTTGTTTGGTTCTCTTTTTTTTTGTGGGCTTTGGATTTTGTTTTCTGCCTTTTTTCTCTTTCTTTTGTAACTTGTCCTTTTATTAGTCCTTATGTTCGAGAGAAATCTTATGAATGATATAATGAGTAGAGTAATTTTTTCTAAGCATAAGTCAACATGTAGTGTAGCTAGTCCTATTTCTAAAATATTGTTATTGTGTAGGATGTGTGAGTAAATCCAAGAATGAGAGCAAGGTAACCAAGGGAAGTCTAGAAATATTTTTGAAATGTGCCAACTTTGGATGGTGGTTGATTATATAATCATTTATGGACAAAGCACTCAAAACATTTCAATAAAAATGTCTCCTAAAAAGGGGTTTGGGCATCACACTGATGTGCTAGCATGTGCATGTTTTAATTCCTTTCACATGGTTTTTACAATGATTATATATAGATACCTATATGGATGCAAAAAGTAAAAATTTATGTGCAAGGTTACCCCAGTGTTATGGACAATAGAATGGGGCATAAGTTGAATGGGTGATGGAAATAAAGAAAAAGAATGAAGAAAGGAGGAGAGAGAGAAGAGGGAGGAGAGAAGAAATAAAATTATCAAAGGTATGTATCTACTCGAAGTGTGACCATACAATATTGATGAGTAACTAGAAGAAAAAGAATATAAGAGAAAGAAGAAAAGAAACCTATCAAAGGTATGTGGTCGCTCGAAGCGTGACCATACAAAATTGATGGGTAACTAGAGGAAAAGAAGATAAGAAAGAGAAGAAAAGGAAAAGAAAAAGAAGAAAAAGAGGAAGGGGTAAGAAAATGAAAGGTATGTAGCTTCTCGAAGTGTGACCATACAACATTCACTATAGAAGAAGGAGAGAAGGGGGAAGACATGAATGAGATAGACGAAGTAGATTTAAATGTAAATGCAAGTTGACTTAGTGCCACAAAATGTCAAAAAGGATGATGTTGTTTTTGTGTGGATTGATTGTGGTTGTTTTCTTTGTTTTAAATTGTTTTGAATTATATACATATATACAAGTGGTGATGAGCAGTAATACCTATAATTAGACATAGAATGGTCATAGATGAATAATTTTAACAGGATCAAGTTCAGCAATACCTTCTAACATGGACAGGTGATATGCCCCAGATCCAAATTTTTGAGTAACCATATAAGGGCCTAGCCAATTGGGTGTAAATTTATCATGGATATGGCACCATTGGCTAGTAATTTGTTGGTTTTATTTGAGGACTAAGTCTCTAACTTGAAATTCATGTTGGTGTACCTTGGAATTATAGGCACGTTAGATATGGTCTTGATAAATTCACGTGTGTTCAATAGCATGAATGTGGAACTCATCTAATAAGATCAATTGGTCAAGGCAGGCCTGATGGGATGTATCATCATCAATGAATTCTTGCATGGAAACCCGTAAAGATGGTATTTCAAGCTCTAGGGGTATGATGGCATCAACATCATATACAAGGGAAAATAGGGTTGCCCTAGTAGGAGTGCGAATACTAGTATGGTAGGCCCATAGTGCTAATGGATTTTGATTGTGCAAATCATGATGTGATTCTACAACGGTTTTGCAAAGAATGGCACAAATGGTTTTGTTTGTATCTTTCGCTTGGCCATTACCCTATTGGTAGTATGGAGTGGAGAAGCTATGCTGGATGTTTAAATTTTCACATAGTGTGCAAACATTCTTATTCTTGAATGGGATGCCATTGTAAGTGATGATTTTGGATGGAATGCAAAAATGACAAATGATGTGTTGAGTGATAAAATCAACAATTTTGGGACCAGTAATTTGAACTAGAGGGATGACCTCAACCCATTTCATGAAGTACTCAATTGCAGTAATGATGAACTTATTATTGGTAGATGGTGCATGTGTAATTTTTCCGATGAGATCCAAACCCCATTATGAAAAGGACCACATTGGTTGGATAGGTTGCAGAGCCTGGGAAGGCAAGTGTGTAAGATTAGCATGATGTTAGAATTTAATACACTTTTTGACATAGGCACAACAGTTTTGTTCCATGGTGGGCTAGTAATAGCCCATTCATAGAATGCATTTGGTGATGGACATGCCACATAATGGTCATCACAAGTACCATCATGAGCCTCTTGAGTGATACATTGGGATTCGAAGGGCTCAAGACAACACAATAAAATACCATCATAACTTCGATTGGAAAGGATATCGCCTAACAATATATAGTGAATGGCACGCAGTTTAAAATATCGTTTATGAGTATGATTTATATCAGGTGGTAGAATAATGAGCTTAATGTAATCCTTGACTTGGAAAAACCATGGGTCATGTGGGTGAGCTTTGACGATATTGATGCCATCATCATGAGAAGGCATATTGTTGGAAATGGCAGAATGGAAAAGGGTGTGGATGGACACGTGAGTTGTGTCAAAAAGTAGGTTTTGTGGAATGAGCAAGCCTAGCAAGGCTATGGTATCGAAAAAATGATTTATGGATCGTGGAGTAGCGATGATGTCATACCATTTGAATTGGGCTAATAAGTCTTCAGCTACCTATTTGTATTGTTGTAATACTGGGAAAAAATATTACCATTCTCCCTTGATTTGATTTACAATGAGGAGGGAGTCACCAAATATGTCCAAGCGATGAATGTGAATGGAGAGTTCTTGATTTAGTCCAAGGATAAGAGCTTCGTAATCAACATTACTATTGGTGCAGGGAAAGCCTAATTTGAAGGAAAAGGGAAGATGCTCCTTGTGTGGTGTGAAAAAGACTATTCCTACATCCCTAGCATGTGTGCAACGAGAACCATCAAATAATTGGGTCAATTCAGTGGTTGATTCAGGATCTACTGGTTCTTCGACTTTGCTTGTATGAAAGGCTGAGTCATCTAGAAGTTGGATAAGCAATGGCACATTACTTGGTAATGGGGCCTTAGCCAACTAATCAACAATAACTTGGCCTTTGATGGATTTTTTACTGATGAATTCAAGATCAAATTCCATGTGTAGCATGATCTATTTGGATGTTCGACTATTGTGGTAGCTCTTACCCATCATGTAGCAAAGTGGGTTATCACAGGTGACTACGTAAGTAGTATGGTTAATCATGTAGTGTCACAAATTTTGGGTGGCAAAGACAATGACAAGGTAAAATTTCTCCATGTAAGCATACTGCATATCGTAATAAATCAATGTGCGACTGATATAATATACAACTTGATCTTGGTCTTGTTCATTATTTTGAGCAAGAAGCACATCCAATGCAACATCAGTAGTAGAAATGTATAGGTGGAATGGGTATTTTGGATGGGGTGGAATGAGGATGAGTGGAGATGTGAGGTATAATTTAATATCATCAAAGGTATCTTGGCATTTATTATCCCATTTAAATGGGATACCCTTTTATAAAATACGATTGCAAGGCTAACACTTGTCAAAAAGTTGTATGATGAATCATCGTATAGATTGAATTCTACCTTGTAAACCGTGTAACTGCTTGAGATTCGTAGCGGGAGGCATGTCAAGAATAGCTTAGAATTTGATAGGATCTACTTCAATACCTTTTTGTGAAATGATGAAACCCAAGATTTTGCCAGTGGTGACACCAAAGACACATTTATTTGGATTTAATCGGACATTATGTTCCAAGAGGCGATACAATTTTTTATGTAGATCTTCAAGATGTTGACCATGGGTTTTGGATTTAGCGATGAGGTTATCAACATTATATTCAACAATTTTGTGTATAATATCATGGAAAATGTAGGTCATGGCACATTTGTAAGTTTCCCCAATATTTTTGAGGCTGGCATGACCTTGTAACAAAAATTCCCCTAGGGGGTCATGAAAGAGGTCTTATGCTGATCGTCTGGATTGACACTAATTTGATTATAACCTAAAAAGTCATCCATGAGTGACAATATTTCATGTTTGACTATAACATCGGCCAAAGTGTCAATATTAGGGAGTGGAAAATTGTCTTTGGGACAAGCTTTGTTAAAATCTCTAAAATCGGTGTAAATGCGGATATCCCCCTTGGGTTTTTCAATGAGAACCATGTTTGAAACCCACTCAAGGTAATCGATAGGCTGTATGAAATCTAAATCAAGGAGTTTATGTAACTCCTCTTTGAAAAGAAGTGCAATGGTAGGTTGCATGCGGTGCAATTTTTGTCTAACAGGTTTGGCATTGTCATTTAGGACAAGGTTGTGCACGACTAACGATGGGTCAAGGCCCGACATATCCATGTAGGATCATGCAAACACATTAATGTAGTATATGAGGAAATTGGTATAAAGGACATGCTCTTCTTCAGATAGGTTTGCGATGAGGTAGGTGACATGAGGGTGTTCCAGATCATTGCTAATGTCAACTTCGATGGTGTCCTCGACAAGCATGTGAGAACCATCATGAAGTTGAGTAGGTGTAGGGATGAGGTGAAGGTCATCAATGGACTTAGGGAGCTAGAATTCATTATATAGATAAATATTTGTATGATTAATCCATGGGAGGTGAGGCGGGATGGAGGGTAATGATGTATTGAAAAATCACAACATGTGTGGTGTTGGGAGGAATTCAATGGTTGTGGGGGTTTCAAAGATATCATCAAGAGCAATGAAATTGAGGATAGGTGGTGGAATGTAAGTGGGATGGTTTGGATGCCATAGCATGGCATACAAGTCAATAGAGATCATGTTAAACAAAGCATTATATAAGGGAGATGTAGGTGATGATGGTTGTGATGAATCTAATGAGGATAGTAATGAATCCAAAAAAGGTTGGTGGTGACCTGGGTTTAACACCACAAGTGGTGAAGGGGAATGAGAACGTGGTCCACGAGGTGGTGGTAGTTCTTGAATGGGAAAAAATCAAATAGTATGTGGGGGTAAATAAGGAGGATCTTCTGGTAAAGGTGGATCGATGGTCGAAGGTGGATCAAGGGACAAGGTGGTGAAGTGGTGAGCAAGGGTTTTGAATTCATGTAGAGAGAGGTTCATGCATCGGGGATGGTGGAAAGAATGCAGATGGAATATCGATTGTAGAATGAGAAGAAGAACTATGTAGTAGATTAAGCTCAAATTACTTATTGAAAAGAAGGTCCACAGGATCAAGATCCAAATTTCACAACTCATGCTCGAGTGTACTGATTGTTGGAGGATGGTAACCAATGCCTGATTGGTCAATAGGTTTGCACAAGGGAGGATGGATATAGGTGCAACACCCATGTTCATATCTCCCTAGGCCATACCCATACTAGTTATACATGCATAGATAATGCCAGGTAAAATTAGGATTTGACATGTGGTCAAGGTTACTGTAAAATTTGATTTGTGGTAACAGAGGTGCTGGAGGTTATACATATGAGTCAAGTCCCCCATATACAAAATTCATACAATTATTAGGAGGAACTAAAGGAACCACTACCCCAATAATCAAGGGTACATCATGAGGTCAGCCAAAGTCACGGGTGGATTGGATGTTGGATGGAAGGACTCGAGCATTGCTTATGTTATATTCACCAAGAAATGGTTTTGGCATTCGCATTGATGGGAAGGAAAATAGTACTAAGGAATGGATGCATGGATCCATAAAAGGCTCGAAGGTTTATGGATGTAGTGGTGATATGGGAAGGGGGAAGGCGAAGGTGGCCCAAGGAAGTGATATAAATGATGTTGATGGATGAGCTGATGCCAATGAGAACATGCTTATAAGTAACAACATTGATGGAGGTTTGAATATGTAATGGGGGATCCACTCCCTCGCATACAACTTTTATAATTTCATGGTCAGGCATCTCTGAACATTTCCAATAACGTTGGAAAATGCATCAACATCATGGATCTCGAGATTGAGAGAGTGAAGGATAGAATTAAGGGCTTTACAGTGAGGTTAGGACTACTACAGGAGGTTGTATATGGATAACCTTGTAGGGGTGGTGTGGAGCTTATGAGAGATACTACCATGGATGGTGATGATACTATGTGCAAGGGGTGGGGGAATTGGTGGGGTAACGATTGAGGTTGTGGTAGGTGGTTATTGAGAAGTGGAGGGTTGTTGGGAAATTACAGGGGGTGGATAGCATTTATTACGAGTGGCAATGTTAATCATACCCACAAATCCCTACTAAGAAGGACCTCGATTAACATGATTGACTTGGTGTGGATCAGTTTGAGGTGGATTACCCCTATGTTCAGGTAATGGAAAATGAGATATCCCTAAGTTTTATTTTTACGATGCGAGGAGATTTGAGACTTGAATAGTGCCTCGATCGATAAGGTCTTGTATGTTATGGCAAAAAATACAACATTAATCTAGAGTATGACTATATTGTCAATGAAAATCATAGAAAGCCTACAGATTGTGGCTCCACGGGAGAGGAAAATTTGGATCAAGAAGTTGGAAATTTGGAAAAGTGATAAGACCTCCCTCATGTAATCTATAGAATAGAGTTGACATGGGTTCAGATAAAGACATTCAATTACAAGGAGGACGAGGTGGTCGTGGATTGCGATCTTGGTATGGATTATATTGTGATGGAGGATTACCTGGGTATGGAGTGGGAAGGAGTGGAGGATTGGCTTGGTATGGATTTTGAGGAGATCATGGGGGAGTGGGTTATGGAGCTTGTGCGAATGCAAGTTGTGATGGTGGATATGGAGAATTTAAGACCTGATTGGTTTGATGTGGTCGGGTGGTGGGTGGTATATATGGAGGGTGGTTATAATGGTAATTAGTGGGGTAAGGTTTATTTTGGCACAAATTGATTTTTCCCATGTGGACATTGATGTCCTCGATAACTTTGGCTTGGGAGATGGCTTCCTCAAATATCTGACTTTGATGAATTTGTAATATTTGGGAGATCTTTTTATGACAACTCTTGGCAAAGAGTTTTATGGGATCTAAAGGTAGGAGAAGGAAGGAAAGATCATGAATGACTGCTCTCTAATAGGTGATAAAATTGGTAATAGGCTCATCGTCCCACTGATGTAAAGCATAAACATCGGATAAGGTAAGCTTGGTTTTGATGTTAATCAAGAAGTGCTCTAGAAATATATTGGCCAATTGTTCGAAAGTGAATAAACTACGATGAGGAAAATGGTTGTACCAATCTAATGCTTGTCCTCCAAGTGAAAGTGGAAACGTACGAAGCATAAGGGGATCACTACCATGTAGTTGGTAGCAAGCAAAGCGATAATTATTAAGGTGATCTCTAGGATCTTCCTTAATTTTGAATTTGTCAAATTTAGGGATCTCAAATCTATAAGGATATGGATGGATAGGAATATATGGGTGAATTGGTTCATTTCACAACTCATCATATGTAGGATTTTGAGACCCATAACCATTCGTGCGTAAATCCAATGTATGGATCTGCTCCTGCATGGCTTGAAATTTGTTGGAGAGCACCATGGTAGTATTTGGTAGACATGAGAATGGGGGTGATGATGTGGATGCAGGTAACGACTATAATGATGGTTGTGAATAATCCATATGGGGTGGATATTGCAACTGTTGTTCCTCCCATGGATGATAGTAAGTAGCTTGGTTTGGATCAGGCACGAACATGGTCTGATATTGTGGGATAGGAACATAAGATGGATGGGGTGAGATGTAGGAATATTTTTAGGCATGTGGCTACTACTTCTAATCATAATACTTAAGGATATTTTGGGTATGTATGGGCACCTACTACTATTGCACATATGGGTAAGTCGATTACACCTGATAAGTAGTGGTAGAGGACCATGTGGATGGTGAAGTGAAGAAAATGGGTGGTGTAGAAGACCGAGTGAAAAAGATGTCGATGTGGTAAAATAGGACTAGTGTAAATATGGAGGTGGAACTGATGAGGATGAAGGGGGTATGGAGGGGATTGCGAGAAGGGACTTAGGTTGAACCAAATATCAAGGTGGGTGACATTTATAAGTAGGCTTTAGCGATAGAGGGTGAAAGGAATGTGGAGGTGGCAAACAAAATGATGATGGAGCCGATGGGGGTCCATATGATGAAAATGGTGGATAGCTAGTGGGTGGATGAGAGGTAAGCTATGACGTGAAAGGATGCGGTTATGAGGATGAGGATGCCTGCTATGGGTGAACCTGTAATGAGGGATGGGATAGATTAGGTGATGTCAACTTGTAATACTGAGATGGATGTGAGTTGTATTGAGGTGGTATGGAGGAAGGTGGCTGGGATGAAGGCTAGTAACTCAATGAAGCCTGTTGAGATGGTGGGGTTTGGGATGAAGGTACGGTAGAAGGAGCCATGGATGAAGGGGGTGTGGATATCATACCAATTGTATGGACAATGGTGACAACGTCATGTATTATTTGGGAAAAAACTAGACTAGAGTCATCTCCCAAAAATGAATGGGAGGAATGCTCAAAGAATGGATGGGTAGCGAAAGGTGAGGCAAGTGGGGTGAACTCATTCACCACCATAATTGATATGGGGTGGCCAAGAGAGATAAATATGACATGCTAGAAGTATGTGTATGGGGGATTGGAAGAGGAGAGATATTCCAAGGGAGGGATCTCCTTGAAGGTCTCATCTAAGAAGTGGGATGGAGCAGAAGATGCCATATGGGAGATGGGGCTAGCACTAGGTGCAAAAGGCCTAGTCAATAGGTTAGGTGGACCTAGAGTAGTAACCTGCTCAGACTCAGAAGGTAGATCAGTGGTCTGGGAAGTGGAAGAATCTACTGTCATGACAATCCACTGAGCAGCCTCAGTGGCATGATAAAGGGCTTCACATATTTAACTATGTGTAATCAGCATGGTGATGTGTGCAAAAAAGGTGCTAATAGACAAATGTGAAATTTAAACTTTGGAAATGCCTCTAACTAGTTGGGACACTATTTTTTTTAAAAAACATAGGTTCACACAGGTGGGGTATAAACCACTATGAGCCTAAAGGTTCACACAGGTGGTGTGTGAACCACTCAAAATGAGAAACATATGACATATATGTGTTGTGTGTATATCCTATGGGTGAAATTTGGAATCTAAAAACTAGGTTCACATAGGTGGGGTGTGAACCACTATGAGACTGGAGGTTTGCACAGGTGGTGTGCAAACCACCAAAAATAGTGATAGAGGGTGAATTTTCTATTATGGAGACCCTCTATGTGTTGTGTGGACCTTTTTAGTACAATTTTGTAGCCTGAAAGCTAAGTTTTCACATAGAATCATGCAAAATGGATATGAGTGTAGGAGGATCGCACTATTGGGTGCAAATCTCCTAAAAATAGACTGTGCAGTGTATGGTGCAAAAGTGAAATTGTCGAATAACTAATAAGTGTGTTATAGCATGTTTGATATGTTATTGTAACCACCTTTGCAAGACTCAACAATAAGCAAATGTTCTTTCTTTTTGGTTTTCATGTGTTTTGATGAAAGTATGTATCCGCCCTAGGAACAAACCATAGGTAATGGGTGAGTGCTACTTGAAATAGGTATATTGCGATACAAAACCTCTTGCAACACCCAAAGGTGCACAAAATAGAACTATACCCAATAGGCGAATGACAACCTAGATGTAACAAGCATAGTAAAATGATATCCAAATGGGGGAGACTCAAAATGCTCTGATGAGTCAAATAAACTCTCGCAAACAGAGGTCAAGCTATCAATGTGCTGCTACCATCCCTAATCAAGGCTTTCTCTTAACCCCCATGTTTAAGGTATGCATAATAATGATAAGATGCACCCACTATTTAAATTGGTGGTCAGGAGAACGATATAAGCAATGTTGCAGATGATCCATATCTCTCCAATGCTCAGAACAAAGGAGATAAAAGAGACTCAATCTTAGATTAGAGGGAGGAAACACATGTTCAGGAAAACACAAGGGAGGAAAATACTTCATTGAGACCACAGGTGGCAACCCATTTACACAACAGTCCTCCCAGTTTTATAAATTATAACTCTGATTTAAGAACAAACCTTGTTGAAGAGCTATTACCCCCCTTCTAGGATAGGTCTATGGGGTCTGATAAACAAAAGGTTTCTGCAAAGAGAAGTGGTATCTGGAAAGAAGATATGAATATCCAACTTCCTAGTAATAAGGGGCCTCTTAGCATTCCAATATTTTCTTCATTAAGAAAGTCCACATCTCTACTTTTTATCTTCTTCTGAAGGCAGAGAGTCTTTAAAGGGGTCTCACAATTATTTTCTCAGATCACACAAATCAGTAGATTTCTTTGAGAAGGGAGAAATCGCAGGAGGACTTAGCTTGGATGTGGTTAACTCATATGCATTAAGGAGGAAATCAAACATTCAACTGGAAAAGGATCAAGCTTTGAGGGAAGTAAAGATAGGGAAACAAAAATAAATAATAGGGGCACTTAGAGGAGGTAAAACCACAGAACTAGTTAAATAATGTTAATCCTCTCTCAAAATATTCAAGGTCTAGGCAGTGCCTCAAAAAATACTGCATTAAGGAGGTTAATGCAACTTCATATTCTAGATATTCTATTTCTTCAAGAGACTATGGGAGTGGGTGTGAAAGTGGAAAACATTCTCCACACCCTCATAAAGGACTGGGAATTCTTCTCTTTGGACTCTGAAGGCAGATCAGGTGGCCTTGTTCTGGGGTGGAAGAAGAGGAATTTTAGGTTTATAAAATCTGCTTTTCTCACATCAAGAATAGGAGTGGAGCTCTTCTCTATGGAATTGGGGAAATCCTTTGTGTTGGTAAACATTTATGGCCCTTATGAAAATAAAATTCATTACTGGGATACCCTATTTGCCAATAACTTTCTACAACATGGGAATCTTATCCTAGGGGGTGATCTAAATTTCACTTTGAATAGAGCTGAGATATGGGGGACAACAACAAGAAGTGACCCACAAGCTAGGTTTTTTAAACACAAATTTGAATTGGCAGACTTGGTAGATGTAGAACCAATCAAAATTACTCCTACATGGAGCAACAATAGAGCAGGTGAGGATTATGTGGCAAAAATATTGGATCGATTCTATGTCTCCGATTCCCTGCTGATAGATGGGGAGAAAATCAGAACCTGGGTGGACCCTTGTGGCATCTCAGACCATTTACCTATTTTTATCCAAATAGGCAACACGGATAGGAAACCTCCAAGCCCTTTCAAATTCAATTCAACTTGGCTGCAGGACAAGGATTTTCAGAATCTGGTTAAAGAAGAATGAAACTCTTATGATGAAAACTTGGGAAGTTCAGCCTACTCTCAAATGACAAAAAGCCTGAAGAAAGTTAAAATAGCTATTTCTAAATGGGCTCATAATAAGTATAGGCAACAAATGCAGGAACTCCTTCTATTAGAACAACATATTGCTATTTCTTATGAGAGAGTGAATGAGGTCGGTCTTTCAGAGGATTCCAAATCAACCATTAGAGCATTGGAAGGAAAAAAGAGTAATATCTTGCTAGCTCAAGAAGCCCAATGGAGGCTTTAAAATTAGAGCTATTTGGCTAGATTTAGGGGATGAAAACACCAAATTATTTCAAAATTATGCAAATCACAAGAAAAATATTAACACCATCTGGGAATTGCCCAATGGAGAGGGGTCAAAATCTAGGTCCTTCAAAGACCTCACAGCTCTTGACATAAAACATTTCAAGCACTTGTTTAAAGATCCCAAAAGGGTAAAATTGGCTGAGATCTTAAAACATACAACCTTCTTTCCAAGTTTTGCAGACGAGGCTACTAATGAAATGATTCTTGAGAAAGTGTCATTAGAGGAATTAAAATAAGTGCTTTCATCCTTTCAGAAGGACAAAAGTCCTGGGCCAGATGGTTGGGGGGTTGAATTCTTCTTGGGTTTCTTTGACTTAATTGGGGAAGACCTGATTAGAGTTATTGAAGAAACTAAAGCTTCAGGGAAGATCCCAGTGGATTTCAACTCAACCTTCATTGCTTTGATTCCAAAGAAAGACTCTCCAACTTATTTCGATGACTTCAAACCTATTTCCTTGTGCAACTGCCTCTATAAAATTATTGCCAAAATTATTGCCTTGAGGTTAAAAAGAGTTTTTTCTGATTCCATCTCTATTGAAAAATTCGGGTTTCTAAATGGGAGGCAAATCCACGAAACTGTAGGAGTGGCCCAAGAAGGGCTGCATACTATAAAAACAAAAATAATTCCTGCTATAGTCATAAAACTAGATCTTTCCAAAGCTTTTGACAGGGTTAATTGGTTGTATCTGAGGATCATGCTTCTTCACATTGGGTTCAACCTCCGAGTTGTAAATTGGATCATGGGATGTGTGACCTCTGTCTCCTTCGCTGTACTTATAAATGGTTCTGTGTCTAATTTCTTTTCCTCAGAGCGTGGCATTAGGCAAGGTTGTCCCTTATCTCCCTTTTTATTTCTTTTGGTGGCTGAAGGTTTGAGCAGGGCAATCAAAGAAGCTAAGAGAATAGGGCAGTTTAAAGGAATTCAAATGAGTACATCATTCTCTCTAACACATCTCTTATTTGTAGATGATGTTATTTTGTTTAGTGTTGGTTCTTTTAGGGACATAAGCAAGCTTAATGATATTCTAAGGAGCTATTGCCTTGCCACTGGTATGGAAATCAATATGGAAAAGTCTTCAATGTCGTGTTTTGGCCTGGTGGAAGAGGAGGAATTTTTTTTCAGAGAATTATTTCTTTTCCCAAGACTGATTTCCAATCAGGGATAAAATATCTGGGATTTTGTTTGAAGCCAAATAACTATGGCATAAGAGATTGGGATTGGCTGGTGGAAAATATAGATAAAAGGATTTCTATGTGGTGTAATAGGTGGTTATCAATTGGAGGTAGATTAACTCTTGTAAAATTAGTCCTGGAGGCAATCCCTGTCTGCTGGTATGGTATGGCTTTCATCCCAGTAGGGGTACTAGAAAAAATCAGAAAAATGTGCTTCAAATTTTTGTGGAATGGAAAAAGGGACAAAGCAGTCATTGTTTTATCCAAATGGAAATCAATAGCAAAGGCAAATGATGAGGGAGGTTGGGGTATTCAAAATATCCATATTTTTGGTAAAGCACTGGCTGTAAAAAGCTTATGGAGTCTGCTTACTCAAGAAAACCTATGGAGCAAAGTCATAAAGGCAAAATATATCAAACCTATTTCTATGGAAGAGTGGATAAGGAAACCTGACAAGTCCATCAGAAAGGTGTCTAACTTTTGGAAAGCTGCTATTCAGGCCTTTCCACTTCTGGGAAATTGGTTGGATTGGAAAATTGGAAATGGTGAAAAAGTGAAAATTGGGGAAGATCCTTGGGTTGGTTATGGCAATGAGCATAGAATTTTTGAGGACCTCTTACTTTCTCTCCACAATGTAGGTTTTTATACTCTTTCTTAGGTGGCAGAACAAGACACTACTACCATATGGCAACAAGGTTGGATGAGTGTGCAACATCTGGGTCTTGAAGGTAGGAAGGCTAAGTCATGGCAAGCTTATGTGAAGGCACTTTAGGATCAGACCAACAGTGGATGATGAGCTGGTTTGGAAAAAAAATACCAAGAGGGGTGTTTATACTGCTAGTATGGGATATAAAAACTTGTTTTCTCATGATAGGCAGGGGGACAATATATGGTGGTGGAAAGTGATTTGGAAGGTAAAGACACCTTTAAAAACCAATTTTTTTTTTATGGCTAGCCCTCAATAACAAAATTTTAACTTGGGATGTTTTAATGAAGAGGGGGTTTCAAGGTCCTGGAAGGTGTACACTCTATCATAAGGAGCTTGAAACTATCAACCATTTATTGGTTGGCTGTGTTTTCACAAAGTATGTATGGAAGGATATTGAGGTGATAACTGGGAGCACAGGTACTTGGCAAGGAGACACATTGGAACATTGTTTGTAGCAGTGGTTTGATTCTAAAGATCTGAAGTCCTACAGGGCCCTCCCTTTTGCGGTGGCATGGGGAGTTTGGCTAGCAAGAAACTCATTTATTTTCCAAGCCTCTTCTCAACCAGCATTTCAAATTGCTACTTAGATCCGTTCTTTCATTGCTGATCTTGTGAAACCTACTGTGAAAAAAGGCCCAAGAAAAATGAAAGCTGCCAATGTCAACAAAATAGCTCCCTGGGGTTTTTTTGATGGTGCTTGTCAAGGCACCCCTCTTATGTGTGGGATAGGGGGAATCCTCTTTCTTAAGGATTCTCATTTCATTCAGTTTAAGGCTGGCCTAGGAGGGGGCACAAATAATTATGCTAAATTAATTGCTTTGAAGTTACTATTGAAAATTGCTCTGGACCACCATGTTCAACAACTCCAAGTTTTAGGAGACTCCTTGTTGGTCATCAATTGGATGAAGAAAATGTTCATAATGGAGAACTTAACTTTGCAGCCAATTTTTCAACAGGTAAACATTTTGGTAGATGTCGTAAACCCCATATCCTATACTCATATCTATAGAGAACTCAACTCTAAGGCAGATGCTTTGTCAAAGGAAGGTTTGCAGCTGGCACAAGAAAGATGGGAGCTGATGGAAATAAAGGATGGTGTGACTATCCAAGAGACAACGATTTCTTTGCTCGATAATTAAAAAAATAAAAATAAATTCGGGAGGCAGTTTCTCGTACGCTTTTCCTTTCCTTTCTGGTTTTCACTTGTAGACAAAGTAGCTAAGCATTATTGACACCTTTGTGTAGAGGTCTTATGGGAAATTTTTAACTCTTAGCCCTTCCTTGATGGTACGAAGAAAATTTAGGTGGGGACAGCCAGTGTGTTCTTGCTTGGTTATTTCATCTTGCCTTAGGCAACTTCACAATGTAATTTTCTTTTTCTGGTGAAATAGAAATTATGATTTTTTTCGAGAAAAAAAACAAAAAAAAAAGATGCACCCACTAATTATTTGGAAAGCCCTATGGTAAAGGGGCTTTCTAAAACTACCCACTCCGAAGGTACCTTCTAGTGATGAATTCTATATAACCAACACTCAAAGTGGGAAGTACTGGCCAAGTATTAATATCAAAATGATCCACCTGGGAGGATACTATGGTGTCTAAAACTAGAGGTGAGCCAATAGAGAGTAAAACCCAGACCTCACTGAACTCTGGTGGTGAATTGGTGATTAAATCCAATTCAGGATGGAGATGAAACCCAACTCTTTACACTGTTTAAATAGGATGTGAGTTTGTGGTGTTTGTTTCTGCGGTACTATTTTAGAAGCAAATATACTCTAAATGCATTTTTGAAACAAAACTATGCTATGATACCTTTTCAAAGCAAATCTATTTACTTGGTTTTGCAAAAAATAAATTTAATCTATTGATTTTCGAAAGGGAAATCTAATTAATTTGCTTTTGAAGGGAAATTGCAAAAAATTGAAACTAAGCTAGATGCTTTTGGAAGGGAAATGACTTGGAAGAAAATCTAATTAAATGCCTTGGAAGGGAAAGAACACGAAGGGAAATTACAAAAATGAAAGCTAACTAGATGCTTTTAAAGGGAAATGACTTGAAGGGAAATTGCTGAGAATGAAGCTAATCTAGAAAGCAGATGGAAATTTAACTACAACAAATAGGAAGATGTGATTTTGTGGAATTCGTAGCACAATAGGAAATATTAGCTTCAAAATAGGGTAAAAACAAAAGTTTTCACACAATACCTATGTCCATGTGAATGTAAAAGCCGTTGGTGTACCCTCTGGTCCAAAAATGTGTTAATTTGGAAGGTTTGCATGGGTGGGGTACGAACCTGTCTTCTAGAGGTGGTTTGCACACCTGATGTGCAAACTCAGATCCAAAGATTGAGATGATTGGTTTTGGAGTCTTGATGATGATTTTGAGGTTTTTGGAGTGATTTTAGCATAGGTACCTGCATAGAAAGTTCCCAAAAACTCAATTTAAGGTTAACAAGATGATCAAAAACTTAAAACTTTTTTGCACATACCTAAAGAAAACAAATAGCAGGGAAATAAGCTAACTACTGATTTGTTGCATAAAAATACAAGGATGCTTTAACCTTGCATACTGTTGTGACGTCCTTCACAACGACCCCAAAATTGGGGACCCACCTTAAATTTTGTGATTTTGGGAAATTTTTGTTTATTTGATTTTGCTCACATCAAGGTCTTGGAAAATTTATTTTCACTTTGGAATTGCTGACATATTTGCATTTTGAATGTAGTTGCAATGCTTCAAAACTGAATATTTTAATTATTTGCATATTAATTGCATTATTTCAAATCAAATAATTTAATTAAAATCATTTTCAAAGCTTTAAATGAAATAATTTGATTAAAATCATTTTCAAAGGTTTAAATGATTAATTTTTATTTAAATAATTAAATTTTATTTTAGGGTTAACCCTAAAATTAGTGCAAAATTGAAATGAACATATCTTGAGGTAGAGAAATCCGTTTGATCTCATTCAAAACTTGTTAAAAAGATATGGATTTTCTCTTTCTAATGATACCAAACTTGCAAGATTCCAGATGTCAATTTCACCAAAAAAATAGGGGGTTAATTTAGCAATATGAGAACTTTGAAATACTTTTGAAAAAAAGGAAAGTTACGGGAAAGTAAATTTTGGTTTTGTTTTGATATTATGATTATTGTTTCATTATGCAGGTAATACAAGGGCAAGGGTTTGAAGAAGATCATTATAAAATCTATTCCCGGTGATGAAATTGAATAACTAAACTTTTCAAATTATAAATAAATCATTGAGATTCATGGAAAAGGTAGGACATTTGATGCGGAGGAGAGGAATGATTGGAAGGAGCAAAGCTACACATTCGTTTGAGTAAAACAGAGAAGGCTATTTGCAGAACAATGGAAATTATTGTAAGATTTTATAAATTGTTTTAAGCATTTTGGATCCAAATTTGTGCATAGACTGTATTTGGAATTAATAAAGTGCTTATTGCAATTTCTTAATAGTTTGTATACCTTAGAAGATTGTATCAATTTATTTGATTTCACTGTGTAAATACTGGTGAACATTAGATTAGTTTTAGAATTCTGTAAATGGAAATTTGTTCTGTTGAATTTGTTTAAGACATTAGTTTAATTTCCAAAGCTTAAATATTTTATTATTTTATTTTCATTCTGAAAACTATATATTATAACTTAATATAATTTTATAAAGTAAAATTATATGATTAAGTTATAATTAAATTTATAATTCGGATATTACATTAATTAATATTCGAATTAATAAATTTAAGAAGGGATAAATGAATATTCTATTCCTCACCTTAATTTCATAAGGTTGAGGAACTCGGATTGATATCTCTAAAATTCAATTTGGATTTGATTTCAATATAGTTCTATCTATTTTAGAAATCTAAATTTCAAACCAGAGATCACATTTACTCTTTTGAATATTTAATTTCATAAATATTTCAAAAGATAAATATTATAATAAAATCTAATTTATAAACTTTATTTTATTATAAAATCCAAATTTTATAGATTAGTTTCATACTAAGCCCTAATATTTTATCATTGACAAGGTTTTGGAACCTTATAAATTGGGCAAGACATTATTTCATTTATTCACCTCTAGTTTTGATTTATAATTTCATAAGGGAGTTTGAATAAATGATTGCTTTATCAAATAAACATTTGGGAAGTGAATTGATTATAAATCTATTATGTTCCAAAGGTTTATCAAGTTTATAAAATTTCATTTAAAGTTAAATTGAAATTTAATATAAAATGCTTGATTCTTTTTATGCTAATTTCATTTAAAGAATTTTGAGACATTAAATTGAAGAGAGGAAATAAAATTTGGTATACTTTAACCTAAGATCATAAAACGAATTTTATTTTTTTGAATTGATATCAAAGCACGTTATACATGATAAACTTGAAATCATTTACCTGATTCTAGGCCCCTTGTAAACAGTAGTTCACAAATCCAAGAGTTATTCAAGTACTCATTGATGTATATACACATGAAATGTTAGATATAACACAAGAACCTTGGATATATATAATATTCTTTTCAAGAGAGAATAATAATTATGAGTTTGTAGAGTGGCTTTGTGACTGGAAAAAATCACAGCTCAACACATACGTCATGGCAAGATACAATTTGTGGTCTAGGTATAGAGGCATGCAATCCATAGGAACATGAGTCTCTTAACCTCTCTTGACTTACCTTGTCGTTGGTTGTGGGTTTCTGAACCAATACTTGGGTATCAAGTATCAAGTTTGAGGTAGATTGGGGAATTCACACACCCAAGTGTGTGCTCACTACTCTCTTTGGAGGCTCACTAGTGCACCAACGAATATTTTGTGGTTTAACCTAAGGTGTCATTCAGGGAATTTTTGGTTTGGGGTTTCTTCAAAGATGAAAACTACCTGCCATACAGAAATATACCACAATTTTTTGTTAAAAGGCAATTATGCTAATTCTTGGTGGGGGTCCCACATGGCGTGTCAAAATGAAACTAGTTAAAAGGCGCTAAGAAATTCATTCAACATCAAAGAATCTACTGTATTTGTATTAAACATTACAAAAGGGTTACAATATTGATATCCTTTTACAAATTTTCCCTGAAGGCTACAATGGCTTGTTCTCTAAAGAAGCCCTCTTATATGTGGTACAAAGATAACATGATATGTCCTTTTTAGTTCCTTAGTGTAGGTGGGCTTCTTGCTCCTGGGCCACTGCTTGTTGGATGTGTCCTTGTGCTTTGCTAGACCTATCAACCTACAAAATATTGTTAGTGTGTTATGGCGTCTGCCTCAGTCAAACCAGGTGGTTATGAAGACAAAAGACTCAAAAGATTCTCAAAACATGAAAATAACTCCTAAAAACAATATAAAACTATAAATTAAGCTATCCTTATCTTTCCTGGAGATTCTGGTGCTTGTAGTAGAGGTTCGCACACCTAGCATGTGAACTAGTTGGTTCGCATGTGTGAAGTGCAAACCTATCCTTTTTTGATCGGATTTATCAGTTGGCTTCCCTGGATGTCCTAGAGTGGTTTTTGCTTTAGATTTTGTTCGATTAAGCTTTTAAAAGTACTCTTTTGGTGGAATTATCGACCTATATCACTCAAAAATAGTATTATAAAAGTAACAAATCGATTATGATGTTTGTATTATGGTTGTGTGATGACTATGTGATGTATGCAATGGCAGTAGTGATTTCGGTAGAGTTTCAATATGTAAAATATGGTTGTGGTTAAAAGGTGAAAATGGCCTTCTATTTATAGAGTGGGCCAAGGTGAGAGAAAGGGGATGAGGTGTCCCCTATGAGGTGGCAATGGTGAGGTGTCCACTAAAGAGGTGTCCCCTGAGGTTTCCTGGCCCATAAATGGGGTTAGGTGAGAGGATCCCTCACCCATCCACAAATAATGATGAACTTTCTAAAAATATCATTTTGGAATTAATGATCACTTTTATTGAAATATCTTAGGATTAAAAATTTATTTTTAGGTGCAAAAGTCTCCATCTTTCATTTATGACCCAGGGAATGTGAGGTGGAGAAATATTTGGGTGAGAGGTGGTAGGGCTAGGATAGGCTAGAATAGGTGAGGTGGAAGGCTAGGCTAGTCAAAGTAGACTAGGTGAGATGAAGGGCTCAAATCAAATCAAGATTAGATTTAATTAAGCATGTAATTAGCCATAAAATATGTTTTGATCAAAATGTTGAATTTTTGATCATAAAGTGCTTTTTGACCATGATGAAGGTTTCAACCTTAGTTGAGTTGGCATGAGGCCGCATGAAGAGACTTAGATAACTCAAAGGGGCTAATGATGGTGAATAGTAATTTTGATAAATGAATATTGTTTTTAGCCAATTTATACAATTTTTGAGAGTTTTGCAAATTGATTGACCATGGAAATGGGAAGAGGGATAATGCGTGACTTTTAGGTGTCTACAGGAACATCCACCTAGACATAAAAAAATGGCTTTTGGCTAGTAGCAATCAATAAAGCTCCTAAATTGATCCAAGCATCAAGTCAAGGATTTGGGAGAGAGAGGAATAGTCACGTAGCCATGACCATCTCTATAAGGACCTTGAGCTAGGATAGAAGTGTAGTTTAGGAGAGAGCGACACTACTATCTAGACCTAGATTGACTTCGAGGAGTATCCTACTAAAGATAAACTCGATTTACTAAGCATATCGTATTCTACAAGTCATCAATAAATTCCTAAATATGAGTGAGCTCCATGGCTATGTTTTTGGCCTGAATTGTAATCTAAAAATACACATATGAAATAATATTAGACTTCTCAAAAATAGAGGTGTGCAAAGAGGAAGAACAATTATCAAAGATGCAATTATTTCTAGCTCTCCATATACTAAACATGGTCACCATACGAAAAAAGTGCCACACTTCAAAAAAATAGCTGGTAATGGTAGGGGGTATCCTAAATGATATGATTCCACTCAAACATGATGAAAGAATATGATCTAAAAAAGGAAAAAATCCACTCCCAAAGAGAATGAGCACGAGCATAAACATAAAAAATATGGACAAGTATTCATATTTAAGAGAGAAAGGGAAATAAGGGTTAGAGATACCTAAATGTTGTAGACACTCCCCAACAAGAAGCCCTTGGTGTAAAAGACTCCAAGAAAAACAAGAAAGTTTGGGATCTAAGAAAGGAGACGAAGCGATCTGGAACTTGTGCATCCAAATAGGTCGAGGGGATAAAAAATTTCATCGTTGATTGAGCTTATTAATAATGTGGAGGTAAGGAGAGAGCCATCCATACCCCAATCGAGCCTTATAATTTCATAGCAGAGTGTTCGAATACCACTTCTAGTTCTTCCACCAAGGTCACTGCAAAAGAACACAAATATTGAGTAACATGGAGTCAGGGAGAGCAACCTTGAAAACTTCAAAAGTATCCTTATCAGAGTGACTAGGCAAAAATTTAGCTTTTAAATCATCCCAAGGGAGCTAATACCTAGTAGGACAAGAAAATAAATTAGTGATTCATCACACACCTTTGTGAAATAATATCAGTGCATGAACCCAAGGAACCTATGCAAGCGAGGAACCCTGGTAGGTGATAATAGGTGACCACCAAATATTCATTTGGTTGATGGAGAGGCCATGCCAAAATATCTGGCTATTATATATAGCCAAGGATTAACACTCTCCTAGGCTTTCCAAATGCTCCTAGTGACAAATGATCCTAACACTTTGATAGACACAGGGGCAAAAAGGAGGGAAGGGAACACCATGCCATTCCAACTATTACATCCAAAAGGAGAACCTTCACTATATAGTGTCAAATGAGAATATTCTAGGACTCATTGCTCTTGAGGGCTTTGATGACCCAATTAACACAAAGGGCTCAACCTTAACATTGGGTATTGAGAATGCCAAGCCCACCATGGATTCTAGGAAGACAACAATACTCCTAGGCAACACGATGGAATCCCGAAGCATTATTGGAAGAGGACCATAAAACATCTTGCAGAAGATTATCAAGATTCTTGTAGAAATTTTTGGATGGGACCTACCAAGAAGAATAATAAACATGGGTGGTTGCAAGGAATTTTAATCAAATTTAAAATTTACTAGCAAGGGAGAGCTTCTTGGTGGACCAGTAGGTAAGTTTCTATTCCAAATTTTTAACAATATTATTTCATAGCTCAGGCATAAAACCATTAAAGGAAAAAGAAATACCTAAAAAATGAAATATTTTTCCCTCTTGGATGATAATCCATTGATATTTATTAAGCTAGTGGGGCATCGGGTCGAGATACTACCTATAACATTGGGTATTTCTCCATTGAATGGAGGATCTATAAGCCAAACAAAAAGTTTTCAGGAAAGCAAGCACTTGTTGAATGAAAACTTATTCCTCAATAAGAGTGAGGAAAGAATCATCAATAAAAATATCATTGATCAACTAAGTCTCACCTCCAGGGAGAGAAATTCCTCGAATAGATCCTTGAGTAGTGTGGTAAGCTAGTAAATAGCCTAACCCTTCAACATAAAGGAAATAAAGGGATGGTGCTAATGGTTAGCATTTTGTAATGGAATGAAATATACCAATTATTGAGGACTTGTGTTTGTTAATGGACAAAATAACTGAATACTCAAAAAATAATATTTCCACATAACTAATGAAGCTGGGTCCAAAACCAAGAGCTTTAAGCGTGGCTAGAATGAACAACCAATCAATCCTATCATAGGATTTCTCAAAGTCAATTTTGATGAACACAAATTGTTGGTTAGAATTGTGAGCCCACTCCATGCCTTCCCAGACAACAATAATATTATCAAGGATGAACCTACCTCGAATGAAGCCAATTTGCTATGGGTGCATGATAATAGGAAGAATATGGTGGATGCGTAAAGCCAAGGATTTGACAATGATCTTATAAGAAAAATTAAGGATAGTAATAGGTCTTCAATTGGTGATGATTTTAGGATCATCAACCTTGGGGATAAATTTAATTTTACCTTGATTAATATTGGGGTCCAAAGAACCATTACAGAAATCCTATTGATAGACTTTGAGAAGATCAAGCCTAACACTGTCCCAAAGGGATTTGTAGAATTCACAAGGAAAGCCATCAAGACTAGGGAATTTATCATTGGACATCTAAGAAAGAGATTTATCCATATCCTTCAAAGAGAGGGCCTTTTCATAGGTAACTCTTTGAGACTCATAAAGTTGCTCTAGGAAAATAGAAAGGTAGGATTTAAGGGCTTGGTCACATTGCAAGGAGCAGGTCTGAGCCATAAACATAGTCTGGTCATGATATTCAAAAGTAGAGAGAATATTAGGAATATTAGAAACATGCTCTCCATTAATTTTAAGGGCTTTAATACCCAAAAATTGATTTCGAGGATGCAAGTGCTGAAAGAAATCTGTGGTAACCCTATCTCCAAATTTGAGCCAGTGCAACCTTGCCTTGATTTTTGCCCCTTTGGCATCATAGTGCTCTACCATAAGAAGTTGGTGTTTAACCATAGTGAGGTGCCTTTGAAGCTCCTCATTGAAAGGATTGGATTGAAGTTGATAAGAGGCCACTTCCACCTCTCGCTTAAGAGCAACATTGGAATGATGATAAAACTTATCAATCTTACACCCAAGCAAGCATAAAAAGCTGGTAGTGCATTGGATAGCAACATTCCACTATTCAATCCATCATGAGACCTCTTTCAATCTAGGTACTAGGTTCCAAATTTTGATAACATAGGCCCTCAACATGGGGTGGTGCAAAATAGAGGTATTAAGGTAAAATTGCAAATGAGAAAGAGGAGAGAGGGTAGAAGAAATAAAGATGGAAAAGGAAATGGGGGAATGGTTAGACAAGTAGATCTCAGGGTGGACAAAGACAAAATTATAAGAGGATGAGGGCCACTCAAAGGATAAAATATTAAAATTTGAGAGCATAGCTCTATCCAATATTTTCAAAACATGACTCTCACCTTGTTGATTATTAGACCATGTGAACCAAGTAGTAGTTGGGAAAAAAGAGGGTAAAAAATAGCTATTGGGGTTAGAGAGCCCCAAATTTTCTTTCATGAAAATCCATGCTTCTCTTGCCCTTGCATCCCACCTCATGGGAAGAAGACCCACTTTATCATGCGATAATTTGATCATATTGAAGTTCCCTCAGAGCAACCAAAAGATAGAAGAAAGAGAGAGTGCCACCCATCACCATAGCACACAATGATCATTGGCATAATTAGGTACATAGATGTTGAGCACAACAAGAAGATGACCATCAATATCCATCACAACCTAAAAAATGTGATTAGAAGTATCACAACCCCAAGAGATCAGTTTAGGATGATATGGTTCTCAAAGATAGATTAATGCCCCTCCTTCACCTATGTCATGCATAACATGAAATATGTGGCCTAACATCCAGAGAAAGGAGTAAGTACTTGAAAACATAAAGTTAGTGACTTTGAATTCCTGAAGGCAAATAATATAAATATTGCCATTTTTATCTTGAAGTCATCCAGACCCTGATGCACTATGTACTTGTGTACAAGACCTATCAAACCCATGATATTCTAAGACATGCACTTCATGAGACACAATTGAGGAGCATATTTTATTTGAGGACCTCAAAGTCCTCAAAATCTACCAAATATTATTATGATTTTCATGAAAAAATATTTTTCTATCATCGCTTCTCCAAAGGGATGCCTGATCCCTAAATGGACTACGAGAGCGATGAGGGTTTTGTGAGGGAATTTCATAAGGTAAATTAGATCGAGAAACAAGGAATTTACTTGAGGGAATGAAATTTGGCATAACTAATGGCTTAGCCAACTAGGAGGCTTGAATAATTGAGGATTTTTTTTTTTTATTACCAGAAGATGTATCTACAAGAGGAGAAACATAAGTTTCTTTTGTAGAGGATGCATGAGAACCCCCTGACTAAGAGCTTGGTTGAGACTCCTTTTTGCCAACTCCCACAAAAGGTTACAATCAGTTTTATTTGTCACTCTTCCTAGTGACAAATGTCCATTTCTCCCCTCCATTAGTGGGAGGGGTAGATTTAATTTTTTTTGAAGGTGTTGATGTCTCTATTGAAGCCTGATTTTTGAATCAACCCTCCATAAGAGGGTACTCCTTTATCTTGTAAGCAAAAGGTTGACATCGATCAAATGTATTGGGGAGATTGATATAAACCACCTATTGTTGGAAATGAGTCTCCCCAACCTGAATATTAATATAATCCTTAAGGTCCTTTGAGAGATCAATTTCAACGTAAATGCATTTGTATGGACACACAACATAGAATTTATGTGGCTCCATGCACATAAAATTATCAATGGGTGTGACAAGTTGTGATTAAAATTGAAAAAGGAGCAAAGAAAGACTCAGGAGTTCCACCCAAATGAGGACACAGGGAAACATCAACAAAAATTGTAAAATTATGATGCCAAAAATGAAGAATTAAAAGGGTATTTTTAACATACCAAGGACCTTTGCTCATAACTCCAGTGACATGCTACAGATCAAAAAAATAAAAATGAAAAAAACATTTATTAAGGTTTTGAATATGATCAACTTTTATACCGTATGGTTGCTAGACTTGCTGAATCCATTAACGGATTAGTGAATCACTAGGAATCCTCCCTAGAAAGTATCCAACCAAGGTGTAACTCTCAAGCTAGTTGTAAGATTTATCAAAATCCTACATGGGTAGGACTATGTATAGTATTGAGAAACTACCTTTAGGATAAACTTATTGGATCATTTTACGAGTGCCATGGTTCTTCGTAGCCATAACTTCACTATCCAATGAAATAGCGACCTGAGAGGTAGCCATTGAAAGGGAAGGATCAACTCATCTGAGGTGGAGTAGTTACACAGAATGGAATAGTGTGTATAGATCTTAGAAGGGCACTAATGATATGGTAGCCAATGGAAGAGAAAATAGGCAACAACAACATGCGAGCAGAAAATCCTAGTAGATCCTCTATGGAATAATCAAAATTTCCTTCTCCCAAAGATTTTCCTTGGAAGAATGTTTGGTCATTAGAGGATCTTCCTAAGGCCTCAAAATTCCTTTAGTTAGCATTTCAAAGTAATATTCTTATAGGAGAGAGTCTACAAAGAAATGGATAGTATGGATCCTTTAGATGTACCTTGTGTGAGAAGGATTTAGAAATATTAGACCATTTAATTCATTGTTCATTTGCTCATACCATTTGGGGTTAGTTTTTTAAATATGAAATTATATTAGGTAGCTCCATAAACATTGAAAGAGTTGATGAAATGTTAAAATTAATTATTTCAAAGCTAAATAATTATGCACTCTTTGGAGGATTGGCCCTACTATTACTTTTTGGAATTTATGGCTTGTAAGGAATAATCAAATTTTAAAAATAAATCTCAAAATCATGCCCAAGTTTGGAACCGTGTTATTGAATTTCTTGTAGAATGTCTACAAAAATGGTGCTCATCATGGGAATTCTCAATTACATAAAAGAGGTGCTAATAACTAGACTATAGAATTTGAACATACATGGAAGAGTCATCTGTGACAATGGAATTAAAAGAAAGGTTCTTCTTTGATATACGATAAAGTAGAAATATACAAAAGTTGGGTTTATCAAAATTAATTTTGATGGTACTTAAAGGAAATCTAGGAAAAGCTAGTGGAGTTGGTGTTTTCAGAAGTAGTAAAGGAAAAGTTCTCCTCACTTATTCAAAATCATATGAAACTTCAACTAACAACTATGTAGAGGCTAGGACACTTATTACAAGGATTAAAATTGTAGTAGAAAAATGATGGAAATATATTTCAATTGAGGGGGACTCACAAATTATCATCAATGCTATTAACAAAAATAGATGTAGATACTGGATACAAAATAATATTATTGTTGATGATCATCATCTATTACTAGATACAATATCTTGGAAGTGTGAGCATGTTTATAGAGAAGGAAATCAGGTTGCAAAAAAATTAGCGAATTATATGTTAATCTTCATCCCAGTGAGATTTAAATTTTATAAGGAAACCAACCAAGTGAGATTTTATATCTTAATCAAAATTATGTCAAGGAGTTGATTGTGGAAACATAACACTTTGAGGAAGTTGAAGAATATATTTAAGAGAAAAAGAAATGAAAAAATTGTGATATGTAACAAATGTAATATTTTGGTATTTTTATGGGAGATGCTCCCAATAGAAGCCACATATAAATTATTTAAAAACAAAAAAAATATCTAGAATTAGAGGATGCAAGTACAAAAGAAATCAACATGGAAGAGGATTTTGTTATTACGACCAATTATTTCAAGGTCCACAAAGAAAACCATTCATGTTAATAAATCTAGAGACCACCAAAAATTAGCAATATTCTCAAGATCCATAAGGGAAGGATATGAGACACCTCAAAGACATAAATATATGATGGTGAGAAAATACAAAACCACTATTGCTAGTGGATCCCTTTATTAATCATCTCCATAGAAAAAAATAGAAGTGGAATTGTCACATCCTGCCTTGGAAGAACTCTATTAAGATGCTATTTGTGTAATGATAGCTTATTTTAATGCTTGATATATTTACATTATGTTTATTTCTATCAAGAGAAAATGATGCTGCATTGCATTACATGATTGCAAGAATATGTATTCTCGTAGGTGGAATATTGACCACCAGAGTTGAGAAGGGAAATGATGACAATGACAACTCAACAGGTAAGGCTCATGTTTCCATCATCACTAGTTACCTCCCTGATGAACGGTGATAACTGAGATTTATTCTAAAATACCCACCCATTCAAAGGAAAAAAGGTGATGGGGAATAATGAGCATATGCATTGATTTCTTGTGGATGTAGTTTATGTGATATATTAATTGAATAATTAATTTGCATGATATTGGCATAATTGAATTTTTTTTTGATCAATTAAAAAATTAGATTGCGAACAAGTTTTAACAGGGCCCCAAAACTTGATTACAAAAAGTCTAAAGAAGCCAAGAGACCAGAATATTTTAGAATAAGATGCATACATCAAAAAACCAACCCATCGAGGCTATCCATAGGAAGCAACCACTACAACAAGACATAACATAGGATACCCTTAAATAGACCCAAAAATAATAGAAAACATATGCCATAGGTAGAAAAAAAGCAGCCAACAACCCCCTGGCATAGGAAAGAAACCTTAATCCTCCTCATAAGGTTCAACAACAACCTCTTGGATTTTATCATTGGAAGTATCCATTTCAGCTTCTTTTCCCTTGCCAGGGACGTCCTCAGGAACAATAGACACCTTTAAATATTTAGCAGGAGCACTGGCCGCATCGTCAGCAAAGGATTTCCTGAAGAACCATAGGTTAAGTGCATTACACAAATCAGCAAGTTGGGAGATGTAGTTTGTGATAGAATTTATGATGAACATCTACATGAAGTGGTCAGGGTTATCCTTTTCATCACCCTATGACTCAATGATCATGGATTATTTCTACTAGGTCTTTTTCTTCAGTCAAATAGAGGAGCGTATAAGTTTTTGCTTAGGCTCAGGTTCAGGTTCAAGGGATTCGTTGTTGGGTATCTCCCTTAATTGACAGACAATATCAATTTTTTTTTCTTCGTAGCAGAGAGCCTAGGAGTGCTTGAGGATTATGGTGTGGTTTGATAAGAGCTAGGTTTTATGGGACTCATATTGAATTTAGGAGAGGGAGACACAATAATTCCTTGAGGACAATGAATTAGCCAATGCTTATATAGGATATTGAAAAGTCTATGATGAGTGGGCAATATAGACCCATTCTTCATTCTGTAGTGCTCAATTGTGTAGCCAATAGAGTTAAATAAAAATTGAGGAATATTAACCGCACTCACATCTTAAAAATGATTGAAGAAAGCAAAATGGAAACTACAAAGAGCCTTATCTGGGTTGTCAACCGTTACAAACTCCATTATAGGTTTTAAAACACTACCCCAAGGAAAAGGAAGATCATCACGTCGAATCCCCACACATGATTTCTTGCAAATATCCTTATATTTGACATCCTTCAACTCAACATCCTAGTTATGTTTTTCTTTTCTTATGGATCATCCCTTAGCAGGATGGTCAATTAACTCAACTAGAACTTTGATGTCAATATTGTATGTCTTGTTACGAATGGTGACCCTACCATTATCCCATGCATCCATGAATGTTGTGGTAATTTTTGGGTCTTCCCCTTCAAATTTATGAAAAAAGGAAGGAAACCCCTACCCAAGAGGATCCCTTCAGTAATGGAATCCATACAAATCCTAGAAGGCTCAACAAAATTCATGATGACAACACAGGGATAGGGATACCTTTGGATAAAAAATTGAGGAAGGCAGCTATGGAGAAGAGCCAAAGATTGACCTGCATAAAAAAAATAGCTAAAAAGGCAAGAAGAGAAACATCCCAACAAAATTCTTGACAAGTGTGCTGAATAGGATGGGGATGAGTAAGATTACACGAACCGAGGTGTTTGTGACAAAAAAAGCAATCCTAAATGTTTGAAAGGATCATGAGAGAATCTGAACCAATAACCCACATGAAGCAAAGGGTAAAGTGGAACATCAAATCACAAGATGAGAGATAAGGGAAAGGATCAACGTGGATGGAGGAAAGAAAGAGTTGGGAAGGGATGATGAAATGAGAGGGGAACATGGTAGCACAAAAATGGTAGGGAGTGAAGACCACATATTGGAAGATGAAAATATGGAGACTATCAATATGGGAAAAACTGCCAATAACTTTGCCTAGAAATGTGGACGTCCGACAACCAAGGTTGAAAAAACAATAAATACGAGAAAACCATGTACCAAAGTAGCATGTAAACTATCAATGAAGTAATTAGGAAACAAAAGCATTAGATCTATTTAGAAATGGGCTGACTTGCTCCACGTCAACGTCAATAATACTTGAAGACAATATTTCTTGATCAATGGCATGTACCAAATTCTGAGTAAAGCTAGTGGTCCATGTCATAAAGTTTGTAGGTCGAGCTCCAATATTTGTCAAAATATCAACAAATTTATTACTTTCCCTGAAAGTGTGCTGAAAAATTATATCCTAGAAAGTTTGACTAAGATTTTTGGCTTCGTCGATGCAATTTCTTATCCTCCAGGATGAAAGTTTAGAATTTTACCTTGAAAATACACATTAAATAATGGGTTGCGATTTAAAAATTATTTAGAGATATTTTATGCATTTATGCCATACAATTTAATAATATTTATTATGATTTGGTGAAATCATTAAATTGGGCAATTTCTAGAGTAAATATTTATTATCTTGAACATTCTTATTTAATATAATTGTAAACATCATTAGGTAGATTGTTCTTCTACCAAATTGTCCAATTATGATTGGACTATAAAGATAAATTTATTTTATTTACTTAAAAGGGTTTTCTCTTGCTCCTCTTGGCTATCATAGAATGGTTAAGTTGGTAGATGAGATTCCTCCTTTATCCTATTTTTAAACCACCCACATGTCAAATAGTTGAATTTGACTTAAGGGATGGTAGAGATAAGAAAAATGAGACACCTTTCTAGAAACTAGCTCTTGGGAAAGGTAGAAAAATAATAAAATATAATAAAATAGCATCTCCTTGTCTCGAGAAAATGGAGCTATAAATTACCATTGAGTTTGAGAACAAGTTATGTTAGACTGGAGAGAGTAGGAGGCTGGAGAAGGCAAGAGAATGAAGCTAGAGTAGAGGATAGGCAAGTCAAGTTGAATTTCCACCTTACTAGAATTCCAGGTGGGAGCTTTCCACTTCTCTTTACCTTTTAAACAAATATCCTATAAATATGTTTGGTATATTTTTAAATAACTTGTTTGAAACATGTTTTAAAATAAAAATATACATGTTTGTAACCCACATTTGTTAATATGGATATTTTCTCCCTAATATTCATTTAAACCCCTTGGTCTACGTGTCTAGGAGATTAGGCCATATTGTGAACTTAAGCTATGATGATAAATTGGTTCTTTCTCCATAGGCTAAACCTATGAGATTTTGATTTTGTTTGAATCTACTGTATATCAACAATATTATTGCCTGTAATTTGTTTTCCTTGTATCAAAATACTGATAAGGTAATATGTCTTATATGGTGTTTATTTTTTCATTGCACCCTCACCGTATGTGTTGAGATATAATAGACAACATTAGAATAATATTTCCACACTGATGCGCATGTTTAGTATGTTATAGAAACCCCTCTATTTGCATATTACTCGATGAATGTTGTTCTAGATAACTATTTGAATACTAGTAATTCACAAGCTTGCATGGGTGTATTAGTATATTTACAATAGATTGCCACGATAGTATATGAATTCCAAAGTCGCTCATTTAGAGCATCTGTGTTCGACTGTGTTGGATACCCATATTTATGTCAATATCTAGAGCTTTGGACTATACCATCACCATATCGAAACTGTATACCTTATTTTTTTATTTTCAATGATTTGATAACAATGAAAATTCATCTCAGTTCTATGCCATGAGTTCAAACTAAAGACATCTAATCTATCGGTATGATTTATTATGTAAAACCTTAATGATTGTTGTTTAATAAATTATTAGTTCACCTATAATCACAAGGTTAATATTTGAATCATAATGGTAATCCTTACAGTTGTTTTCATCAATACCATTATTGAACATTTGATATTTAATCACCTCGAATAGTCAATCCTCAATATGAAGCATTGAATGTGCATTCTTAGCAAAAAGTTGTCTATCTTCCTATCGCGTTGAAAAACCCTCGATCAAAGAGAATTCTATGTCACTGCAAGAAGTCATATATTTCATAATATATATATAATTTCATCAGATCATTTACAATCGGTTACCAATATTTGGATTGGCATGAAAAAACCCTTTGGACTCCTATCCTCACCTTTGTGGACTCTGTGTTTATGCCATTTATACAATATATATGAAAATCATAAAATAGACACCGAACTAGGCCTTTCTATCTGTTGATGGAGCTCTTTTAAGGACTATCAAAAGTTATTTACATTAGATGTTGGGATTCTGTTATGCCGATTATATCAATTGCTTATGCTATGCTGTATTACCATCGGTTGTAATTGAAGTAACCTTTGTGAAATTTTCCTGATGCTTTCACATAAATCAAGTGTTTGATAATACTAAAAGATATCATTCTTTCCTTTTCAAATCATCACATTATGTCAAGTTTTCCTCCTTTGATACATAGATTGAAATGCCATATACTAGGTTTGAACCAGGTATCCCTATCACTGTTAATTATCTGATCTGTGTACTTTAGAGTCTCGATAGACATAGCTATTTATGTGACCAAAAAATGAAATATTAGTATGTATGATTGATTCTATCATGTGTAATTTTAACCCAAAAAGTTCAAGTACAATCATTGGGCTAAAATAATGGCCGCTGGCTATATATATATATATATGAATAAGGTTTTCCATAATGTTTAGATGCAATGATTAATTTACTATGAGTATTGGATTTACATATTGAGATTAGTAAGGAATTTAGAAGTGGACTTTTAGATATAAAGTGAATCATTTAAGTTTATTCATTTTATTCTATGGTAAATATTATTATATCACTTTTATGCTAAAGTAGAATGATTTTTTAAAGTAGGGAAATTAATTGAATAATTATTTGAAGTCAATTTGTTAGATGAATTGAATGTATAAGTGAAAATTATATATTTTACACCATATGTTTTATGATAATTCTTGCAAATGAATGTAACCAACTGGAATTATAGAAGAATATCTTATAGTTTTGGGAATTATGGATTGGTGTCCATTCATTGGAAGAGGTATGGGAATATTCCACATTTGTGATAACAAATGAATGATAGTTATGATGAATGGATTAGGAAAATAATACTTATATTGAAAAAAAATAAATATGGATGAATTGTGGAAATTCATGTTTGGTGATATCTTTGAAATGTGATATACATTTGACAAATGATTGATGCATGGTTGCATAACATAAGTATGGTTTTATTGTAATGCATTTGGCATATTGCATCCAAGTTGTACTGATCCCTTCACTATCATCTCTCACACCATGAAGATTCAAGACATTCCAGAGAAGAACTAGGCAACAAATATTGAAGACTATTATACTGTTCATTTTGTATAAGCTTGTTTTGAGATAGTTTCATTGTAATTATGAATGGCTGAAATAATTGTTGTATAATCAGCCATGATTTGTAATATTTGATGTATTTTGATTATAAGATTTTGTATATTAGAGATAAAGTCTTCATAATATAGTATTTACCTCAATTAAATGTTAGGTGATATATGATTTGGAATATGATCAAGTAAATATAAATTAATTTGATTAGTATATCTTGTCAAATATGTGGCATTGATATTTATAATGTTTTAGATGATTAATGTATGAATATAATTTCCATCTCTCATGGACTACAATCATGTAGAAGTAACTTATGAGTGATCTTCATAACAATATGAGACAAATCAATGTTTACACCATTAGTCTAAGGGAACTATAAACAAACCAAACACTAAAAGAAATCGAGAAAATGACAAAAAATCACCAAAAAATCACCACATTGTAAATGAGTAAATTTTATAATGATGCTTAAGACAAATATCCCTAGTCATACATAATTTTCATGAGAAATAATAGATTAATGATTTTCTCCTAATTACTAGTCTTCATGGATAGTATGGAGAGGAGGAGGAACGATTCCCTTTGTTGAGGTATAGTTCTCCTAAAATTGATGGTATAACCATTGAGATGTCCTCATGCTATTTGGTGATGATATGTTGGACATAGCCATTGTATTATCCTCATACCATTTGGTGATGGCATGATGGAATTGTAGGAGTTGGTGCTCCTACTTATGAATGGATTTGAATGAATTGTAAAATTTGGTGCTTCTACTTACATGTGACTTTGAATTAATATTTTATGGCTCGAATTACTTACTTTTCATTTGGGATATCATTGTCTTAGATAATTATTATATTATAACTCATTAAAAGGTGGAAAAATATGAATATAGGTACAAAAAAAAAATTTAGTGGATGAGTAGTAACAATTGGAGTTGTTACAGTTGGTATAAGAGCCCAGGATAATTATTGGATTCTATTTAGATATAGGTTTGCAAAAAATTTGGGCATGAAACAAGGCATGAGAGAAACTCAAAATATAAGTTTCATAACTCTAAATAATGCACACTTAGTAAGGGCAAGGTTAGTACTTGAGAATATCGATGTATGAGTTACTTTCTCCCATGAATAGATCCATAGTTGTTCAAAAGTAGAAGAGCTAAGCAAACCCTCCATACTCCAAGGATTTAAAGCGGTGTACCTTAGAATATTTTGGGAAATTACTCGAAATTTATGTCTTTTGACTTACTTACTCCTTATTTTCAAGTGTGTATAAACAAAAATCAAAGTTAGTGGGATAAACTAGGGAATGAACCTAGTAATACTAGATTACTTGATAATTTATGATGAAATCTTGTTATCTAGAATTTCAACTATGAAAAGAAGTGAAAATTAATACAACTCTTTACTTCAGGATAACATGGTGACAAGATTGATAAGTAAGAAGAAAGGAACTTTGCAACAAACTAGTCCAGATAGTTCCAAACCCAAAAAAGTAGGAGAAAGTTCTGAGAACTCAAACAAAGATATGGAAAACCTTACTACTACGGTCTTCATAATGCAAGGTCAAATTAATCAAAATTTACAAACTATAAGTTCACAGCACAACAACAACAACAACCATGAGATAGGAAGTCCAAAATATGGAAATCCTCTTAATGATGTGAATGAGAATCCTAAAAATAGGGAAGATGAAGATTCTAATGATCGAGAAAACAAGGCCCGTATAAAGAAAGAATTGGGCAATGACATAAAGTATATTAAAGTGACTAAATTCACTGGAAAAGGAGGTGAAGATGCAGCTGAATCATGGTTAGAGAAACTTGAACTTCATTTTTCCATGAGAAATTACCCCTTTGAAACCAAAACCATATTTTATCTTGCTCATATGGGAGATACAAGGATTACATGGTGGAATAATTATAAATATGGACTTAAGATAAAACCTAACAAGTTGAAATGAGAAGTTTTTGTGGAAGATTTCAAGGACAAATTCCTTATAAAGAAATTCTATTTGAATAAATATAAGGAATTTTTTTCACTTAAACAAGGTTCAAAGTTTGTGGAGGAATAATTTGAACAGTTTGTAAGACTACTTAAATATGTGTCATATTACAATTAGGATAATGAGATGAAGATACACAAATTTATCCTAGGAACAAAGCCTAGGATAAGATATGTGATATGTGTGCACATTCACAAAACTATACAAGAAGCATGTGATATGGCTCAAAGGACAGAGTCTACTCAAACAACCACTGAAGATCACAAAAGTTCCACGAAATGGTCAAACAAGGGACAAAAGTTTTAGAAAAATAGGAAGTGGGATTATGGATAGAATTAAAAGAACAAAGGAAATCCAAGATTTGAGAAGCACAACAATGGTGATAAAATGAATTTCAAGAAAGAATTTTTCCATAGAAATAACAATTACTCCAACAACAACAATAGAGATTTCAAGGCTCCTAAGCAACCAGTTTTGCTACAAGCAGTGGATACAGGAAAGCAGGTCCAAGAAGGAGATTCAAATAAAATGTTAAAGTGCTTCAAACATGGAGGTTCACATTTTGCTATTAATTGTCCACAACATGCAATAAATAGTACATACAAGTCTAATCACAATATTTATGCAACAAAACAAATACAAAACTTGGAGGGACAAGCTACACCTCTACTCCTAAATGGTAAACTTTTTGATAAAGAAGTTAAAATTTTAATTGATAGTGGAGCTACTGATAGCTTTATTTCTAGTAATCTAGTAAGAGATATGCTAGAAAATCTAGGATCTTTGGCACAAGGGTGGAAGGTTGAGTATGGATTAGGGTAAACTTATCATGTCAATCAATGTTTTTCCCCATCTCAAATTACCTTAACTAATGGATTTACTAGGTGGTATTTATATGTAGCACCTCTACATTATTTTGACATCATATTGGGAATAGATTGGTTAAAGGCTCACGAAGCCTTGGTAAATTTCCAAGAGATATGGATTAAGTTTACCAATGAAGACAAATAAAGGCAAAGGATGTATAGTGAAACAAGAGAATTTAAACCAATGCTAATTTCAGAAATGCAATTGAAGAAAACTATTAGAAAATGAGGACTAGTTTATGTAGTTAAACTCAAGGAAAAAGAAGAACCTTAAAATGAAGAAATGATTAGAAAATTTCCACTGTTACAAAAATTTCAGGATGTATTTATTAATGAAATACCTGGATTTCCACCTGTTGGTCACGAATCTGCCACAGGAAAGGATTTTCTAAAAACTAAGCACCCTAGACCTGACAAACATTGAAAGGCTGGGAGAAAGAGATGTCTCCCAGAACAATATCCAGAGAGGGCTTGTTCCCTTACTATTTCTAAACTTGATTTTAGATTAAAGTTGCAGGAAAGAGATGAGAAATACGTAGAAAGAAACAAGAAATTACAAAAAGAGATGGGAAATATAGTCGTAGGCCGAATTTGTTAGATTGGGACAAGAACTCAGCAAGAATCAAACCTCAAGTGTATAAAAAACATAAAATAATAGATTACTGCATAATTCACTTATGACCTTGCGCAGAAAACCTCCAGTATGGCATTCTAGAACTCACTTTCTTTTAAGCAATATTCAAACCCAAATGCAAAATTTGAATCTAACAGTAGATTGGAAAGATGAGCTTAATAGGAAATACATGGAAATAGAAGGAAATCATTACACATAAAGACACTTGCAAAATCAGAGGCCAAATATTTCTTATTTATGCAAAAAATTGAATGTTTCCAACAAATGTCTCTCAAACTCCCAACCCTTGTTTTTGAGATTTACATTGATTTATATAGAGGTCTTGCCTCTTTGCAGCATTAAAAATATAAAATGGACCTCCTCGAGATCTACAAATTATGCAATGGAAACAAGGAAATGATATCCTTAAACAGCCTCGGAGAAACCAAAAATTAAATGCAATAAGGAGTCGGTCGTCTTCATTAAATGGTCATTTTTGAAATACGCTTGAACCGTTAGAAAAATCATGAACAACAGATTCGAATGATGGTGCATATTTAATTCTGATGGCTTGGATGCGTTCTTCTACCTTGACCACATCGAAAAGTAGCAAAACATTTAATTCTAGAGTGCTTTTAATTCTCAAAAATCACAAAACTGCATCGGGCCGTTTGAACTGTATTCTGGCACGAAACTGTAACAGGTCGCAAAAATGTGACATGTCATGAAATTACGACATATCTCTGCTCCGTACACTTCTCTTACTTTTGAACCGTGAAAATCAACCATGTCACAAAATTGCGACGTATTCGGCTCCTTTGTCTCCTTCGCTACCCTGAACCACGAAAACACGATGCTGCACGATTTCGCAATGTTCATACAATTATGCTCTTTATCTGCTCTGTTGCCGCAAAAATGTGACAATGCATGATTTCGCTACATTCTTCATCCATGTTGTTCTTTAGCTATTTCAAATTGTGAAAACATGACACTACGCGATTTCGCTACACTTCCTTTCTTTCGGCTATGTCTCACTTATACATCGCGAAAACAAGACAAGTCAAGCTTTCGTGACATTCTTCCATCGACATCTTCGTTTCATCTTCTAAGTCATGAAAATCAACCATGTTGCGATTTCGCTACACTTCCTTTCTTTCTGTACGGTCCTGCTCCTAATCTGTGAAAACACAACATTCTTCTTTAGCACGTCATGAAATCGTGATAGGTTCTATCTCCTTGGACTTTGCTGCCTTTCGATTGTGAAAATGTGACAATGCATGATTTAACTACCATTTTTTGCACTTTGCGGTAAACTCTCTAGATAAGAACATACTGAAATACGGTTCTAGATCGACCACAACTATCTCTTGGATGACTGTAATCTGGGGCATATTATGCAAAACAATCGGGACATCCTTGATTACACCCACTGTTTTCACTGGAGTACCATATAACTACAAAAATCTAGGGCTACTTCATGTGAATTCCATTCCCATTACTTCACAGACTGCCTTAGGCATGACAGTTGTAGCGGCACCAGAATCGATCAAGCAATTATGTACGATCCAACCCTCCATTTGCAGTGACAGATAAAACGGGGGTGGTCTATTCCTTTCAGTGGCTGCAGAAGTTAACATTTGAGCCATAACTACCTGGGCTACAACTTTCTCCTTACTTTGTATGGTCTTCAGGGATTCCTATAAGAGATCTACCTGTCTAGGCAACTGTAAGGTGTCATACAGACTTACCTTAGCTGGTATCCATTTAAGTTCTTCAACAATGTTGTACTCCATGGAGGTCTGTTCTTTCTCGTCACTAGTAGATTCAAATGTGCTCTTATATTGTTGTGTGGCCTCCACTCGTTGCCATTTGGTCAATGATGGATACCGTAAAATTTTGGCTTGCTCGCTTGTTTCTACTTGCGGCTGGGAAGTAGAAGCTTGTTCCTTATCTTTTACTGGTGGTGGAAGTGGATCTTTCGACAAAACAGGTGATTGTCGTTGTGCTGGGAACTCATGAGCCTTTTTTGGAATTTGCTGCTTCGTTGCTTGTATAGGCGGCACTTTCAATGGCTCCATCTTAGCTGGATCTACCAACATTGGTTTCTTGTCGCTGCGTGTCAGTATTGCTATATGTTCCTCTAGAGACTCCACGAAAGTAAGATCCACCTCTCGAATCATGTTTACACGGCTCCCTATAAGAACTTGCAAATAATTTTGGTGGACCATGCAAGTGGACTCATCATGTGGGTCATTGTAGGAAGAACACCAATAAGATGGCTCATGTGAAACTTCAGAAGGGCCAGCCTCTTCACTTACTAGAACTTTTGAGTTCCTTTCAGGTGCTTTCTCCATAGCCTTGCTTGCAGCAGGTTGTTCTCTAGTTACTACCGGCATAAATATTCGTGGCTGATAGCTTCTTTTCGCCTCTCTCCATTCCATATATGTCACCTTGTCAGTGAGAGATCTCATAGCCGACTGAATTTCTTGTAACATAACCAATTGAGGATCTAGGCTTGAGGACACAGGTGGTGCTGGTAAAGGTAATGGAAACTATGGGGAAGATACTGCAAGAGTTGGAAGTGGAGGGACTAACCTTGGAATGCTCCGTGCAGGCAACTAGGGAACAGTTGGAGTAGGAAGCTGGGGAACTAGAATAGGTGCGATTTGAGGTGCATTGGAGCTCCATGATGGGGTAGGATACATAAATGGCATGGGCTATGGAAGTGAACCATAATATAAATACTTAGATAGATCAGGTATAATAGGCATAGTTACCTTCAGAGGAAGTCTACCTATAGCAATTAGATCAGCTTTTGCCTTTAACGCTTGTTCAAACAACTCTGGAAATGTCATCACGTTGGACTGTCGGATAGCCCAACTGATGTCCATGTTGAATGCTCTGAGATAATAAAATGCAGCCAACTCATCAGTAGGTCGAAGACCATCAGGAATTCTCTGCCAGGTTCTGGTGAATCGAACATTAAAATCAGCTATCTCTTCCTGCGGGTGCCTTTGGATCACGTTAAACTGATGCAAAAATGAAAATGGATCAGCCTGTTCATGAAAATTCTTAACTAACAATTCTCCTAGCTGATCCCATGATGTAATGGTGCCTGGTTGCAATGTTGGGTACCAGTACAGTAATTTTCCTCTCAGTGATAACACCAAAAACTTCACCATCACATCTTCATCAGTTATGTCATGAATGGCCGCCAGAGAAGCTACATCATTAATATGTTCATATGCAGTCTTTCCCATACCATCATAAGTTGGCAATGCCTTCAAGGCAGCCTAGGGAACTGGATTTTGAGCCTACAGATTCAAGGCTCCTGAGCTGTTCCATGCCAAGAACTTCCTGGGTGGAGGATACTGGGCCATTGGGACTAATGGATGTGACTGAGAAGATGAAAAACTAGTAACAATACCAGGGATTTGTGTAGATATGGCAGATGATGCAAGCGATGGGGAAACCAACCTAGATTATTCACCTCTTTTTGTGATTTCAAGTTCAAAAAACTCGACAAGATCTCCAACTTTTTTAGACTTTGATCTCATGATCATGAAGTACAACTTTCACTGCATCCATGTTCGGAGATTTCTGAGTACTGCAGAGTCACCAAATGTTCTAACTTTATGACATGAAGGCAGACATTAAACCTTCGATACTATGGGATCTTTCTAAGACAAAAATAGTCTGTCCCACTGGGCGTGCCAAAAACTGTTGGTCACGAATCTGCCACAGGAAAGGATTTTCTAAAAACTAAGCACCATAGACCCGACCAACATTGAAAGGCTGGGAGAAAGAGATGTCTCCCAGACCAATCTCTAGAGAGGGCTGGTTCCATTACTATTTCTAAACTTGATTTTAGATTAAAGTTGTAGGAAAGAGATGAGAAATATGCAGAAAGAAATAGGAAATTACGGAAAGAGATGGGAAATATAGCCGTAGGCCAAATTTGTTAGATCGGGACAAGAACTCAGCAAGAATCAAACCTCAAGTGTATAAACAACATAAAATAATAGATTACTACATAATTCACTTACGACCTTGTGCAGACAACCTCCAGTATGGCATTCTAGAACTCACTTTCTTTTAAGCAATATTCAAACCCAAATGCAGAATTTGAATCTAACAGCAGATTGGAAAGACGAGCTTAACAGGAAATACATAGAAATAGAAGAAAATCATTACACATAAAGACGCTTGCAAAATAAAAGGCCGAATATTTCTTATTTACACAAAAACTTGAATGTTTCCAGCAAATGTCTCTCAAACTCCTGACCCTTGTTTTTGAGATTTACATTGATATATATAGAGGTCTTGCCTCTTTGTAGCATTAAAAATATAAAACAGACCTCCTCAAGATCTACAAATTATGAAATAGAAACAAGGAAATGATATCCTTAAACAACCTTGGAGAAACTAGAAATTAAATGCAATAAGGAGTCAGTCATCTTCATTAAATGGTCATTTTTGAAATACGCTTGAACCATTAGAAAAATCATGAATAGCAGCTTCAAATAATGGCACATATTTAATTCTGATGGCTTGGATGCATTCTTCTACCTTGACCACATCAGAAAGTAGAAAAAAATTTAATTCTGGAGTGCTTTTAATTCTCGAAAATCACAAAACTACATCGGGCCGTTTGAACTGTATTCTGGTGCGAAACTGTAATAGGTTGCAAAAACGTGACATGTCACGAAATCATGACATATCTCTGCTCCATACACTTCTCTTACTTTTGGACCGTGAAAATCAACCATGTCATGAAATCGCGATGTATTCGGCTCCTTTGTCTCCTTCGCTATCGTGAAAATCAACCATGTCACAAAATTGTGACGTCCGTACAATTATGCTCTTTATCTGCTCTGTTGCCGCGAAAATGTGACAATGCATGATTTTGCGACGTTCTTCATCCATGTTGTTCTTTAGCTGCTTCAAATCGTGAAAACATGACACTGTGCGATTTCACTACACTTCCTTTCTTTCGGCTGTGTCTCACTTATACATTGCGAAAACAAGACAAGTCAAGCTTTCACGACGTTCTTCCATCGACATCTTCGTTTCATCTTCTAAGTCACGAAAATCAGCCATGTCACAATTTCGCTACATTTCCTTTCTTTTTGTACGGTCCTACTCCTAATCCGCAAAAACACAACATTCTTATTTAGCACATCGCAAAATCGTGACAGGTTCTATCTCCTTGGACTTTGCTGCCTTTCAACCGTGAAAATGTGACAATGCGTGATTTTGCTACCATTTTTTGCACTTGGTCCTTTCTTGCCCACTGTGTCGTGAAATCGTGACGTTTGCTTACTGCTAGCTTTTATCTCCATGAATGTCACGAAATCATGACGCCAACTTCTTTCTTGCCCTTAGCCTCAAAAATGTCATGAAATCATGACAGGTTCTGTCTTGCTCAGCTTCATCCCGCAAATGTCGCAAAATCACGACATATTCATGCCTTAAGCCTTTCTGTCTCCACTGTGCCGCGACCATGCAACACGTAGCGATTTCACTACGTATTTCACCCTTTTGTGTGTAATTCACCTTTCTGTCGTGATATCACTACCAAGTTTATTATTGCCACCTTGTGCTAAGTTATGTTGCGATTTCTCTATGCCGTTTGTCGCCATCACTCTCTGTTGAGTTATGTCACGATTTCGTGACAGTTTCTAACGTTATGCTCCCTAGCCATCGCAAGTCACGAAAACGTGACATGTCACGATTTCGCTACAACTTTGTCGCTCAGCCTCCATTGACCATTTTGACCGCAAAAATCCAATGCATCGCGATATCGCGACGGTTTTGCCCCTTGCTGCCGTTCACTGCGCTGACCGTGATTTTTTGACACGTCACAAAATCGCTATGACTTTGCGTTTGTTTTCTCTCTCCTCATCCGACCTGCGATAACGTGACATGTCGTGATATCGTGACGGTTTTCAACTTTGACCCTCCATGCTATTTTTTGTCGTGATTTCACGATAGTCTTCGGACTTAGGCATTTTTTGCATCCAAACCTATAGAGGAGTTAGAATTTCGATAGCTTATGCATGAACAATCAATAATCAACACAATGTGGCAAAAATGCCAACACCACCTAAATGTGAATTTGATTTTACCATAGAATTGATGCTAGGAATAAAGCCTATCCATAGAGCTCCTTATAGAATGAACCCTATCAAGATGCATGAATTGAAAGTACAACTTAAAGAGTTTCTAGAGAAAGGGTTAATAAAACCAAGTGTATCACCTTGGGGAGAACCTGTTTTGTTTGTTAAGAAGAAATATGGTTCATTAAGGCTATGCATAGATTATAGAATGTTAAATAAGGCAACTATCAAGAACAGATATCCGTTACCAAGGATAGAAGATTTGTTTGATCAATTAAAAGATGCCTCCATTTTCACAAAGATTGATCTAAAATCAAGATATCATCAACTAAGAATACAAGAAGAAGATACAAATAAAACTGCATTCAAAACTAGGTATGGACACTATGAGTTCATAGTATTGCCCTTTGGTATGACTAATGCACCGAAAAATTTCATGAATTTGATGAATACTGTGTTCAAAAAATAGTTGGATCGATTTGTACTGATATTTTTAGATGATATTCTAATCTATTCTCAAAATAGAGAAGAACATGATAAGCACTTGAGGATAGTGCTAGAGCTTTTAAGGAAGAGCTAACTCTATGGGAATTTTTCCAAATGTGAATTCTATGTTCCACAAGTGCATTACTTGGGGCATATCATATCAAAATATGGGGTCACAGTTGATCCAAAGAAGATAGATGCCATTTTGAATTGGCCACCTCCATCAAATGTGACAAAAGCAAGAAGCTTCATGGGATTGTTAGGCTATTATAGGAGGTTTGTGAAATATTAATCCAAGATTTCTTATCCAATAACCAATCTACAAAAGAAAGAAAAAGAGTTTAAATTGAAATATAAATGTAAAGTAGCATTTAATTTGCTTAAATAGAAGCTTACCTCCGCTCCTATATTGAAGATTTTGGATCTCGTAGGAATTTTTTTTGTTTGCACTGATGCCTCTTTGGAAGAACTTGGAGGAGTCATATCCCAAGATAAATTTGTAGTAGCATATGAGTCTAGAAAACTCAAAAAACATAAAGTTAAATATGCTACTCATGATTTAGAACTTGTTGTAGTTGTACATGCTTTAAAAATTTGATGATACTATCTGGTGGGTAGACCATTTAAATTAAGAACCACCACAAAAGTATCTTCACTCAACCATTATTAAATGCTAGAAAAATAATATGGATAGAATTATTATCTGAATATGATTTTGGTATTGAGTATATCAAAGGAAAGGAAAATAAAGTCGTCGATGCCTTAAGTAGAAGAAAGCACATAGTCATTTTGACTTGTAGTCATGTGGATTTAATGGGACAAGTCAAAAAATGGAGGACTAGGATCCAAAATGTATTAAAATTTGGGATAAAGTTGAACATAATCTTAATGAAAATCATGATTATAGCATTAAATATGGACTTTTATGCTTTAAATATTGAGTAGTTATACCTAAAATGGGTAATTTAAGGAGTGATTATGCGTGAAGCTCATAATTATCCTTATTTCGCTCATCTCAGAGGATCCAAGATGAGGGAAAATATGAAAAAGACATTATAATAGTCTGGAATGAAGAAAGATATCATCGACTTTGTGGCATGATCTTTACAGTGTCATAAGGTGAAAGCTGAATATCAGCATCCAGCAAGTTAATTGTTTTCTCATAATATACCCACTCAAAAATGGTAGGTGATATCAATGGATTTTATTGTTGGTTTGCCTAAGAAAAAATATCATAATGATGCAATTTTTGTTATAGTAGATAAAATTACCAAAGTTACACATTTTATACCAAGAAGTACTACATATGATGTTGCAGTCATTGCCAATAAATTTGCAAAAGAAATTTTCAGGTTGTATGGATTTTTGGAAATGATTATCTATGACATGGATTCTAGGTTTACTTCTAAGTTTTGGTAGGCTCTCCATCATGCAATTAGTACAACTTTGAATATCAGTTCTATATATCATCTTGAAATGGATGGACATATAGAAAGGGTTAACCAAGTTCTGGAAGATATGTTATGCATGTATTGCATGGACCATAAGTCTCATTGGGAAGACTATTTGTATCTGGTTGAGTTTTCTTATAATAATAGCTATCATTATTCCTTGAAGATGGCCCCTTTCAAAGCTTTGTATGGTAGACGATGCAGGACTCCATTATCATGGGATAATCTAGAGTATTGGGTTGTCATTGGACTAGAAATGGTTAAAATAATGGAAGAGCAGCTAGGACTAATTCGACAAAGGCTCAAGGAAGCCATGGATAGATAGAAGAGTTATGCATATTTGAAAATAACACCTAGGGAATTATCTGTAGGTTATAGTGTGTTTCTAAGAGTTAAATCTAGGAAGAGTGCTATTAAATCAATAAAATTGGATTCTAGGTTTGTTGAACCCTTTGATATTGTGGAGAAAATAAGTCCAGTAGCCTATCGACTTGACTTACCATCTAACATGTAAAATATCCATAATACTTTTCATGTATCTCTAATTAGGAGATATATTTGATCTTGATCATGTGTTAAATGTTTCTAATTTGTAGATGGCATATCCGACAATCTTTGAAGTGTGACCTATGAATATCTTGGAATTTCATTCCAAGACAATGAGAAAATGTAATATTGATCAGTGTAAGGTCCAGTGGGACAAGTATTCTGATAAGAACACTTCAAAAAAAGTGGAAGACATGAAAATACACTTTCCTTATTTATTTGATGATGTTATGTAATAATATAGGTTGAACTACATACCACTTATGAAAAGTGGAGACTATGAAAAAACTATGTTTTATTGACTTTTATGTAATATCGTAGGAAAACACAAAGGACTGTGTTTAATCTAAGGGGGGGTATGTCACATCCCACATTGGAAGAAATCTATTAATATGCTATTTGTGTAATGATAACTAATTTTAATGCTTGATATATTTACATTATTTTTTTTTTTTCAAGAGAAAATGATGTTGCATTGTATTACTTGATTGTAGGAATAGGTATTCTCATAGGTGGAAGACTGGACATCATATTTGAGAAGGGAAATGATGACAATGACAACTCAAAAGGTAAGGCTCATGTTCCCATCATCACTAGTTACCTCCCTGATGGGCGGTGATAACTGAGATTTATTCTAATATACCCATCAATTCAAAGGAAAAATGGTGATGGAGAGTAATGAGCATATGCATCGATTGCTTGTGGATGTAGTTTGTGTGATATATTAATTGCATAATTAATTTGCATGTGATTGGTATAATTGAATCTTACCTTTAAAATGCACATTAAATAATGGATTGCATTTTACAAATTATTTAGAGATATTTTATGCATTTATGCCATACAATTTAATAAAATTTATTATGATTTGGTGAAATCATTATATTGTGTAATTTCTAGAGTAAATATTTATTGTCTTGAACATGCTTATTTAATTTAATTGCAACCATAATTAGGTAGATTTTTCTCCTACCAATTTGTCTAATTATGATTGGACCAAAAAGATAAAAATATTTTATTTACTTAAAAGGGTTTTCTCTTGCTCCACTTGGCTGTCATAGAATGGTTAAGTTGGTAGATGAGATTCCTCGTTTATCTCATTTTTAAACCACCCACATGTCAAATAGTTGAAGTTGACTTAAGGTATGGTAGAGATAAGAAAAATAAGACACCTTTATAGAAACTAGCTCTTGGGAAATATAGAAAAATAATTTAAGACAATAAATGAGTATCTCCTTGTCTAGATAAAATGGAGCTATACATTACCATTGAGGTTGAGAAAAAGTTATGTTAGGTTGGAGAGACTAGGAGGCTAGAGAAGGCAAGAGAAGGAAGCTAGAGGAGAGGATAGGCAAGTCAAGTTGAATCACCACCTTAATGGAGTTCCAGGTGGGAGCTTTCCACTTATATTTACCTTTTAAACAAATATTCTATAAATCTGTTTAGCATTTTTTCAATGACTTGTTTGAAACATGTTTTAAAATAAAAATATACATGTTTGTAATCCACCTTTGTTAATCTTGATATTTTATCCCTAATATTCATTTAAACCCCTTGGTCTATGTGTCTAGGATATTAGGCCATATTGTGAACTTAAGCTATGGTGATAAATTGGTTCCTTCTCCATAGGCTATACCTACGACATTTTGATTTTGTTTGAATATACTATATATCAACAATATTATTGCCTTTAATTTGTTTTTCTTGTATCGAAATATTGATTCGGTAACATGTATTATATGGTGTGTATTTCTTCATTACACCCTCATAATACGCGTTGAGATATAATATACGACATTAGGATAATATTTCCATCATGTTCAAACATCACCTATGTGCATGTTTAGTATATTATAGATACTCCTCTATTTGCATATTACTCAATGAATGTTGTTCTAGATAACTATCTGAATACCAGTAACTCACGATCTTGCATGGGTGTATTAGTATGTTTGCAATAGATTTCCACGATAGGATACAAATTTTAAAATCACTCCGTTAGAGCGTCTATGTTCGACTGTGCTGGATACCTAAATTTACATCAATATCTAGAGCTTTAGACTATACCATCACCATATTAAAATCATACACCTTGTTTGTTTATCTTCAATGATTTGATAATAGTAAAAATTTATCTCAGTTCTATGCCATGAGTTGAAATCGAAGACATCTAATCTATCAACAATGAATTATTATGTAAAACCTCTTTGATTGTTGTTTAATCAATTATTAAATCACCTGTAATCACAAGGCTACTATTGGAATCGTAATGGTAATCCTTGTAGTTGTTTTCATCAATACCATTATTGAAAATTTGATATTTAATCACCCCGAATAGTCAATCCTAAATCCGAAGAATTGAATGTGCATTCTTCACAAAAATTCATCTATCTTCCTACCGCATTGAAAAACCCTCGATCAAAGAGAATTCTATGTCACTGCAAGAAGTTGTCTATTTCATAATATATCTACAATTTCATCAAATCATTGACAATCGATTACCAATATTTGGATTGGAACGACAAACCCCATTGGAATCTTATCCTCACTTTCGTAGACTATGTGTTTATGTCATCTATACCATAGATCTAAAAATCCTAAAATAGACATTGAACTAAGCATTTCTATCCATTTATGGACATCTGTTAAGGACTATGAAAAGTTATTTACGTCAGGTATTGGGATTCTGTTATGTCATCGATATCAATTTCTTATGCTATCCTGTATTACCACAAATTGTAATTGAAGTAACCTCTATGAAATTTACCTAATGCTTCCACATAAATCAAGTGTTTGGTAACACTGAAAGACCTCATTATTTCCTATTCAAATCATCACATTATGTCAGGATTTCCTCCTTTGATACATATATTGAAATGATGTATACTAGGTTTTAACTAGGTATCCCTATCACTGTTAACTATCCGCTCTATGTACTTTTGAGTTCGCATAGACATGGCTATTTATGTGACAAAAACATGAAATATTAGTAAGTATTATTGATTCTATAATGTGTAATTTTAACCCAAAAAGTTCAAGTATAATCATTGGGCTAAAAGAATGCCCGTTGGATATGTATATATATATAACCTTAGGAAGATCAAACTTAAAGAAGTTCCTTTATATCTTATAATGAATAAGATTTTCCATAAGGTTTAGTTGCAATGATTAACTTACTATGAGTATTGGATTTACATATTGAGATTAGTAAGGAATTTAGAAGTGGACTTTTAGATATAAAGTGAATCATTTAAGTTTATTCATTTCCTTCCATGGTAAACGTTATTATCTCACTTTTATGCTAAAATATAATGATTTTGTAAAGTAGGGAAATTAATTGAATAATTATTTGAAGTCAATTAGTTAGATGAATTGAATGTATAAGTAAAAATTGTATATTTTACACCATATGTTTTATGATAAATCTTGCAAATGAATGTAACCAACTGGAAGTATAGAATAATATATTCTAGTTTTGGGAAGGATGGATTGGTGTCCATTCCTTGGAAGAGGTATGAGAATATTACACATTTGTGATATACAAATGAATGATAGTTATGATGAATGGATTAGGAAAATAATCCTTATATTGAAAAATATTAAAGATGGATGAATTGTGGAAATTCATGTTTGGTGATATCTTTGAAATATGATATACATTTGACAAATGATTGATACATGGTTGCATAAGATAAGTATGGTTTGCTTGTAATGCATTTGACATATTGCATCCGAGTTGTCCTGATCCCTTCACTATCATCTCTCACACCATGAAGATTCAAGACATTCCAAAGAAAACCGGGTAACAAATATTTAAGACTATTATATTGTTCATTTTGTATAAGCTTGTTTTGAGATACTTTCATTGTAATTATGAATGACTATAATAATTGTTGTATAATCAGCCATAATTTGTAATATTTTATGTATTTTAATTATAAGCTTTTGTATATTAGAGAGAAAGTCTTCATAATATAGTATTCACCTCAATTAAATGTTAGGTGATATATGCTTTGGAATATGATCAAGTAAATAGAAATTACTTTGATTAGTACATCTTGTAAAATGGATGACATTGAGATTTGTAATTTTTTAGATGATTAATGTATGAATATAATTTCTATCTCTCATGGACTACAATAGTGTAGAAGGAAATCATGGGTGACCTTCATAAGAATATGAGATAAATCAATGTTTACACCATTAGTCTAAGGGAACTATAAACAAACCAAACACTCAAAGCAATAAGGAAAATGGAAAAAAATCATGAAAAAATCACCACCTTATAAATGAGTAAATTATATAATGATGCTTAAGAAAAATATCCCAAGCCATACATAGTTTTTCACGAGGAATAATAGATTAATGATTTTCTCCTAATTACTAGTCTTCATGGATAGTATGGAGAGGAGGAGGAATGATTCCGTTTGATGAGGGATAGTTCTCCTAAAATTGATGTTATAACCATTGAGATGTCTTCATGCCATTTGGTGATGACATGTTGGACATAGCCATTGTATTATCCTCATACCATTTGGTGATGGCATGATGGACTTGTAGGAGTTAGTTCTCCTACTTATGAATGGTTTTGAATGAATTGTAGAAGTTGGTGCTTCTACTTAAATGTGACTTTGAATTAATATTTTATGGCTCAGATTACTTACTTTTCATTTGGGATATCCTTGTCTTAGATCATTATTATATTATTAACTCATTGAAAGGTGGACAAAGATGAATATAGGTACAAAAAATAAAGTTTAGTGGACGAGTAGTAAAAATGGAGTTGTTATGGGAATCAAATTTATTTTGGAAAAGGTAAGAAAAATATTTCTAGAAGTAGTAAGACTTTTATTATAGATCAAATGGTAAAATTAGTCTTTTGAGTTTTGTATTATTCAATGTGAATAACCTCCCTCCTGAATGTAGGGTAGATGGGTTTCAATATTCATAATATTTCCTAAAATTGAACAAAAGCAATCCATCCGCTCAAATATTATATAAAAAGTATAAAAGGATGAAAGAAAGAAAAAATGACACAACTATTAGGTGCACCCATAGGCACCATAAGTAATAAATATATATCCATAAATATTATTCACAACACGTTTATGATCAAAATGAGTTGTGGGAGGTATTTATACCAATACCAAAACCCCAAATACATAAGAGAACTTAAGTTGACATAACAAGAAAGGATTTAAGGTTAATTATAAATTTATAAAATGTGTGTGGAAATAACAAGATTAATTATAATTTATGACCTTAATAAAATATTACAATAAATTCAATACACTATACCATGTATGCCCTTAGACCTATCTGATATTACTTCATACAATGTTAGCCTTGAACATGAATCAAATTATACTTTCAACACCTCTCATAATCTAAACTTAGGTGCCAAGGAGAGAAGACATTAGTAACAATAATATCTCCCCTATAACGAATGCTCTAGTGGGCCATTGTATTTTGAGGTAAACTCATCTAGATCCCCATCATCATTTAAAATCCACTAACTAGAACAATTCTTCCTACACAAGATGTTGGCAATTTTGGGTACTTTGGGTACATTGCCTTTTCTCAAGTGTATAAGTTGTCATTGATGTCAAGAAGCTTTTGAAGGAATTTGATTTGATATAAAATAATTTGTTTTGATGAAGGTTACGGCATGACAGGTTCGAAAGAAAGTAAGTTAGAAAAGTGTCGTGATATCGCGACATGTCGTATTTTCATGACTTAAGTAGGAGAGAGAAAGCAAGTTAGAAAAGTGTCGCAATATCGCGACATGTCACAGTTTCATGACTCAAAGAGAAGAGAGAATGTTCAGAGTCAAAAATGTTGCGATTTCGCAACATTTTGCAAGGAAGGTTGAACGGACAAAAAAGTGTCGCGATTTCGTGACATGTTGTAGGAGAGAGAGTCCAAAAGAAAAAGTGTCATGATTTCGCGACATAATGCAGGAGAGAGAGTCCAGGAGAAAAAGTGTCGCGATATCGTGACATGTCAGGTTTTCGTGACCCAAAGAAAAGAAAAGCACTAAGGAGAAAAAGTGTCGTGATATCGTGACATGTCGAGTTTTCGTGACAAGTCAGAAGACAAAGTGGAAGCAAGATAAAGTGTCGTGATTTTGCGACATGCTACAGAACTTGAAGTGAGAACTGTCACGATTTTGTGACATGCAGCAAATGGAAGAGTCTAAAATGAGAAGTGTCATGATTTCACGATAGGTTGCAAAGAAGACGTATGGAAGCTGAAAGCATCACGATTTCGTGACAGGTTGCAAAGAAAGCGTATGAAAAGTTGATAGCATCATGATTTTGTGACAAGTTGAAGAGAAAGCAAACAGATGCAGAAAGTGTCATGATTTCATGACAGATCAAGATGGTAGCGTTCGGTTGGAGAAAGTATCACAATTTCATGACAAAAGCAAAGAGGAAGGCTATGAAGATAGAAGTGTCATGATTTCATGACAAAAGCAGAAAGAAGGTCGACGAAGGAAGAAGTGTCGCGATATCGTGACAAAAGAAAAGTTGATGCTGACAAAGTCAGAAGTGTCGCGATATCACGACAAGAGCTTAGTTGAAGTCGAAAAGGGCTGAAGTGTCATGATATCATGACAAAAGCCAAAAAAAAGTGTACGTTTGCAAAGGTGTTGCAATATCGTGACATGTATTTTCACGACAAAAGCTACAGAAGAGTTACAGAGGCAGTGAAGCTGACAAAGTCAAATTTTAGCCGGTGAAGATTAGGGATTGCAGTCGACGAATATTAGGGTTTATTTTTGTTATAACAGTCGACTAAGATTAAAGTTTTCATCATGAAAATTCTATTATAAAAGGAGGGCAGTTTGGAGATTTGAGGTGTGATTGAATGTGTCGTTGTAGTATGACGTTCATAGATAGTGTGCAGAGCAAGAAGTTCGATCACCGAGAGCAGAGTGCAAAATTCGATCATAGTGTGCAGAGTGCATTTCATCAAATTTCTAAGTGTGAAAGATTGCAAAGGAAGCAGAATGTGTGAAGACGGTGCCGCTATAATTGCACAGAGGTGCAAAGGTTGAAGTTCAATCAAGTGTGGCTGTGATTGTGCAAAGAGAGCAGAGGGCATAGAAGAGCACAAAGGGCAAAGTCAAATGTGAAGTGCTACTACTTAAGGATAGAGGTGCATTGGTTCTTTGATAAGAACCTAAAGATAGATTTGGCAAGTCTTTGAGAAGGCTTGTGTGTAGAGGATTGATCTGTTCAAGTGTTGGACAGATCTGATAGACAGAGGAAGAATTATGCTAGACTGATTGACTGTGTTTGGTACAGGTTGCTGAGCTATTGTGGACGTGATCATAGAAGGCAGAGGTCTCTTAGGCTAAGAATTGAGGACAAGAGGTCTTCGGTGGAAAGGAGTTCCACATGCTAGCAAGAGGTAGAGGCAGTTGATCTTCTGAGGGATCATTTCCAAAGCAGATGGGAAGGTATCTCCTTTGAGTAGAGGCTCATAAATTCTGTTTGGGGGAAGGTATATCCTTTGGGCCGAGGCTCATAAACATTGTAATTGGGAAGTATTCCCAAAGAAATTTGAGATAACTTTTAGAGAAAAGTTTTGTGGACATAGCCCAGCCATTCTAGGTGAACCATGTTAAAATTGATGTCACTTTATGGATGTTTTTATGCATTGCTTTGATATTGCTTTGGGTATATTGCTTTACTATTTTGAAATATAAAGGAAAAAGCAAAAAAGGGGTCTTATACTGTTCACCCCCCCTCTCAGTATAAGCTTGTGTTCTTTAATTGGTATCAGAGCGGGTGCCTTTAGAAAGTTTAACAACTTGAAGGAAAAGCTAGTAAAGAACACAATGGATTATTCAAGTGGCAATGTAGCACCTATTATTGATGGGTCAAATTTTGGTCTTTGGAGTGCAAGGATGAAGGTTCATCTAATGGCACTTGGTAATGAGGTATGGGAAGTAATTGAAGATGAGTACACTATTCCTGTACATGGTCAAAATACTAAAGAAGAAAGGCTCCTACATCATAGCAATTCAAAAGCAATGAATGCAATCCTGAAAGGCTTACAGAAAGCAAATCTCACCAAAGTGATTCACTGTAAGACAGCTAGTGAAATGTGGAAATAGTTATAGGTGGTTCATACAGGTGATACAAATGTCAGAAAGGCCAATTTGAGACACTTCGAAGGTATGTTTGAACAACTCAAGATGAATGATGATGAAAAGATTAGTGACTACATGCTTCGTATGGATGAGGTTGTTAAATACATGAAAGACTTAGGTCTTGAGCTTGCTGAAAATGATGTTTGTGATAAGATTTTAATATCTCTTCCTAATAGATTTAGTGAAAATATTTCTGCTATTGAGGAAGCTAAAGATTTGGATAAGTTGAAAAAGGATGAACTACATAGTATACTTGCAGCATTTGAGTTGAGAACTCAAGTGAAGGTTGATGTCAAGAAAGAGGTAGCTTTCAAGGCTACCAAGAAATCCAAGGGTAAACAACTTCAAGAGAGTGATGAGTCTTCTAGTGATGAAGAGGCATATTACAGGAAGAAATGCAAGTTCTCTAGAAAGCACAAAAGTGTGAAAAATATAAGATGTTTCAATTGTGGAAAGTTTGGTCATTATGCTATTGACTGTACTGTTCCCAAGAATGAAAGTGATGAAGATAAACAGGATTCTAAGAGCAAGGATTCTGAAAAGCACAAGCATCATAGGAAAAACAAATATGAGCACAAAAATCAAGGAAAGAGGTATTATCACAAGCACAAGAAGAGTTTCTACCTAGACAAAGCAAGTAAGTGTTCTAGTAGTGATAGTGAAAGTTCTTCAAGTGATAATGAAAATGAGATGTTGTTCATATCAGAAAAAGAGGAAGAACCGAAACATAGATTCATTATCATGAAATGTCTTAGATGTGGAAATTTTTGTCACCTTGAGGATGATTGTACAAATAATGATTTGGTTTCTAGTATGTATGAGGATGCTTCAAAAAACTATAAGGAAGATGCGTGTATGGTTTTTGAAAAAGGTAGCACCTCTAGTGATAAGAAATCTGAAAAAGGCTTTGATGATTCAAAAAGCAAACAAATAAAGGATCATGAAAATGAACTTAGTAGTGCTCTTAGTGCTTTGAAAAAGGAAAGAAAGAAGAATGCTAGACTCAAGGATAAGTTAGATGAATGTTGTATGGAGAGAGATGATCTTATAGACAATCTTGATTTCTCTATAGCTAAGACGCAAGAACTCAAGGATGAGTTAGAGTCTAAGGTTCTTAAGTATAGTGAGTTAGAACATAAAATGGCTTCTTTGAAAGAGGAAATTAAAGAGTACAAGGATAAGCTTTACAGGTTTCAAGATAGCTCCAAAAAGGTTAAGTCACTCATCAAAGGTCAAAGAAAGACAACAGATAAAATAGGCCTTGGTTTTGTTAAGCCATGCAAGGAACAAGTTGGAGAGTCTAGTAAGAAACTCCAAAAGGAAGAGAGTTCTGATGAGGAAAGTATTTCAGATCATGAGTCCTTGAATGATAGATGCACAAAAATAGAAAAAATAATTCAGAATGAGAAGAAGAAGTTTTCAGGACCCAAGAGGTCAAATAACAGAAAATTTCAAGGTAGATGTTTTGCGTGTCACAGGTTTGGTCACATGGCTTCACATTGCATGGCTCAAGTGAAGAAGGTAAATGACAATTTCAAAAGTGCTAGTTTCTTTCATGGGTATTGCTACTCTTGTCAATAGTTTGGGCACAAGGTAGTTTATTGCGAGGTAAATAATAGGATCAGGTTTGATCAAAATAGGTTTGGCCAGAACAGGTTTGGTCAGAATAGGTTTGGGCAGAACTGGTGGATTCAAAGATCAGGTTTACCTCAGAGAAACAACATCATCAAGTGTTTCAAGTGCAACAATGAAGGTCATATAATCAGACAGTGTAGAGCTAAAATTCTAGAATATAGATATAGGAATAGTGGCATGATCAGGTCCAAGGATCAAGGCATGAACAAGAACAGGGATGAGAACAAGAACAAGAACAGTGACAAGAACAGGAATACGGGAAAAGAGTTCAAGAGAAGGCCTGGCAAGAAAATTATAGACACTGATGATGATCAGTGCCTAATGGGAGTTTTACTCCCACCCCAGAATTAATCACCTCATCAGGAGGTGGGGGAGGGACTAAGCTAAGAGGCTCATTCTTAGTACCGAGCCCCAAAGGTGACCCTTTGCCATTGATGACAAAGGGGGAGAGATATGAGTAAGGGGGAGAGCTTCAAGTGAAGAGGAAAGCTTCAAGTCAGGGGGGGCAAAAATTCAAAGGAATATTCTCAGTTGTGGGCACAATTTCTTAGTTGTTAGCACAGTTGGTTTCAATTTTGGCTCTTGAGACGTGTTTTCAGTAAAGGTTTGCCATCAATGACAAAGGGGGAGATTGTTGGCAATTTTGGGTACTTTGGGTACATTGCATTTGCTCAAGTGTATAAGTTGTCATTGATGTCAAGAAGCTTTTGAAGGAATTTTATTTGATGTAAAATAATTTGTTTTGATGAAGGTTACGACATGACATGTTCAAAAGAAAGCAAGTTAGAAAAGTGTCGTGATATCGCGACATGTCGTATTTTCGCGACTTAAGCAGGAGAGAGAAAACAAGTTAGAAAAGTGTCGCGATATTGCGACATGTCACGCTTTCATGACTCAAAGAGGAGAGAGAATGTTTAGAGTCAGAAATGTCACGATTTTGCGACATATTGCAAGGAAGGTTGAACGGACAAAAAAGTGTCATGATTTTGTGACATGTTGCAGGAGAGAGAGTCCGAAAGAAAAAGTGTCACGATTTCATGACATAATGCAGGAGAGAGAGTCCGGGAGAAAAAGTGTCACGATATCGCGACATGTCGGGTTTTCATGACCCAAAGAAAAGAAAAGTGCTAAGGAGAAAAAGTGTCGCCATTTCACGACAAGTCAGAAGAAAAAGTGGAAGCAAGATAAAGTGTCACGATTTCACGACATGCTACAGAACTCGAAGTGAGAACTATCACGATTTCATGACATGCAGCAAAGGGGAGATTCTAAAATGAGAAGCATCATGATTTTGTGACAGGTTGCAAAGAAGATGTACGAAATCTGAAAGCATCATGATTTCATGACAGGTTGCAAAGAAAGCGTATGAAAAGTTGATAGCATCGCGATTTCACGACAGGTTGAAGAGAAAGCAAACAGATGCAGAAAGTGTCACGATTTCATGACAGATCGAGATGGCAGAGTTTTGTTGAAGAAAGTGTCACAATTTCATGGCAAAAGTAGAGAGGAAGGCTATGAATACAGAAGTGTCATGATTTTGTGAAAAAAGCAGAAAGGAGGTCGACGAAGGGAGAAGTGTCGCGATATCGCGACAAAAGCAAAGTTGATGCTGACAAAGTTAGAAGTGTCGCGATATCGTGACAAGAGCTTAGTTGAAGTTGACAAAGGCTGAAGTGTCGTGATATCGTGACAAAAGCCAAAAGAAAGTGTATGGTTGCAAAGGTGTCGCGATATCGCGACATGTTCTATTTTTGCAATAGAAGCTATAGAAGAGTTACAGAGGCAGTGAAGTCGACAAAGTCAAATTTTAGCCGACGAAGATTAGGGATTGCAGCTGATGAAGATTAGGGTTTATTTTTGTTATAACAGTTGACTAAGATTAAAGTTTTCATCATGAAAATTTTGTTATAAAAGGAGGGTAGTTTGGAGAGTTGAGGTGTGATTGAATGTGTCGTTGTAGTGTGACATTCGCAGATAGTGCGAAAAGCAAGAAGTTCGATTGCCAAGAGCAGAGTGCGAAATTCAATCGTAGTGTGTAGAGTGCATTTCATCAAATTTCTAAGTGTGAAAGATCACAAAGGAAGCAGAGTGTGCAAAGATGGTGCTGTTGTAATTGCGTAGAGGTGCAAAGGTTGAATTTTGATCAAGTGCGACTGTGATTGCACAAAGAGAGCAAAGGGCATAGAAGAGCACAAAGGGAAAAGTTGAATGCAAAGTGCTACTACTTAAGGATAGAGGTGCATTGGTTCTTTGAGAAGAACCTAAGGATAGATTTGGCAAGTCTTTGAGAAGGCTTGTGTGTAGAGGATTGATCTGTTCAAGTATTGGAAAAATCTGACAGACAGAGAAAGACTTGTGTTAGACCGACTGAATGTGTTTGGTATAGGTTGCTGAGCTACTGTGGACGTGATAATAGAATGCAGAGGTCTCTTAGGCTAAGCATTGAGGATAGGAGGTCTTCGATGGAAAGGAGTTCCACGTGCTGGCAAGAGGTAGAGGCAGTTGATCTTCTAAGGGATCATTTCCAGAGCAGAGGGGAAGGTATCTCCTTTGAGCAGAGGCTCATAAATTCTTTTTGGGAGAAGGTATCTCCTTTGGGCCGAGGCTCATAAAAATTGTAATTGGAAAGTATTCCCAAAGATCTTTGAGATAACTTTTAGAGAAAAGTTTTGTGGACGTAGCCCAGCCATTTTGGGTGAACCACGTTAAAATTGATGTCACTTTGTGGATGTTTTTATGCATTGATTTGATATTGCTTTGGGTATATTGCTTTACTGTTTTGAAATATAAAGGAAAAAGCAAAAAAGAGGTCTTATACTGTTCACCCCCCCTCTTAGTATAAGCTTGTGTTCTTCATAAGAGTCTTCTTAGGCTATACTGTAGTCATTATTACCATTATTAGAAACTCCATGCATCCAAAAAATACTTCCACTAGGATTTCACATAAGGAAGATAAGTCAAGGTCACCACCTCCTTCAAATATAAGCTTCTTCAATCTTCTATAGTCATATAAAGCATGAATTGAAGGAATAACATTTCCTCTTACAACATACATCACCCTATTTGAATACTTTCACTTGCTATTGAGCCACCTAATTTTTGTCACCAAAATATTCTTTGCATGATCTTACTTAAAAGAAAATCCATAGCAAACTTCCAAGTGTACCTAGACAAGAAATAGAAGAAGAAAGATATCATGAAAGATTATATCTTCATGAATAAGTTGAATAAATTACCTAAATGAGGTTGAGGTGTTAACTAAATAACATCCTATATTATTTTCTTACAAGCCTCTAAAAGACTCAAAGTCTACTATGATTGTTACGAATCCATCTATATCTCCCAAAAAATTAGGCCAAAGATTCTAGTTACATAAAATACTATAAATCTACCTTTTAAAATGGGGTAGTATGGCTTGAGGATAATTCCACACAATTCAACCCCTAGGACTAGAAGAGGTCCATAAATTTATGTCATCAATGCATAGAGCTCAAAAGATCATGCAAATTTAAAAATAGGGTCAAATGATTTCGTATACAAAAGTTATGGCTTTTGGAAGTTTTTGCCCAAATGGCCCTCAAAAAAGAAAAAATTAAATACCCATACCTTGGAAAATTAGAATCCAATTGCCTAATGCCACTTGCCACCCTATGATTTGCTAGTATCTTCCACTAATAGTTTACCACTTCAACATATCTAAACTAAGTGACTATGACACTTGTTCTTTTTTGATTGGTTTAGAGATTTTAAATATACAAAAAATATGCGGTAAAAATAAGTGCCATGCCTGCTAGAAGTTAGTCATTATGTGTAAAGAGCCTAATCAATTATGGAGGAAATAAAACTTGAGTATCTTCCATGACAAGAATATTAATCTAGAAAATCAAGTGCTACATTCATTTGGAAACAAAAGGGTTTATTTTATACATATTATACCTCTAGGGAACACTGATCAAAAGACTATCCATAAGGTTCAAACACATAAATTCACTCATGTAAGACATCTCTACTGACCATCCTTCATTGCTTTTTGTCTATGTTGGGATTATTAATGATTTTATAGAGGCACGTTACCCTAATGAGAAGTAAACAAAATTGACCTGATTCAATCCCATGGTATTGAGCCTTCAAGCAGTTATCCATATCACTATGCTAAAGAAATAAACTAAAATTGAGCAAAGTCTTCACCTACTTTCAAAATCTTAAAAATATCCTATTTTATTCCAAAAAATGTGTCATAGGTAATTAAACATACTTAGCTAGATAATTCCTTAGTACCATATTTTATAGTTGTAATGTTTCCCATATTGGGTGATGTTAGATGCATACCTTTTCCTTGAAGAAGGGTTCTAGTCTAGGAAGGCACCAAGCCAAGGTAGAAAGAGTACACCATCTTTTAAAAATTTAAATTTAAATTTCTCTCACTAGTCATTGAGATAAGGATATATCTCTCTCACTGATTCTATAATCTACAAGGATATACATGGATATTCTAGAGTTTTTGAGCAAAGAAAAATATTTTTCCTCGATTCTAATTGGAAAATAAAAAAATAACTCTTTACCAGTTATGCAAAAATGGCTATGAGACCTTGAGAAAAAATTATCTTATGCTTTGGAAGAAAAATAAGGGGCTCCAAAAATTACTTTTTCATGACCAAGTGAGGTTGCTTCATATCCACTTGGATACCATATTGATATTCATAGAAGTTTTTGAAATGAATAGAAGCGATCCATCCACTCAAATATTATATTCAAAGCATAAAAGGATGACAGAAAGATAAAATAGAGACTGGGGGTATTTATATCAATACCAAAATCCCAAATACATAAGATAACTTAATTTGATATAACAAGAAAGTATTTAAGTTAATTATATGCTTATAAGGTGGGTTTAACCATAACAAGGTTAACTATAACCCATAGGGCTTACATAATAGAATATTATAATAAATTTAATACATTGTATAATGGATGTCCTTAGGCCTTTCTAATATTACTATTGGAATATATTACATTATTTGGTACATGCCAATGTACCACCTTGGGTACATCATTAGATTAGGAGAGTATCTTAGATTAAGGTTTGAGTATTTACTTTATGCAATGTAATAAATGCACAAGTGTTAGAATGTGCAATGATGTAAATGTGCATGTAGTCCACATGTACATGAGTCATAGAATAGGAAGATGAAGAGTCATAGGTAGGTGAAAGGCCAAGGTTCATATCTCTCTATATATAGGCCTTTGATAGAAAAGATAGAATGCAAGAGAGAAGCATATAGAATAGTAGAGCATAGTGATGAGAAGAGAAGGTAGATACAATGTAGATCATGCAAGAATTTTTGGAGTGTTTAAGACCTCCATTATATTACATTGTACTATTTTTATGAGCTTTCATTAATGGCTATTTTTTGAGTTATTGCAAAAGTTTCTCATATAGTTTTCCTACATATTATATTGCCATTATCATATAGTTAACATTGCTTGCTCATTTTAGATCTTGTGGTTGCATTTCCTTTAATATATATCATCAAAAGCTAACAGTGGTATCAGAGCACAAGGTAGATTGATAGGAAATAGAGAGAGCCACAAGAGATATTGAGAGGAGATAGGAAATCTCATTTTTAGAATTTTTGAAATTGCATTTGGCTAGAGTCTTTCCACAGAGTTGCAAAAAAACTTGTGAAGACTAGGACTCAACATTGATTCCACTAGATTGACAAATCAACTAGTGAAGATTCATTATCTATAGATTTAAAGAAATTACTATTATCATTTTCTAATACTTTGTTGTAAAAAAAAGAGATTCAAAGAAAGTTGGGAAGCTTCCTACAAGAGCTAGGAAGAATATCTTCTTTAGAATCAATCCAACACTTGAAGCAACAAGTTGAAGATTGAAGATTTGGAGGCCTAAGAAAAAGGTCCCATTGCAGGATTTGTAGATTAAATATTCCAAGTAAAATATTGAGAAGAGAGGAAGAGGCCAAAGAAGCCACATTGAAGACTACAGATCAAGGAGGAGGTCCAAGAAAGAAGGCCCCATTGTAGATTGAATATTGAGGAGAACCAAGAAGGAGGTCCTCATAGAAATCTAAATATTGAAGACTTCAGAGTGAAGAAAGAAGAAAGCAGCTCTAGAAGGAGGAGACCCAAGAGAAAGGTCTCATTGAAGAACTTCCAGATTTGGAAGATTGAAGCTTGAAGATAGAGGACTAGAAAAGTCCTGTTGAATATTTCAGAAGTTGTAGAAATTAAAAGACCCAAGAGAAGAGGTCTCAAGAAAGGCTGAAAGGAGAAATAAGGAGAAGGCTAGGAAAGCCTCATTGGAGAATTTGAAGAAGGCCATTGGAGGAGATTTGAGGAGAACTCAAGTGAGAAGATTGATAGCAAGGAGAAGTTCTTGATAGAGAAGAATTTGGGATAATTGTCGCCATCCGAAAACAAGCCCAAAAGAAAGAAATATTTGGCAAGAAGTTTGCCAAATTCTAGAAAGGATTTCCAAAGACCTCAAGACATTCAGATTCTTGAGAAGAAGGCCAGAAAATAGGCCAATATTGAAGTCAGAATTTGACAAGGAGACTGGAGGAGAAAGGAGCTAGAAGAGGCCACCAGATTAGAGAAATTTGAGGACAACATATCGAAGGAGAAATAGGTTGTGTGAGAACCTAAAAATTTTAGAGTTCAAGGATAGTTAGAAGGTAGCATTTGGGCAGCATTAATAGCTACTAATTTTTAGAATTCAATAAGGCTACTTGGAGGAGATTTGAAGCCACAAAACCATAGTTTTGGGTAGTAAGTTAAAGGAGTTACAAAGCTGCAAATTGGGAGAGTTAAGGAGCTGATTTGAACAACAAGAAGAGTTGCAAAATAGACTAGTTTAAAGTAGCAAAGTAATACAAATTGAAGCTATAAATTTATCAAACTCGGAGCAACAATTAGGTGATCCAAATCACCAAGAAAGATTGCTACAAGGAGGTCAAAATAAGGTTTGATAGTTGGTGAAAGGTTATTAAAGTTTCTTATTTAATATTATTTAAGTTCTTTTAAAACACCATTTTAAGAGTTATTAAAAGTAGCAATAAGGAGGTTGAGTTTAAAGGTTTTCAAGTTGAGTAAGGAGGTAGCATTATTATCTTAAAACCTGCAAAATATATTAACACAAGTTAGTGTTAGAAAGTTGATTAAAAGGAGTAATAAGGAGGAATTGATAGTGCATAATACAAGTTATTTCTAAGAGCTATTAAAAGTGCATTAAGTATTAAGCAAGAAAGGAATATTAGTGCATAAAACAAAGTTGAGTTGGAGTGTCAAAAGACACCATTGAGCACAGGTAAAACTATAACAAGTCTTGGTGAAGAGAAGCCACCAAAGGAGCACTACAACCACCAAGGAATAGAGAAGGTGTCACCTTACTAAAGACAAGGAAGAAAGCTACATAAAGAGACTAAGAAAGTCTTAAAATCCAAGTAAAAGGAAGACAAAATTTGAAGTGTCTTAAGACACCAAAGTAGCATAAAGTTGTAGTCATCAAGTGGTAGTATTATCCAGTCTAAGGAAGAAGCTATGAAGCAAAGGGAAAAGGGCCAACTAAGGGCTCAAAATCATCTTATTCAAGGTGTCTAAAGACACCAAATATGATGCCATAGTCCCATGAAGGTAGCACTCATAGTGCAAAAGGAACCTACAACAAGAAAGGAGACTAAGTAAGGATAACATAGCACCAATAGCAAGGACAACATAATGCAACTAAGGTGCAAGTTGCAAGGAGAATAACGTAACAAAGATACAAGTAGCAAGGAGTGTTACCCAAGCGAAAGAGGAGAGAAGATTGGATGAACAACCACCTAGAAGAGAGCATTGAAACACCATAGGAGGAGCCACCTTTGTTGGAGAGGAGCCACCATACGTTGGAGAAAGCATGCTGCTATTGCAAGAGAAGCCAAACAACTTGCAAGGAGTTGGCAAGAGCATTAAGGAGATAAGGGATATTGAGTGCTTGGTTACATGCAAGGGAAGAAGCCTCCACTTGCCACACCAAACAAAGGAATCTTGTGCCATTTGGCACAAAGGAGAAGAGCACCTATGAATTCTTAGTAACACCTCAGAAATATAATGCTTGCGCAAGGAGAAGAGCATCCAAGTCTAAAGTAACACTCCATTCAAGCAAGAAAAGAATAAAATATCATTACTTCAACATCCATAAGGAGAGATAACACTTGCACCACCTAAATCAATATATTCTAAAGACTGTAATATCCTTGCACCACCTAACAAGGAGATCTATGTTCAAGGACAATATAAATGCCATGTGGTATGCATTCCAAAGGGAGATAGAGAAGTATTAATATCCTTGCCTGAGAAGAGCATGCATATCAAGCTTCCATAGGTCAAAGAGCATTGAAGGGAGAAGAGGATAGTCTAGAGTGCACCATAGAACATAGTGCAATTAATGCATAGTGTCATACCTTGAAGACTGAGGAGAATACAACATTCAAAAGCTTTGAAAGTGCAGTCAAGGAAGAAACCAATCAACACGTAGCACATCACATCAAAGAGAGGTATATTTACATTGAATTAATATTTGCTTTCCATCAAGTGCAAGGAGATATAAGGTACATTATTTCTAAGGTTAAGTTTAGCTAATTATTACGTGGAGATATAAGGAAATTACAACCTTAGATTAATCATTGATGGTTTAGAAAGCAATTAAAGCAAGGGGATTATATCTTTAAGAGCTATTTCAAATTGCATTATTTGAGATTCAATTATCAAAATATTTGCAAATAATTAAACTAGGAGATATAAGGTTTTCTACCTTGAAATTGAAGCATTATTTTTGCAAATATTATCATTTTCTAAATTTCTAAATTAGGGAGATATAAGGAGTTCAACACCAAATTAAAAATCTTGAAATTTAGAAACCATATCATTAATTCAAGGATATAGGAAGCAAAACATAGAATTGCTTGAAAGTTGGAAAATTATTGTTGATACTAGTCTCTTATACAAATTGAAGGGACAAAAGGAATCCAACTATAGGGTCTTGGAAAATAGAGAACATTATCAAATTGAAAGTGCATTAAAATTATTTCTAGCTTTCACAAATAGGGAGAAATAAGGTGAAAAATAGAAGTTGAACATTAGGGATTCAACTCAAAAGAAATCTAAAGAAAGCTAAGCACTTTATCAAAACTATAGTACACTCAAAACACTAGGGAGATATAAGGGGTTCTACAAAACTTGAGATTAGAAAATATTTTATCAAGTTTGATCACATACTCAAAACTAGGGAGATATAAGGTAGTCTACAAGTATTATTATGGCTACAAACAAATTCATACTTTCAGAATCCCAACTACTTAAAGGACCTAATTACACTTCATGGAAAAACAAAGTGAGGTCAATATTGATAGTTGAAAAGCTTTGGGATATAGTTAAAGGAGAAAAAACTAAACCTACTATAGGAGATAGTGAGATTCAAAAGTTTGAAGAAAATGAAGCAAAAGCACTCATGATAATAACTTTTGCAATTACAGATGAAATACAACCATACATTAGTTTCACAACAACTTCTACAGAAGCTTGGAAAACTTTAGCCAAGATATTCGAAGGAAGGAACAAAGCCACTATCCTAAATCTTCAAACTCAATTACATTCTCTAAAAGTTAATAGTGGCAAAAGTATAGAACTATTCCTAAGGAAAGTAGCAGATATAAAAGGAAAATTATTAACCTTAGGAGAAACTATTGAAGACAAGTTTCTTGTTCAAGTAATCCTAAGAGCACTTCCAGATAGCTACAAGCATCTAGTCACATCTTTACAAATTCTAGGTAAAGATACATCATTTGATGAGTTAGTCAATATCCTACAAGAATATGAGGTGGAAAATTTAGTAAAATATGAAATGACTAACAATGCCTTAGTCTCAAAAGATAACCCACAAGTAAACGTTACCTCATTCTCAAAAGGAAGATCTAAATGGAATAGTAGATATTGTCAAGTATGCAGAAAGAAAGGACATAGTACAAATTATTGTAGATTCAATCCAAGAAATCAGTTTCAAGGAAATCAAACAAATGTTGGAAGCCAATCAAGTAGGCCATTCCAACCAAGACAATATCAGAACCAATATAATCCACATCAACAATAGTTTCAACATCCATATACCTCTCAGAATCAATACAATCTTCCTCAACTACAATATAGAGAAGGAAAACAAAAAGGACACCTAGTTCAAGAAATTCAGGAACTAGAAGAACCTACAGATGAACATGAAGTCAAAGCTCTTTTTGCTAAAATAGTATTTCATGAAGATACTAATTATTTACTTGATCAGGATACAAACAGGGAGCAAAATGAAGAAAGCAGAAAAGAAGAGTTCCAATTCTAGAACCAGGATGAAGACCATATTGAAGACTAAAGTCTTCAATACCCAAATAATGTAATACAGGGGGTGTTGGAATATATTACATTATTTGGTACATGCCAATGTACCACCTTGGGTACATCTTTAGATTAGGAGTGTGTCTTAGATTAAGGTTTGAGTATTTACTTCATGCAATGTAATAAATGCACAAGTGTTAGAATGTGCAATGATGTAAATGTGCATGTAGTCCACATGTACATGAGTCATAGGATAGGAAGATGAAGAGTCATAGGTAGGTGAAAGGCCAAGGGTCATATCTCCCTATATATAGGCCTTTGATAGAGATAGAATGCAAGAGAGAAGCATATAGAATAGTAGAGCATAGTGATGAGAAGAGAAGGTAGATACAATGTAGATCATGCAAGAATTTTTGGAGTGTTTAAGACCTCCATTATATTACATTGTACTATTTTTGTGAGCTTTCATTAATGGCTATTTTTTGAGTTATTGCAGAAGTTTCTCATATAGTTTTCCTGCATATTATATATATTTTTTGATTGGTAGAAAGGGTTTTGAAAGGTCCCTGAACCTTGTACAAGAGAGATTACAATAAATTCATATCGACTGGGGTGGTCCAAGAAGAAAGGAATAGAAAGCTGGCAAACCTCCACACTAGGGAAGGTGTCACAAAATCATGACAAGAAGCGCCATTGAAGCCAAAGAAAGAAAGGAAGTCACGAAATCACGACAAGAATCGCCATCAGAGCCAAAGAAGGGAAGAAGTCACGATATCGCCACATATTATATTACTATTATCATATAGTTAACATTTTTTTAGGACCAAAAGGCCACATACTTAGCAAAATTTTGTAAAATTGGTTAAGTGTCCAGGAAGAACCTCAAGAATAATGTTCAACTCCGGTAATATGTAGAATCTACAATCAACGCAGTCAAATAGTGCTCAGTGGAAAATGAAATAGTGGAATCCAAAAGAATGACTTCAGCACAAGGTTATTTTCCACTATAGAAGACCACAAGTAGTTTTGTAAAAGTGGCTAAGTGTTAGAAGGAAACTTTGCTAAAGTGTTGGCAAGGTTAAAATTCATTGGAGTGTGAAATCCTCAGTCAACGTAGTCAAACAGGGCTTACAAGAAAATAAAGTTATAGATTTTGGTTATAAAAGAGGTAAATCAGTGTTAAAGTCTGCCCGAAGTTGATGTGAAATCAAAATTCCATAGTCAAATTGGTCAAACCTAACCTAGTAGAAACTGAAGTAGTGGATTTTGTATAAAGATGTTGATCATTGCAATTTTCCCATTATGTGGTCAAACTGGTCAAACCTAACCTAACAAAATTTAAACCAGTAGATTTCATAAAAATATGTAGGTTGCTTTAGAAAACTCATCCCGTGGTCAAACTAATCAAACCTAACCCAATGGAATTTGGAGCAACAGATTTCAAAGATGAAAGGAATGCAACATAACTTGAGGAATGCAACAAAAATAACTAGGGGAGACCAAGTGTCACCAAAATCAAGATTCACCTCCATTTTTAGTTATGATCTAGATCAATCTGCAACCATCTCAACTTTCATATTTAGTTAAGATCTGAACAACTTGCAAAGCTCATAATTATAGCACTCATGGAGCATAGCTTCATTCTATTTTTGAAAGCCAACGAGAGCCTACCACCTCAGTATTATTTTGATCTGGCATTAAATTCCTTGTAATGTTTCCATTATTTTATTACTATTATAAAATATATATAAAGAGTTCAAACCCTCATTTTTAGGATTCGGCTCTGGAGTGTTTTCCTAATATATTACTATAATTTACTGAGAAATCAATAGGAGCATTACTTGGATGTTTACCTTAGACTTGTATCTTCATCTTTGTGAGTTTATTATGTGAATGCATTTCTACTACTGCTGTTATGATTAGTCTATTCTACTGATATTGGATTTCTAATTTGGAGTAACTTGGAATGGTTCATGCCTAAACAAATACTGTAGATGACTTCTATTTCTATTAGTCTAAATGTTGATCTAATTTTACTATTTGGATTATTAGCATTTTGGATGTTTAAAATAGTTCTCTAAGTATTTATTAATATTTAATGGTCAAGATGATAAGTTTTGAATATTGTTAATCTTAAGTGTGGCATACTAGAAATATGATTGATCAACATATTATTAATATTTATCAATGTTGTTAGCTTTATCCAACCATTATTCATTCAACTGTTTTCTAACCCTTATCTCATTTCTATCCTTAAAATTACACTTCTATCTGAGCTTAATTGAGTCAACACTTGAATTAGTTGACAAGGTATACAAGATTACTATGGAGTTTAGATTGAAGCAATCTTTGATCCATCCAATATTGGTGTTTTTAGCTGTGATTAGTGGGTGTGTGCCTCCTAGAAGTCATAGATTCGTAGTCACAATTTAATTTTTCCTTGATGTCAATTCAGACTCCAATAGTTCTGGTACGCCTAGTGGGACCTCATTTACAAGAACACTAGCTAAACCACCAAGTTTCAATTCTTTTTATCTTTTCCATAGGAATCGATATTTAGTGAATTGTCTTGACCTCATAAAGTGGTGATCATTAAATTCACTTGGTGACTCCTTGAATGCAAGAAACTAGAAAAGCCATTCCTATAGCTCATAATTTTTCATGAATACTAGGTTGTCTACAAAGAACAATCCATATTATTTTATTTTTTATGAGTTGCCTTTAAGAGGATCCAATATCATAAGAAAACTGTCCTCAAATTTTCAATCAGGAGAGGTCCTAGTTGAACCACCCCCTGAAGCACCTCCAAGACCACCTCCAACAAGAATAGTACGTAGAAATATGGTTGCAAAGGCGAATGTGGTTCCAAACCAGCCTCTGTAGAAATACCCTATTTGGAATACAACTGGTCCATTAAGACTTGCCCACATGCATGGTATCCCTCAACCTGTATCCAAAGCTATACCTACTTATGATGAATCAGGTAAAACTATATATGAGCATTTCCAAGATATACTAAATTTAGTAGCTATACATAACATCATAAATGAATACGTAATTACTAGAATATTAGCCCTATATTTTAGAGGGAAAATGCTACATTGGTTTAGGAACTTAGAGGACAATAACATCACTTCATGGGCTGAATTAGCTAAGCCTTTCGTAGAAGAATTTAATGAGTCTGTTGATCCATTTTCTCTCCTACACCAGTTCACATCTATGCAAAATCATCAATAAGAGTTAGTTTTATATTTCAATCTAAGATTTAGGAGAACCTAAAAAAGAATTCCACCTAAATCTAGAATATCAAATCTCTAGGATAAGCACTTGGGTTATAAACCCAACAATCCATAGTATACACATTTCCCCAAAATTACAATGCACTTGTGTAAGCTGAGAATATCCTCATCAATGTAGAAATATTACTTCCAAAGACTTTCATGCCCCATTATTCTAAAATTCTTCCTCCCAAAAGTTAGCAAACTACATCTTCCTACATAGATATCCTCATTTTTCATCATCACTCCCTCAAATGGCTCCAATTCCACCTCTTAAAATACCATCTACTCCAATTCTCTTTCCTCCGCTTCCATATCAAATATCACTGTAATTCATCGTCCTAATTGATATTCAGGGTACTCTAAAAATGCTCAGTAATAAGATGAATGCAATGGAGAAAATAGATATAGAAAGGTCTCAACCAAGGAGATACCCCTATATTAACCAAAATTAAAATCTTGGTACTAGCAGTCGTACAAGAATGAAAGTTAATGCGAATCAAGAATATCAATAATATGCTATTAAGAGCAGTCTTGTTAATGTATGGTGTCTTATGTGTAATGAGACTCATGATTCAGAATCATGCATTATGTATAAATTCCATGTGCAATAGGCTATGGAAAAGGTGAAAATAAATAAAAAAAGGGAGAGTTAATATTTTACGATAGTATGATCAAGTCATGAGTGGACAATATTTTCATGAAGAAGAGGAGGCATCTGTCATGACTAGGTTTGGAAGGAAACCATTTCAAGTAGACCCAGAGAAGATGGGTAGTTTTCAAGTACCTTCTTAGAAGAGGAGAGAACCATCGTTGCAAGGTAATGATAAATTTTCTATTCTGTAAACCACTAACAAAAGTAATATAGTGTCTAGGAGACAAGAGAGGAAGATAACCACTCCAAGATGAGGTGAAAAGGAGAAGAACATGGAGAAAGAAAGTGCTAGAAATGAATCCCAAGAAAAAATGAGTTTCCTTTCCATTACAAAAATCCAAAGGATAGAGGCTACTCAACAATACAGAAGGAAGTATGGAGAACAAGAAAAAAGATATGAAATACCTCCATCAATTCAGTCAAAATATAATATTATGGATGAATTGAAAAGAGTTCCATCTAGAGCAAGCCTGTATGATACACTTTTTCTTCCTGGCCAAATAAGTTTGTTAAAAGCCTCTCTATATAAGAAATCCCAAGGAAATAAAATTGCTACTGTATTCAATGTAGAACAAGATAAGGAAAAGATGTCTCCTACTACCCTAAAGAACAAGCCTCCTCTATTCTACATTTATCTTAAAATGGAATGATGGGTAGTTCACAATTATATGATAGACTGAGGTGTCTCAACAAATGTTATGCCAAAAATAGTTTGTGATGAGATGGCTATGGAGTACACAAGAACTTGTTAGGGAGTTTTACAGCTTGATGGTACCCCGTTTAAGACTATGGAAGTCATAAAAGATGTATTAATGAGGTTGCATAGAGCCCTAGAAATCACCATTGTTCAGGAAATTATGGTAGTAGACCTAGATATTTATCTTGATATTTGTATTTCAATATAATTCATAGCCAATATGGGAGCATATTTTTATCTAGACTACTCCACTATGATAGTTCCCTACCAAGGCAAAAGGATAAGAATAACTCCAGAAAATCTTGTGTCCTTCCACATTGAAAAAATGAAGAAGATTTGTATAATCATTTGGTAATGGAAGAACCAGAGTTGATGGAAATATTGGAGGATTTAGAAATAGAAGATGATTTTCCCTTCAAAGATGATTATAGTCTATAAGAAACTAGGATAGGTACACACTATATCTCCATAGATACCAAGAAGAAATTCATTGCCATATCTAACCAGTCATTCAAGTAGATATAAGTTTGGAAAATGCATTTTGATGGAGCTAAATGTAAAAATGGAGTTGAAGTTGGTGTAGTGTTGAAGTCTCATTTAGAAGGAGTGAAGATTTTTTCTTTAGATTTACTTGGAATTGCACAAACAACACTACAAAATATGAATCTCTATGGTTGGGATTGATGCAAGCAGAAAAATGAGAATAAAGATATTAGATATTTATAGCAATTTAGAGCTAGTGGTCAACCAAGTGACAAAGAAATGTAGTAGTAAACATCACTATATAAATACATATAGGAATAGAGTATGGAACTTGATGGGATAATTTGATATGCTAAATCTTCACTCCATCCGTAGTGAACATAATACACTAGTAGATGCTTTGGAAGTTAAGGGATCTATTTTTAATCCTTCCTTAGACCTTGGATCAGTTGCAAGTAAAAAGATCAAATTAGTCTTCAGACCAACGGTCCTACATAGAAAAATATTCTAGTAGGTATTCGAAAATGATGATAAGATAATTAAATTTCTAGTTAGAGAAGCTTGTCTACCCAATATGAAAGAAGAGCTTTCCCAAGAAATAGACCAACAAGAAATCATCTAATTGAAGAATAATCACATTCCTAAAGGCTTGATCACATTGGAAAGCTTATTTGATAATAAGGATGGAAATAAGTCAAGGACTATAAAAGTAGATGATAAGATCTGTAGTGAAATTGAAATAGAAGCAAATAAGAAGATAAATATTGGAATAAGGTGCTCTCCAGAAGAAATTGAGGGAGTCAAGGTACTATGTTTTAAATACCCATACATTATTGCTTGGTAATATAAGGGCCTCAAAGTTTATGATAAGAAGATCATTCAATATACTATTCAGCTAGATCATGATGCACAGATTTTCAGACAAAGAAAAAGGTCTATTAATCCTAAAATTGAGTCCATAATGAGGTAGGAACTGATTAAGCTTCTAAAATGGAAGATCATTTATCCCATCAAAAATTCTATATGGGTTGCCCAATTGGTTCCAGTGAGAAAAAAATGGAGATATTTGATTATGTGTGGATTTCTAGAACTTGAATAGATCATCACTGAAGGATCATTATCCACTTCCTTAGATGGATCAGATTCTAAAAATGGTGTCAAGAGAAAAAAGGTATTCCTTGCTAGATGGTTTCTCAAGATACAACCAGATCTAGGTTAAGGATAAATACTATTTTAAAACAACCTTCACCACTAAGTGGGGCACATTTGCTTATCAAAGAATACTATTTGGTTTTTCCAATGCAGGTGCCACCTTCCAAAGGACCATTAAATATGATTTCAATGAGATGATCAATAAGATTATTTTTATTTATATGGATGATATGAATGTGTTCTATCATAGAAAAGAATCACATCTTGAACATATAGAGAAAGTTTTTCATAAGTACAGAGAGTTTGGAATATCCCTTAATCCAAAGAAATCATTCTTCTTTTTCCATGAAGGTAAACTACTAGGTCATGTAGTCTCCAAATAAGAGATGACAATAGATTAGAATAGAATGAAATCAATTCTAGCCCTTTTTCTACCTATAAATAAGAAAGGGTTGTAGTATTTCTTTGGTTGGATTAAATTCATGAGGAAGTTCATCTCGAACTTCACCCAAGTAGTCAGGCCCATATCAAAATTAATCAAGAATAAAAATGAGTTCAAGTGGACTGAGAAGAGAAAGCAAGCCTTTGAAGCTATAAAGTAAGCAATTGCAACTACATCGATATTGATAAATACTGATTTCAGCAAATATTTTATTGTGTATGCCTATGGACCTGAGGAAAGTTATGCATTAGTGCTCACCCAAAAGGATATGAATGGAGAAGAACACATCATTTTATTTTGGTGTCAAAATTTGAATGAGTATCAAACCAAATACAATTTTTTTAAGAGATAGGTATTTCCTATGATAAAATATTTAAAGAAGTTTAGGCACTACTTGGTTCAAAGCAAGACTCTAGTCTATGTAGTACATCCATACGTAAGAAAATTCATCCTTCACGGAGAATTGGGTGATAAAAGAGCTTGCTAGATTACTAAAATACAAGAGTATGATGTATAAATCCACCCTACCCAGTTGGTTAGAGGAAGATCATTATGTTTGGATGTCAGCTAAAGAAGATTCAGAACAAATAATAGCATGTCAAGGAGTAGAGGATGATCAAAATGATAGTCTTTTGAATAGTTCAGATTGGGTAGATCAACTAACAACCTATTTCTAGATAGGAGTATGTTATCAAGGATTCAAACCTTTACAAAGGAGAGGATTCATATTGTAAGCTTTGAAGTATGTACTACATCCTAAAGGATTATACATGGGGAACTTAGATGGAGTACTTCTAAGATGTCTGAGAGATAATGAAAGATATGTCATCGAAGAATTCCATGGAGGCTTATTGGGAGGTCACTTTTCAGGAAGGATAACCACCATGAAGATAATTAGGGTAGGATACTACTAGCCCACTATATTTACAAACATCTTCAAAGCATCTAAGTCTTGTGATAAGTGTCAAAGATATGTGGGAAGAACCAAGAATGTAACATTTACGCTCAAACCAATTCAGGTAGAAGAACCCTTTTAGCAATGGGACTCATCTTTGTTGGAGTCAATAATCTTAATTCATCAACAGGACATAAGTTCATCCTTATTGCCATCGATTACTTCACTAGATGGGTTGAGGCTATCCCAACAAAAGAAGTCAAACCAGGAAGTAGTGATTAAATTTTTAGAAAACTTGATCACAAGTTTTAGAATTTTTAAAGCACTAGTGACTGACAATGGCCCAAATTGCATAGGTGCAAAATACATTGAGTTTAAAAGCAATTATGACATAAATATAAAGAATTCCTCTAACTATTACCCTCAGGGAAATGGATTGGTATAATCAACCAATAAAAACTTGTTTAAAATTTTGAAAAGGGCACTAAAAGAGAACAAAAGGAATTGACATCTATTACTTGACCAAGTTATGTGGGTAGATAGAATCACTATCAAAATATCTATCAAGACATCTCCTTATGCATTAGTTTATGGTAAGGAAGTTGCTCTACCTACTCATCAAGAGATACCAACTTTAAACGGGCCAACCAAGACCAAGAGTTTGATCAAAATCCACTAGAGACCAGATTGATGTACCTACTACACTTATAAGAATAGAGAACTCAGGATTATGAGAACTTTTAGAAATACTTCATGACTACCAAAGAATGGTTTGAAAAAAAAGTAAGTTTCAAAAAGTTCAAAGAAGGAGATTCATTGTTAAGGTGGAATGCCCAAAAGGCTAAGCTAGACAACCACCAAAAATTTGATTCTTTCTAGAAGGACCATTCAATATTATCGAAGTGAAGGAGAGCAATGCATTTCAAATCCAATATGAGGAAGGAAATATACAACCCATTCCTATAAATGGGTATCATATCAAACTATATTTTAGTTAGAGGATCTTTCCTATTGTAATATATGTACATATTTTGTATTATCTTGTCTTTATGTATGCATCCTGCATTATGTTTTATTTATTGAATCACAAAAACAAAAAAAAGAAAAAAGAGAAAATAGGTTATTTTTTGTTTTCAAGATGAGACTATGCTATACTCTATGAAGAAATAATGTAGTGCAGAATCTAAAATCAACATGGTCAAACTGTCTTCAGTGGAAATCAAAACAGTGGAATCCAAAGTTCGATGAAATTTTCCAAAGAGAACACAACTCCTAGTGACGTTTAAAGTGAAAATGGTCTAAAAAATCTGCAATAAAAATGGTCAAATAGTACCAAGTGGAAATTGGAGGAGCAAAACCTAGAAGAAAAAATCCAGTTTAAGGTTAATTTTCATGAAAAAATAATTACAATGTTAAAATCTTCCAAAGTATGGCATCCATGGTCAACATGGTCAAATAGTGCTCACTAGAATTCAAAATAATAAAATTTAGAGTCCAGTAGAGTTTTCAAGAGGCTATAAATACCTTGGCAGTGTAACAAACTAATAAATTTCTGAAATCCGTAGTCTACTTAGTCAAAATTTTCATTATGGAAATACAACTAGAAAAACTTAGGGAAAGTACCCAAAGCAAACATGCAATGCTTAGTGATTAGAATCAAGAAAATTAAGTATAGTGTTAAAATATACCTAGTCCATGATTCCACCATGAAAGTGGGTGAATAAATTCACCTTGAGAAGCGTACCAATGAATAGTTTACCACCATCTATTGTGAATTCTATCCAATCAAATATGCATTCTTCACTGACAAGCCACACTTCACATCATATGATTTACTTGTTTGAAATTATAGTAGGTAACCGCCCAATCATTCTCATTAATGGTGGAGCACTTGAAAACTTATTTAAGCAAGGAAATTCAAATTTTTAGTCATTTGTGAATGGTTGAGTTGAGTAACTAGAGCACTATTGAGAATAGTTTATTGCATACTTCCAAGAGTAATTTGTGAAGAGTAAGTTACTTGAAAGCTAAATGGTGTTGTCTTCAGAAAAATAGACCGGGCAATCCAACAAGGTGGAAAGACCATATTACATGGATAGGAAAGCTGGATTCGTAGACACAAATATGACATATGTAACTAGAGATGGCCCAAGGATAGGATACAAGGATAAATTCTTCAAGGGAGAGCCTCTTCCTGATCAAGGTATTGGAGCCATGTACTCTCTTCTTGCTTATTATATTTGTGATGCAATTCACCCTTGCTCAAAATTAGTATCTTCCATAGCTAAATTTTATGACCATCCAACTAGGTCTGTGAGAACATCCCATGACAGGGTCTTATTTCACATCACTTAGCAAACTTACTAAGACTTATTTGTAATGGAAAAAAATCCCCTATAGCCCTTAGAGAGTTTAGCTTAGAACAACAGACTAAGTATTACACCTTGAGAAATCATGTAAAAAATGGAAATTATTTTAGATCCTGGGTGTATAGCCAGTTTAAGACCATTAAGTCCAGAGAAACCCTGCTCATGACTCCCATCTCCACTAGTGAATTTGCATACCCAAAGTTGTATTCCATATTGGCTATAGTGGCTGGCCTAGAATCAGACCTGGATGTAAGTGACTGGAAATTACCCATTGCATATTGTATTTCCAAGACTAAGATGTATGCAACACAACCAGGGGATAACACCAACACCCCAATTTACTTCAAATGGCCTGCATTTGTCACCAAGAAAATGCATGAGAAGTTGGTAGACATGAAGAAGAATGAAGAAAACCCATTATCCAGACATTGCTTCAATTTAGTTTGGATGTTCTTCGATGCCACTAAGAATGAGTATCCATGGATATCAATAGTTGACAAATATGCATAGGGGTAATAATAACTAGTGTATTACTGGACTAGGGTTCTGAGCATAACACAGTTCTACTTTCAATTATGAATTTATTGGACCAATTTTATGAGTTATATATGACATTTTCCCTAGGATAGCCCTAAAAACTAAAAAGAAAACAAGATTTAAAGGGGAAAAAGAAGGATATTGGTATCTCTTAACTGATGGTATGATCATTAGACTGTATGAGTTTCCTGAGGAGCCATTCCTATTACCACATTTTGTCACCCACCACATATTTGCACTAGAATATTGTAGGTAGGTGGACTATATAAATTGCAAGTTTGGTTCTAAAAATAAGAGAAGAGCAATTATTGAGTACGATTTCAAGGAGGGCGATATCATCGTATGGAAAAAATGGCAATGTGAGCAAATCATGACAACCTTGGAGAAACTAGGCCTTATACAACTTCTATAGAGGTGGCGATATGATCTAGATGACCTGTTTGTAGAAATAATCAAGGAGTTGCATGGAGAGAAAGTAACTAAATTGATAAAATCCAAATGCACACATGGAGAAAAATAGAAATAATAGAGAGCAGTATTCCCTCCAATGGAATTTCAATTCCATGGAACCACTTCCACCTTGGAGATATATCTATGTGCATATAAATTACTATGACTCAACCAAGAGTTTTTATCAACTCGATGATGCCAAAATGAAAGAAATGGAAGAGACTTGCAAATGGTCTCAAGCCAAAGTTTTGCAATGGTGGAAGATGAGGGTTGAAAGAAATGCCATGAAGGGCAATTAATCCAATCCTAAAATTAATGATGAGTTTGAAAAGAGGTACGATGAGCACATTGCAACTTAGAAGGCAAAGAAAAAGAAAAGCTTAGCATTAGTGTTTGGAAAAGAAAAAATGAGTGTGGTTGAAAAAGGTAAAATGAAAAGCAAGAAGGCTAAAGCATATAGAAAGCAACAAGAGTCCACTCCACCATTTGCTACTTCTTTACAAAAAAATGAAGATACCACAAAGAAATAGGTGCAATAGAAGATACTCCAAGAAGTAGAAGGTATGAACATAGAGCCACTGAGGCAAAGACCCGTATAAAAGAAGATAAGAATAAGAGGGAAAAAACGTTAGACCTCACTACTGCAACCTCATCCAAAAAGAAAGTAAATCGACCCTAGTTATAATATCTATAGAAGCACTTCCTCAATAAGAACCAAAATGAACTATAGTATTCAAGAGGAAGATAGAAGGTGTGGTATTGGAAATTGACATTGTAGCTCTCAAGAAATAAAAGCTAAATGAAGCAGAGAAAGTGGCACAATCTCCTGAAATATCAAGTGAGCAGGAGATTTGTAGAAAGTAGTAGAATAATATTGAGGATATTCTTAGATAGTCTACTATAGTCTCCTACTTATTCTCCAAAGAAATCCCCTTCCCTTTATCAAGCTCAAAATACGATGGAAATATCATCAAAACCTAACTCCCCATAACCATATTTGTCTCATCCACATTCATATCCTCATCCAATCCACTCTCCATTTCATACAATTGAGAGTCTTATAAAATTATATTACCCTCCATAATTATAGGATTCAATATCATCTCCACCTCCAACTTTAATAAATCCAACTCCCCCATCATCACTACCTCTGTTAACAATGGCAATATCACTGCCATTAACTCCGCCATCAAATTTAGCAACTAGTTCCATTTCTGTTGCTATTTTCATTGAAGAAATTGACTCCACTCGTATTACCTCCACTTCCCTCTCAAATATGGTGGTCCCTTTCCTCCCTATAAATTTTACCCCATTTGTTTCCATGGATCATCCCATAGTAGCGTATTTGCAAAAGATTAAGAGTACATCACTAAGAGCACAAAGCTATTGGAGCAAAAAATTGGCTCAGTCTTCTAAAGGAGCTGCAAGGGTAAGAAATACAATGATGGTCAACCCTGTGTCCTGATAGAGAAAAAATACAAGATGATCCCTTTGGTTGATAAACCATAGGAGGATATGACAATTGAGGACTACTAGATAGAGAAAAAAACTAAAGATATCACTCAACTAGTTGAAGAGGATGAGTTTATCACAACCAAAGTTGGGTTGGAAACCATTTTTTTCAAAAATAACATCTAAAGGGAATGGTCCGCCAAAATGAAGAAAAAGATCACTAGGCTTGAAGCTACCATCAAGGACTAGAAGAAAGAAATGAATGCTTTGGAAAATGAAGCTAAAAAATGGTAGAATAGGTTTGAGAAGATGGTCAAATTCAAAGAACAAGTTCAGCAACTTCAAGAATAGAATAAGCAATATGTAGAGAAAATATGGACTTTATAGCAGCAAATCCAAGTTGAGAGAGCTAATGTTGCAAGATTTTATAAGGTGAAGGTGAAACAAGTTAGAAAATAATTTTTTTTTGAAATCTTGGATAAATGCTCTGGAACCCAATACATATTCGACTTCATGGATGAAGCCAGCCAAGTGTTGAAGAAGACCAAATAATATATAGAGACCATCACCAAAAAAATACAACCAATAGCTCCCCAAGACAATGAGCTTCTCAATTTATTCGAAGCTAATTGTAATTAGCTAGGTAACCCCATCCCCAATAAATACTGGAGCACTTCAAAGATCATAGATAGAATTCTACTCAAGAAAAATAGTTTACTTTAGAAAGGGTGGTCCCTGATAGACAAATTGTATGATGAGCTTTAGAATATCATAGATACCAATAAAGAGATGATGCAATACAACTTCAGTGGATTTTGGGATGAGAATAATTTGATGGTATCAAATGAGGAGCTCCAAAAAACATACAAGCAATAATAAAATATGAATATGAGATAGATGCATAGCAAGAGGCAATCAATAAATATAAGGTAACCCAACTAATAAAAAGCTCAACCAGGTTAAAATATATGACGACAAATTTAATAGAATCAGGAGCTTCTTTATCCTATAATGATATGACTGAGTTACGTTATTTCCATCAACAAATTTTGGAGATACAAAATCCTTCTCTAGAATCTTGTAACAAGGCCATGGATACCTTGAACTAAGCTAATAATATTTTGAAAGGAGATAAAAAATAGAAGGAGGCCAAAGATAAGGAATTACGGGAGCACACAAAGGAATATCAAGAGGAAGAAGTACATGAGGAGGAAGCTAAGGAAGATGAAGAAGAGGAGGAAGAAGAAGGTAAAGGAAAAAAAGATGAAATTCACAGTTAGTGCAGTCAAACAGGGCTTAGAGGAAAATAAAGTTGTGGATTTTTGTTATAAAAGAGGTAAAGTAGTGTTAAAGTCCACCCAAAGTTGATGTGAAATCAAAATTCTATAGTCAAATTGGTCAAACTTGACCTAGAAAAAATAAAATAGTGGATTTTGTAGAAAGATGTTGATCATTGCAGAACTCCCATTTCACAATCAAACTAGTCAAACCTGACCTAGTGGAATTCGAACCAGTGGATTTTGTAAAAATATGCAGGTTGCTGTAGAACCCTCATTCTATGGTCAAACCGATCAAATCTAATCCAACAGAATTTGGAGCAACAAAATTCAAAGATGAAAGGAATGCAATGGAACTTGAGGAATGTAGTGGAAAAAACAAGGGGAGACCAAGCATCATCGAAATCAAGATTCACCTACTTTTCAATTATGTATCAACAAAGGAAAGTCTATTCAAGAACAAGGGATGATCCAGATCAACATGCAACCATCCTAGTTATTGGATTCAATTAAGAGCTAAACAATTTGCAAAGCTCAAAATTGTAGCGTTCATGGAGCACAACTCCATTCTATTTTTGAAAGCCAATGAGAGGCTACCACCTCAATATTCTACTAATTTGGCATTAAATTCCTTGTAATATTTTTATTCTTTTACTGCTATTATTTTTTTTTTTTTGAATTTACATGGTGGAATCGGTATCCGCCATGAATCTGGGTAGGCTGTCCAGATTTTTATGGCCGCCATAGTATTCTATGCAGTCCGCCCCATAAGCCACCACATAGATCTTCATGCAGTCCGCCATTATAACCACCATGCCACAATCATTTTAAACCTTTTACGCCGCTGAAAGCACCAGGAAAGGGACAAGCATTCATTCCGACGAGTTTTACTGCTATTGTTAAATATGTATAAAGAGGTCAAAACCTCTTTTTTAGGGGTCAAATATGGAGTGTTTTCCTGATATATTACTGTAGTTTGCTGAGAAATCAATAGAAGGAGCATTACTTGGATGTTTACCTCAAACTTGTGTCTTCATATTTGTGAGTTTATTCTGTAAATGCATTTTTGCTACTACTATTATGATTAGTCAATTCTGCTGATATTAGATTACTAATTTGGAGTAACTTGGAATGATTCATACCTAAATAAATATTATATAGGACTTATATTTCTTTTAGTCTAAATATTGATCTAATTCTGCTATTTATATTATTAGCATTTTGGATGTTTGAAATAGTTATCTAAGTGTTTTATTATTCTTTATTTGTGAAGATAATAAGTTTTGAATGTTGTTAATCTTAAGTGTGGCATACTAGAAATGTGATTGATTAGTGGATTTTTAATATTTGTCAATGTTGTTAGCTTTATCCAACCATTATTTATTCAATTTTTCTCTAACCCTTATTTCATTTCTATCCCTACGCTTACACTTTTATATGAGCTTAATTGAGTCAACACCTTAATTAGTTGACAAGGTATAATTGCCTACTCTAGAGGTTGGATTGAATCAATCTTTGATCCATCAAATGTCGAGGTTTGAGCTATGATTAGCGGGTGTGCATATTTCAAAAGTCATAGATTCATAGTCATAATTCAAGTTTTCCTTGATGTCTATTCAGACCCCAATAATTTCTTACTCATTTTAGATATTGTGGTTGTATTTCCTTTAATATATTACCAAAATCTAACAATTACATCATACAATGCCAACCTTGTCCATGAATTAGATTACAATTGTAACAATGGGGCTATAGGCCAATCAAATGAACCTTAAATGGTAGATCTTAGAATGATAGTATTAACAAAGCTCTAAATGATGTAGAAAACACTCTGAGTGAATTGAATATTAATATAACACCACCTCTAAGAATCAATATGAATGAGAAAAGATAAAAATAGTGGATGGAAAAATTACTAGAATTGTAGTGATGAATCACTATGCCCTTTACTCGACAAGAGAAAGTAGAAGTTTGAGTCACATAAAAGCATAAAAGAAACCCCAATAAAAAAGGTTTCACAATTGAAGGTTAGGTCTAAAAAACAAAGGATGTTTGAAAGTCAAAAGTTTATAAGTTACAATCATAAGACAAGGAGTACAAGTTTTGAAAAAGGTACCTAAGACAAAAAGTCTTGAAGATCTAAAGTGAAGTGGCTCCAACCTCAAGTAGTGAAGAAAATTCTTGAAGAAGAAAACATTGATGTATCAAAAGTAAAACTAATAAGGTGCACATTATTTAAAGAATATTTTCCTTTCCTACAAAATAAAGTCTCATATATCTGTGAAAGGACAACAAAAACATGGAAGATATGGAAAAATCAGCTCAAATATCCAAAACATTAAATAAAAATATCTTCTACCCCCAAATTATGGGAATTCATAGAAAGGGTAGACAATAATAAAGATGGTATTTGCTCGTCCAAGGGCTTAGGACCATTTGAAATTCATAACTTCAAATCTAGAGAACCTTAGAGGGATAGATAATCAGATGAGACATGACTCAACAATAGAAGTGGCAACCACCTAGAAATATTTGCATGAGTTTTAGAGGGAAAACCCTCCCCTTATAATCTATAAATAGGAATAACATTAGCTTTGTAAAGGATTAACAAGTTTGCAATTGTATTCTCTTGTAGGATTTCCTTTCATTTATTTTTGTAAAAACAACCGAATACTGAGTGGCTTATGGGTAATCTCAAATACCTACTTCTGGCACAATTTCTATAAAATATTGCTTGCATATATGTACACGAGAGCTTGTGGAATTTTTTTGATATAGCCATTTGTGGTCTCCTAATGATCTGTTTCTATGTGTATGTATTTGTTTGTGATTTTTTTTGCCTATTTTGGGTTTTATTAAGTGTATGTATGTGTGAGGGGCCCACATCTATTTTTAGATTAGTGATTTGTCAATGGATCTCCTATGGTACCCACCTATTTATGCAAGCCTATAACTGGTATCTCTTATCTATGATTCACTGTGTTGAGGATAGGAAGTGTTCACTAGCACATAGTATTTAGGCCTATTTTTATAGGATGATATTAGCGAATCTCTTGGCACATCACCACCCCTTTTATTTTGTTGAGTTGTTTGTATTTTATCTCTTGCATTTTTTTTTTTACTTTTTGAGTCCAAGTGTGCCTTGAAGATCACATTCTAATAAGATGCCAACCTTGTAAAAGCTCTTGGAGACCCTCCATTGAGCTAATTATTATTCTTTTTATCATGACCCTATTATGTCACTCCCTCCAAGGTGTGATGACCATACCAAAGGATAATAAAATATAATAACAGTTTAATGGCATGCCTAGTGAGACCTTAGTGATACATAATTGGTACCAAGTCTAAGTCCTAGAAGTAGGACTTAGACTTGGTGAGGCTTTGAAGAACATGGACTTATACTGAGATGGGGGGGTGAAAAGTATAAGACTTAACCAATTAATATTTTTAACTTTAGATAGCAGTGGCATCAACACAACATTAATCAAGACAGAAAGCATCACACATTGAAAGCCCATTTTTAACGTGGTTCACCCAGAATGGTTGAGCTACGTCCACAAAACTTTTCTCTAAAAGTTATCTCAAAGTTCTTTGGGAATCCTTCCCAATTACAATGTTTATGAGCCTCGGCCCAAAGGAGACACCTTCCCCCAATCTGAATTTATGAGCCTCTGCTCAAAGGAGATACCTTCCCCTCTACTCTGGAAATGATCCCTCAGAAGATCAACTGCCTCTACCTCTTGCCAACCACGTGGAACTCCTTTCCACCGAAGACCTCCTATCCTCAATGCTTAGCCTAAGAGACCTTCGCCTTCTATGATCACGTCCACAATAGCTCAGCTACACTGTACCAAACACAGTCAGTCGGTCTAGTACAAGTCTTCCTCTATCTGTCAGATCTGTCCAACACTTGAACAAATCAATCCTCTGCACACAAGCCTTCTCAAAGACTTGCCAAATCTGTCCTCAGATTCTTCTCAAAGAACCAATGCACCTTTGTCCTCAAGTCCTCTGATAGAACTCTCAAAAACTCAGCTCACAAGTCCTCTGCTAGGACCTGTCCAAATCTGCTCACAAGTCCCCACCGGAACCTGTCCAAAACCTGCTCACAAGTCCCCACCGGAACCTGTCCAAAACCTCAGCAAGCTCACCAAGAAAAACTTGCTTAGCATGAACCCACAAAGAGAATTGTTAGAGACCCAATGTGATTCATAAACCTCATAGAAGCATAAAGAGAATTGTTAGAGACTCAATATGTTCTATACTTAACTCCCAATCTCAATCTCAAATCTCATAGAAACATAAAGAGAATTGTTAGAGACCCAATATGTTCTATACTTAACTCCCAATATCAATCTCAACTCAATCTCAATCTCAAAAGAATAAGATAGATGTAGTATGCTTTTCTCAAGAATATGAAACACAACCCAACAATTGCCAACTATGCAATATCTCATATAACAATGATACTCATATTCTTTTCACCAACAACTAGGGTTTCATCATCTCAATGCAAGTAGCAAGACTTACTAACATAAACCCTAGTGCAAAAAATGCTTCCTCTTCCTCAACCAGAATTATGCATTCACCCAAAAACTCATCAATGATTTTAATGCATAAACAATCTTCAATATCCAGAAAATAAGATTTACACCAAAAATACCTAGTAGACAACCTTTTCACTCCAAACTCAATTTCAAAAAATATACCATCAACAATATACATGGAAGAAGTTGCCCATACCTTTACTTTGATGAAGAAGGAGAACTCAAAATCTGTCACAACACTAACTCTCAATTTGCCACCAATTAGAGTTAGCAACTATACAATACAATATACAATAATAAAGATCCAAATTAACACCTTATTTCTCCAACTTAATAAAAACCACTGTAAGTATAATATACATACAAAGTAAAACCTCTTTACACCTTATTACTCCACATAAACATTAAGCATCAATAAAACAATGTCAAAGCAAATATGATAACTTAACCTTATACCTCCAGTGCATTCACAACCACTATCCTTTGCACACCATGACCAAAAGAAAATTACCCATGAAGAGAATCGAACTCGGCACCTCTGCCTTCTAGCGCCTTCGCTTAAATGCCACCGTCATTGGGTCACAAGTGCCCAATGAAGAAATATAGTGTTGCCCTATATTTTATCTTCCTTTGATGCCAAGAATCTAGAAAACGTAAATGTCTTCCTCAAGCCACATGCAAACTGGTGAGCGCTGTCCAAAACGTAACTTATTGGGCAACAAAAATAATCATCCACACAGTGCGAACAGAAAACATAATTCGAGTGCAGATCCAACAATCGTAGGTGAAAGCAATCTGTCGGATGTCAAAGCACAAACTAAAAACGTAATTCGAGTGCAGTCCCAACAATTGTAGGTGAAGCGCAATCTGTCGGATGTCAAAGCGCAAAATAAAAATGCAAGAAATTACTTGGGCAACTCAATATCGATAATCAACTCTCAATGAAATACAACGCTTTCTCGAAGATCACAGAGCTACGATTTTCATTACTCGAAGTTACAATCACTTTAGAAAATCATCCCCACTTATATAGCCATTTCTCCTTAACTGTTTGACGTCGGCGCTCCTCCAACGATGGCAACACATCGACGAAAGAATTCTTTTTTCTCCGTCGCTTAAGGGTTGAAAGACCCTTTAATAATAATTAAAATAATAATAATTATTATTTTATTAATAATAAATTAAACTTAGACCCTTGTCAAAGGTTTGAGTTAATTTAATTATTAATAATAAACATGGACCTTCAAGGTTTTTCAAGAAGTAAAAACCTTTGCATTAAGTTAAGCTTGGTTTTAATAAAAACCCTTAATGAGTCCAAATGGTTTTAAGAAAAACCTTTAACCTTGTCACCATGGTTTTAATAAAAACCCTTTAACATTATGAAGCTTCTCAAGATATTTTTGACATCACACTCTTTTTGATATCAACACAAAAATGCCTTTTGACATCAATGACAACTTATACACTTGAGCAAAGGCAATGTACCCAAAGTACCCAAAATTGCCAACAATCTCCCCCTTTGTCATTGATGGCAAACCTTTACTGAAAACACTTCTCAAGAGCCAAAACTGAAACCAACTGTGCTAACAACCGACCAACTGTGCCCACAACCGAGAATCTTCCTTTGAAGTTTTGCTCCCCCGACTTGAAGCTTTCCTCTTCACTTTGAAGCTCTCCCCCTTACTCATATCTCTCCCCCTTTGTCATCAATGGCAAAGGGCCACCTTTGGGGCTCGGGACTAAGAATGAGCCTCTTAGCTTAGTCCCTCCCCCACCTCTCGATGAGGTGATTAATTCTGGGGTGGGAGTACAACTCCCAATTTCTCCCTTAGATACTCAAACGTATCTCTTGGAAGAGGTTTGGTGAAGATATCTGCAATCTGCTCTTTAGTAGACACATACTCTACCTTGACCTATTTGTCTTGCACTTTCTCCCTTAGAAAGTGATACTTGATGGAAATATGCTTTGTCCTTGAGTGCATTACCAGATTTTTGGAAATACTTATGGCACTTGTATTATCACAAAGTATGGAGATGGGTTGTTCATGTTTGACTTTGAAATCCTCTAAGGTGGTTTTCATCCATAAAACCTGTGTACACCCAGCCACTGTTGCTATGTATTCAGCCTCTGCTGTAGATAAGGAAACTGAAGGTTGTTTCTTACTTAGCCAAGAAACCAAACTCTTTCCCAGAAAGAATGCTCCACCACTAGTGCTTTTCCTGTCATCAATACCGCTCGCCCAATCTGCATCTGTATAAGCTGTGAGGGTGAAATCATCACCTTTGGGATACCAAAGCCCAAAGTCCATAGTGCCCTTCAGATATCTGAATATCCTCTTAACTGCCATAACATGAGAATCTTTAGGAGCTGCCTAAAATCTTGCTACCAACCCAACTGCCTACATGATATCTGGTCTGGTAGCCGTAACATATAATAAACTGCCAATCATTGATCTGTACAACCTCTGATCCGCCACTGGAGATTCATCATCTTTACTCATCTTGCATCCTGTAATCATTGGAGTACATACTGGTTTGCTGTCCATCATCCCAAATTTCTTCAACATTTCTTTGATATACTTTCCTTGAGAGAGAAATACACCATATTTTGATTGAGAAATCTGAAGACCTAAAAAGAATGACAGCTCTCCAATCATAGACATCTCAAATTCCTTCTGCATGGTGTTAGCAAAATCTTTGCACATCTGAGTATTATTTCCCCCAAAAATAATATCATCAACATAGACAACCATAATCAGCATATCATCACCTTCATCCTTAATATACAAATTGCTATCTGCCACACCTTTCCTGAAGCCTTGCTCATGAAGATACTTGTCAAGTCTTGAGTACCAAGCCCTAGGTGCTTGCTTTAACCCATACAAGGCCTTTTTTAGTTTACACACATAGTCTGACTGTTCTGAGAGAGACACTCCTTCTGGCTGTTCTATGTAGACTTCTTCTTCCAACACCCCATTTAGAAAAGCTGACTTTACATCCATTTGATACACCTTGAATGATTTGAAGCTTGAAAGGGCCAAAAACTTTCTGATAGCTTCAAGACGAGCAACAGGAGCAAACGTCTCTTCGAAATCAACACCTTCTACTTGAGCATAACCTTTGCAGACTAACCTAGCTTTGTTTCTGACAATCTTTCCATCCTCATTGAGTTTATTTCTGAATATCCATTTTGTGCCAATGACATTCTTGTCCTTAGGTCTTGGAACCAATTCCCAAGTTTCACTTTTCTCTATTTGATTTAGCTCTTCATCCATTGCTTTTACCCAAAACTTATCTGCACATGCTTCACCGAAATATTTTGGCTCAATTTGAGATAATAATGAAACATTTGTAGAATCATGTGAGGGAATGACTCTTCTTCTTGTTTGCCTCCTATTTGGATCACCAATGATCAAATATTTGGGATGATGTTTCTGAACATATCGTGAAGGAGTTTTGGGAAGCAGTTGTTGTCTTTCCTCTTCTTCATCTGAAACCTCTCTGAATTCTTCTTGACAAATTTCATCACTGAGTTCCTGGATTGGTTCTCTTATCCCTGTATTTTCATCAATAGTTACATTTATGCTCTCTACAACTGTATGAGTTCTTTTGTTGAAGCATCTGTAGGCCTTGCTTCTGCTGGAATACCCAAGAAAGATTCCCTCATCACATCTAGGATCAAACTTACCCAAATTCTGATCTTCCCTTTCGATGAAGCACTTACTCCCAAACACTTTGAAGTATTTTACTTGTAGATGGTCTTCCTTTCCACAACTCATAAGGAGTTTTATGATGATTGACTCTAATTTGGGCCCTGGTGATAATGTAGACTACTGTACTGATCGCCTCTTTCCAAAAGCCATCTCGAAAGTTTTGACTCATTCAACATAGCTCTAGCCATATTTTCAATAGTTCTATTTTTCCTTTCAACTACTCCATTTTGTTGAGGAGTTCTTGCTGCTGAATATTCTCTTTTGATTCCTTGTTGCTCACAGTATTCCACAAATTCATTTGAAGTGAACTCTCCTCCTCTATCTGATCTTAAACATTTGATTCTCTTGTCAGTCTCATTTTCAACCATTTCTTTGAAAGCTTTAAATTTTTCAAAAGCTTCAGATTTTTCTTTGAGAAAAGTAACCCAAGTCATTCTAGAATAATCATCTATAAAAAGCATGAAGTAGCTTTCTCCCTGAATGCTCTGAGTTCTGGTAGGGCCACATAAATCAGTATGAATAAGATCCAATGGTTTTGAAGAAGTATACCCTTTTGATTTGAAACTGGTTCTGGTCTGTTTTCCATGTTGACAAGGACCGCAAATGATGTTATGGGGCCTTTTTATTTTGGGCAAGTCTCTAACCGCTTCCTTGTTACTAATATTGACAAGATTATCAAAGCTCAAATGCCCCAATATTTTATGCCATAACCAACTCTCATCTTCTTGAGTTAGAAAACATTTTTCCTTTTTTATCTCACTTAGCATGTAAAGATTGTTTGGAGTCCTTGTAGCACTAGCAATGAGTTTTCCATTTTTTTCTTTACTTATCTCACATCTATCTGAAAAGAAAGATACTATGTGCCCTTGATCACAAAGTTGACTCACACTTAGAAGATTATGTCTTAGGCCTTCTACATAAAGCACATTTTCTATTTTGGATTTCCCATCCAAACTAAGAGTCCCTTTACCACAGATTTTAGTGGACCTATTATCTCCAAAACTGACTGTTCCTCTGTTTGTTTCTTTTAAGACCAAAAACTTTTCCTTTTCACCACTCATATGTTTTGAACAACCACTATCAAGATACCATTTTTCTACTTTGTCTAGAGCATGAAAAGTAGTTTGAGCTATCATTGACTTAGATTTGATCTCATTTTTCTTTTTAGTGAACTCAAGGCTAGATCTATCCAAACTGCACATCCTAGCAATATGCCCAAAATTATTGCACTTGTAACACATGACATCTTTATTCATAAGAGGTGCAAAAGAGTTACCATTTTCCTTACTATGTCTATTCACGGACTTATTGCAATGCATAGCTTTGTGACCAAATTTCTTGCAGGAAAAACAATAGCCATGGAAAGTATTATGTAACTCTGTTTTGATGCCTTGGATGATTGTTCTTCTTGTGACCAACTGGAATCCACCGCTCTTCAGGATGAAGATTGATCTTGCTCGAAGACCCTATTTCTTGAATGGTGATACCATCCTTCTTTTGCTTTTCACATGGAGTATTCTGTCTGAGAGCCAACTGTTCCAACTTCACTCTAAGAGACATAACTTCTTCTTCTAGTTTCTCGCAATCAGCTTCCTTTCCTTTGAGAACCTCTGTCGAACCTCGTTCAACCTTCTTCCCTTCTTCAGCTAGAATTTTGAAGTCTATAACACTTTGAAACAATTCTGATCTTGCTATCTTTTCTTCTTGATATTGATGCTTGAGAACAGAATTCTCTTCCCTGAATTTCTCAAGCTTTCTCAAAGCCAAGAAGAATTCACCTTTGAGATCGAACTCAACCTCTTCATCTCTTTCTGAATCTGTATGATCCTCCGATAGATCCTTCTCCAAGCTGTTAGGCTCTTTTTGGAGAGACCCGCTCTGATACCAATTGAAGAACATGGACTTATACTGAGAGGGGGGGGTGAACAGTATAAGACTTAACCAATTAATATTTTTAACTTTAGATAGCAGTGGCATCAACACAACATTAATCAAGACAGAAAGCATCACACATTGAAAGCCCATTTTTAACGTGGTTCACCCAGAATGGTTGGGCTACATCCACAAAACTTTTCTCTAAAAGTTATCTCAAAGTTCTTTGGGAATCCTTCCCAATTACAATGTTTATGAGCCTCGGCCCAAAGGAGACACCTTCCCCCAATCTAAATTTATGAGCCTCTGCTCAAAGGAGATACCTTCCCTCTGCTCTGGAAATGATCCCTCAGAAGATCAACTGCCTCTACCTCTTGCCAACACGTGGAACTCCTTTCCATCGAAGACCTCCTGTCCTCAATGCTTAGCCTAAGAGACCTCTGCCTTCTATGATCACGTCCACAACAGCTCAGCTACCTATACCAAACACAGTCAGTCGGTCTAGTACAAGTCTTCCTCTGTCTGTCGATCTGTCCAACTCTTGAACAAATCAATCCTCTACACACAAGCCTTCTCAAAGACTTGCCAAATCTATCCTCAGATTCTTCTCAAAGAACCAATGCACCTTTGTCCTCAAGTCCTCTGATAGAACTCTCAAAAACTCAGCTCACAAGTCCTCTGCTAGGACCTGTCCAAATCTGCTCACAAGTCCCCACCGGAACCTGTCCAAAACTACTCACAAGTCCCCATCGAAACCTGTCCAAAACCTCAGCAAGCTCACCAAGAAAAACTTGCTTAGCATGAACCCACAAAGAGAATTGTTAGAGACCCAATGTGATTCATAAACCTCATAGAAGCATAAAGAGAATTGTTAGAGACTCAATATGTTCTATACTTAACTCCCAATCTCAATCTCAAATCTCATAGAAACATAAAGAGAATTGTTAGAGACCCAATATGTTCTATACTTAACTCCCAATATCAATCTCAACTCAATCTCAATCTCAAAAGAATAAGATAGATGTAGTATGCTTTTCTCAAGAATATGAAACACAACCCAACAATTGCCAACTATGCAATATCTCATATAACAATGATACTCATATTCTTTTCACCAACAACTAGGGTTTCATCATCTCAATGCAAGTAGCAAGACTTACTAACATAAACCCTAGTGCAAAAAATGCTTCCTCTTCCTCAACCAGAATTATGCATTCACCCAAAAACTCATCAATGATTTTAATGCATAAACAATCTTCAATATCCAAAAAATAAGATTTACACCAAAAATACCTAGTAGACAACCTTTTCACTCCAAACTCAATTTCAAAAAATATACCATCAACAATATACATGGAAGAAGTTGCCCATACCTTTACTTTGATGAAGAAGGAGAACTCAAAATCTGTCACAACACTAACTCTCAATTTGCCACCAATTAGAGTTAGCAACTATACAATAATATACAATAATAAAGATCCAAATTAACACCTTATTTCTCCAACTTAATAAAAACCACCGAAGTATAATATACATACAAAGTAAAACCTCTTTACACCTTATTACTCCACATAAACATTAAGCATCAATAAAACAATGTCAAAGCAAATATGATAACTTAACCTTATACCTCCAGATGCATTCACAACCACTATCCTTTGCACACCATGACCAAAAGAAAATTACCCACGAAGAGAATCGAACTCGGCACCTCTACCTTCTAGCGCCTTCGCTAAAATGCCACCGCCATTGGGTCACAAGTGCCCAATGAAGAAATACAGTGTTGCCCTATATTTTATCTTCCTTTGACGCCAAGAATCTAGAAAACGTAAATGTCTTCCTCAAGCCACATGCAAACTGGTGAGCGCTGTCCAAAACGTAACTTACTTGGGCAACATAAATAATCATCCACATAGTGCAAACATAAAACACAATTCGAGTGCAATCCAACAATCGTAGGTGAAAGCAATCTGGGATGTCAAAGCGCAAACTAAAAACGTAATTCGAGTGAGTCCCAACAATTGTAGGTGAAGCGCAATCTGTCGGATGTCAAAGCGCAAACTAAAAATGCAAGAAATTACTTGGGCAACTCAATATCGATAATCAACTCTCAATGAAATACAACGCTTTCTCGAAGATCACAGAGCTACGATTTTCATTACTCGGAGTTACAATCACTTTAGAAAATCATCCCCACTTATATAGCCATTTCTCCTTAACTGTTTGACGTCGGCGCTCCTCCAACGATGGCAACACATCGGCGAAAGAATTCTTTATCTCCGTCGCTTAAGGGTTGAAAGACCCTTTAATAATAATTAAAATAATAATAATTATTATTTTATTAATAATAAATTAAACTTAGACCCTTGTCAAAGGTTTGAGTTAATTTAATTATTAATAATAAACATGGACCTTCAAGGTTTTTCAAGAAGTAAAAACCTTTGCATTAAGTTAAGCTTGGTTTTAATAAAAACCCTTAATGAGTCCAAATGGTTTTAAGAAAAACCTTTAACCTTGTCACCATGGTTTTAATAAAAACCCTTTAACATTATGAAGCTTCTCAAGATATTTTTGACATCACACTCTTTTTGATATCAACACAAAAATGCCTTTTGACATCAATGACAACTTATACACTTGAGCAAAGGCAATGTACCCAAAGTACCCAAAATTGCCAACAATCTCCCCCTTTGTCATTGATGGCAAACCTTTACTGAAAACACTTCTCAAGAGCCAAAACTGAAACCAACTGTGCTAACAACTCGACCAACTGTGCCCACAATCGAGAATCTTCCTTTGAAGTTTTGCTCCCCCGACTTGAAGCTTTCCTCTTCACTTTGAAGCTCTCCCCCTTACTCATATCTCTCCCCCTTTGTCATCAATGGCAAAGGGCCACCTTTGGGGCTCGGGACTAAGAATGAGCCTCTTAGCTTAGTCCCTCCCCCACCTCCTGATGAGGTGATTAATTCTGGGGTGGGAGTACAACTCCCAATTTCTCCCTTAGATACTCAAACGTATCTCTTGGAAGAGGTTTGGTGAAGATATCTGCAATCTGCTCTTTAGTAGACACATACTCTACCTTGACCTATTTGTCTTGCACTTTCTCCCTTAGAAAGTGATACTTGATGGAAATATGCTTTGTCCTTGAGTGCATTACCAGATTTTTGGAAATACTTATGGCACTTGTATTATCACAAAGTATGGAGATGGGTTGTTCATGTTTGACTTTGAAATCCTCTAAGGTGGTTTTCATCCATAAAACCTAGTGTACACCCGACCACTACTTGCTATGTATTCAGCCTCTGCTGTAGATAAGGAAACTGAAGGTTGTTTCTTACTTAGCCAAGAAACCAAACTCTTTCCCAGAAAGAATGCTCCACCACTAGTGCTTTTCCTGTCATCAATACCGCCTGCCCAATCTGCATCTGTATAAGCTGTGAGGGTGAAATCATCACCTTTGGGATACCAAAGCCCAAAGTCCATAGTGCCCTTTGGATATCTGAATATCCTCTTAACTGCCATAACATGAGAATCTTTAGGAGCTGCTTGAAATCTTGCTACCAACCCAACTGCCTGCATGATATCTGGTCTAGTAGCTGTAACATATAATAAACTACCAATCATTGATCTGTACAACCTCTGATCTATCGTTGGAGATTCATCATCTTTACTCATCTTGCATCCTGTAATCATTGGAGTACATACTGGTTTGCTGTCCATCATCCCAAATTTCTTCAACATTTCTTTGATATACTTTCCTTGAGAGAGAAATACACCATATTTTGATTGAGAAATCTGAAGACCTAAAAAGAATGACAACTCTCCAATCATAGACATCTCAAATTCCTTCTGCATGGTGTTAGCAAAATCTTTGCACATCTGAGTATTATTTCCCCCAAAAATAATATCATCAACATAGACAACCATAATCAGCATATCATCACCTTCATCCTTAATATACAAATTGCTATCTCGCCACACCTTTCCCGAAGCCTTGCTCATGAAGATACCTGTCAAGTCTTGAGTACCAAGCCCTAGGTGCTTGCTTTAACCCATACAAGGCCTTTTTCAGTTTACACACATAGTCTGACTGTTTCGAGAGAGACACTCCTTCTGGTTGTTCTATGTAGACTTCTTCTTCCAACACCCCATTTAGAAAAGCTGACTTTACATCCATTTGATACACCTTGAATGATTTGAAGCTTGAAAGGGCCAAAAACATTCTGATAGCTTCAAGACGAGCAACAGGAGCAAACGTCTCTTCGAAATCAACACCTTCTACTTGAGCATAACCTTTGCAGACTAACCTAGCTTTGTTTCTGACAATCTTTCCATCCTCATTGAGTTTATTTCTGAATATCCATTTTGTGCCAATGACATTCTTGTCCTTAGGTCTTGGAACCAATTCCCAAGTTTCACTTTTCTCTATTTGATTTAGCTCTTCATCCATTGCTTTTACCCAAAACTTATCTACACATGCTTCACCAAAATCTTTTGGCTCAATTTGAGATAATAATGAAACATTTGTAGAATCATGTGAGGGAATGACTCTTCTTCTTGTTTGCCTCCTATTTGGATCACCAATGATCAAATATTTGGGATGATGTTTCTGAACATATCGTGAAGGAGTTTTGGGAAGCAGTTGTTGTCTTTCCTCTTCTTCATCTAAACCTCTCTGAATTCTTCTTGACAAATTTCATCACTGAGTTCCTGGATTGGTTCTCTTATCCCTGTCTTTTCATCAACAATTACATTTATGCTCTCTACAACTGTATGAGTTCTTTTGTTGAAGCATCTGTAGGCCTTGCTTCTGCTGGAATACCCAAGAAAGATTCCCTCATCACATCTAGGATCAAACTTACCCAAATTTTGATCTTCCCTTCTGATGAAGCACTTACTCCCAAACACTTTGAAGTATTTTACTGTAGCTGGTCTTCCTTTCCACAACTCATAAGGAGTTTTATGATGATTGACTCTAAGTTGGGCCCTGGTGATAATGTAGATTGTTGTACTCGATCGCCTCTTTCCAAAAGCCATCTCGAAAGTTTTGACTCATTCAACATAGCTCTAGCCATATTTTCAATAGTTCTGTTTTTCCTTTCAACTACTCCATTTTGTTGAGGAGTTCTTGCCGCTGAATATTCTCTTTTGATTCCTTGTTGCTCACAGTATTCCACAAATTCATTTGAAGTGAACTCTCCTCCTCTATCTGATCTTAAACATTTGATTCTCTTGTCAGTCTCATTTTCAACCATTTCTTTGAAAGCTTTAAATTTTTCAAAAGCTTCAAATTTTTCTTTGAGAAAAGTAACCCAAGTCATTCTAGAATAATCATCTATAAAAAGCATGAAGTAGCTTTCTCCCTGAATGCTCTGAGTTCTGGTAGGGCCACATAAATCAGTATGAATAAGATCCAATGGTTTTGAAGAAGTATACCCTTTTGATTTGAAACTGGTTCTGGTCTGTTTTCCATGTTGACAAGGACCGCAAATGATGTTATGGGGCCTTTTTATTTTGGGCAAGTCTCTAACTGCTTCCTTGTTACTAATATTGACAAGATTATCAAAGCTCAAATGCCCCAATATTTTATGCCATAACCAACTCTCATCTTCTTGAGTTAGAAAACATTTTTCCTTTTTTATCTCACTTAGCATGTAAAGATTGTTTGGAGTCCTTGTAGCACTAGCAATGAGTTTTCCATTTTTTTCTTTACTTATCTCACATCTATCTGAAAAGAAAGATACTATGTGCCCTTGATCACAAAGTTGACTCACACTTAGAAGATTATGTCTTAGGCCTTCTACATAAAGCACATTTTCTGTTTTGGATTTCCCATCCAAACTAAGAGTCCCTTTACCATAGATTTTAGTCGACTCGTTATCTCCAAAACTGACTGTTCCTCTGTTTGTTTCTTTTAAGACCAAAAACTTTTCCTTTTCACCAGTCATATGTTTTGAACAACCACTATCAAGATACCATTTTTCTACTTTGTCTAGAGCATGAAAAGTAGTTTGAGCTATCATTGACTTAGATTTGATCTCATTTTTCTTTTTAGTGAACTCAAGGCTAGATCTATCCAAACTGCACATCCTAGCAATATGCCCAAAATTATTGCACTTGTAACACATGACATCTTTATTCATAAGAGGTGCAAAAGAGTTACCATTTTCCTTACTATGTCTATTCACGGACTTATTGCAATGCATAGCTTTGTGACCAAATTTCTTGCAGGAAAAACAATAGCCATGGAAAGTATTATGTAACCTTGTTTTGATGCCTTGGATGATTGTTCTTCTTGTGACCAACTGGAATCCACCGCTCTTCAGGATGAAGATTGATCTTGCTCGAAGACCCTATTTCTTGAATGGTGATACCATCCTTCTTTTGCTTTTCACACGGAGTATTCTGTCTGAGAGCCAACTGTTCCAACTTCACTCTAAGAGACATAACTTCTTCTTCTAGTTTCTCGCAAATCCAACAATCGTAGGTGAAAGCAATCTGATGGATGTCAAAACGCAAACTGAAAACGTAATTCGAGTGCACTCCCAACAATTGTAGGTGAAGCGCAATTTTTCGGATGTCAAAGCGCAAACTGAAAATGCAAGAAATTACTTGGGCAACTCAAAATCGATAATCAACTCTCAATGAAATACAACGCTTTCTCGAAGATCATAGAGCTATGATTTTCATTACTCGGAGTTACTATCACTTTAGAAAATCATCCCCACTTATAGAGCCATTTCTCCTTAATAGTTTGATGTCGACGCTCCCCCAACGATGGCAACACATCGGCAAAAGATTTATTTTTTCTTCGTCGCTTAAGGGTTGAAAGACCCTTTAATAATAATTAAAATAATAATAATTATTATTTTTTTAATAATAAATTAAACTTAGACCCTTGTCAAAGGTTTGAGTTAATTTAATTATTAATAATAAACATGGACCTTCAAGGTTTTTCAAGAAGTAAAAACCTTTGCATTAAGTTAAGCTTGGTTTTAATAAAAACCCTTAATGAGTCCAAATGGTTTTAAGAAAAACCTTTAACCTTGTCACCATGGTTTTAATAAAAACCTTTTAACATTATGAAGCTTCTCAAGATATTTTTGACATCACACTCTTTTTGATATCAACACAAAAATGCCTTTTGACATCAATGACAACTTATACACTTGAGCAAAGGCAATGTACCCAAAGTACCCAAAATTGCCAATAGGATCTTTGTCTATTTTTTTTGTTGAAGCACCTATTTACTCACCTGGTGACTTTGCTACAAAACAAACATCAAAAGAAGCAATTAATGAAGATACCAGATTGAGTTTTGTATGAAGACCTTAGTCTACCTGCTTTCTAGAAGCAAGAAATAACATTCACTTGGTGACTCCACTACAATCCAAAGGACCTATAGGTCCAATATGGTTATCTCTTCTCAATAACTATCCCTTTACTAGGGAGAAAAGAACCCAATATGACCCCTAGAACCACCCACTATTTAGAAAATATTTACTAGGTGTACAACATCACAAAGACAGATGTGGCCCTTAGGCTATTGGTAGCTTCACTAAAAGGTAAAACTCTCTAGATGTATAACACTCTATATACACATTCAATCTCTAATTGGGATCAACTTGTTGCCTTAGTCATGAGTGATTCCATATAAGAGCTAGATAGAGTAGAACCTATGCCAAACACCCCCTCCAAGGATGCATCAAAAGAGGATATGCAAAGCACCCTTGTTGAGGATAGAAAGGAGATATGTGACACCCATAAACAAAAAGATCATATTTCAAAGGGTGCCCTCCACACACATCATGAAGAAAATGAGTCTATAAACTAGTCAAAATCTAAAAAGGCTCATGAAGTGGAGGAAAATTTTGGGTGAAACCTCCTCTACACTTCTAATAACCAAGCAAGATGATGGGAAACTTCCATCTTAGATGCCTCCCATTTTGAAGAGGCCTAGCCAACATGTGCAAATACCCTCTTCATCCATAAAGATTAAAGGATATTGGAGAGTTTGACCAATAAATGGGAGCCTCACCTTAGTGGTGCCAACCATAACATTATCTTTAACACTTGCCTGCTTAGGATGAGAGAGTTGTAGGAGAGTCTCAATTTTATCAGATTGATAATATTTCACCCAAGAAACTAGAGAAAAAAAAAGAAAAAAGAATTTGAATAGGTACTAGGTAGGACTTTTGAATCCATTCCCAATGGATAAAGGCCACTCACTTAAATATTTGTACATATATACTATAGGTAATATCAATCTTATGAGATAGTAGAAGTATTGACCATTTACAAAGTTTTTGAAGAAGTGGTTGGCCTGCTAAAAACTTTTGCTTGCAAGAGAGACCTTTTTCTAACTTTGTGCCCAATGGACTAAGGCACCAATTTTTTGAGTTCCTTTTTCTTTAGTAGGCTAAATATCCATAGAAAGTTGTCATAACTATAGTGATTAATCACTACACCCTTTGCATGACAAGAGAAAGCAAAATTTTGAGTCATATATAACCATAGAAGAAACCCTAATTAAAAGATCCAATGATCGAAGGTTAGGTATCAAAATAAAAGGATGCTTGAAAGTTAGAACTTTGTAAGTCACAATTAAAAGACAAGGAGTTAAAGTTTTGACAAAGGCACCTGACAAAAAAATCCTAAAAATCTGAAGTCAAGGGACCCCAAGATCAAGTGATGAAGAAAACTCATGAAGAAGAAAACATTGATGCCTTGAAAGTCAAACTAATAAGGTGCATGTTCTTTGAGAATATCATTCTTTCCTATAAAACAATATCTTATATCTCTATGAAAGGACAAAAACAACATGAATGCCATTACAAAAGTAACTCAAAGATACAAAAAATTAAATACAAAGATCTTCTACCCCCAAATGATGAGAATTCCCATAAAAGGGTAGATGATAATAAATATAGTAGTTTTTCATCCAAGGGCTTAAGACCATTTGACATTCATTACTTAAATCTGGAGTATCTCAAGGGAATAGATATTTAGATGAGATATGACTCAAAATGGAAGTTGTAGCCACTTGAAAATCACTACATGATTTCTGGAGGGAACACCCTCCCCTTGTAATCTATAAATAGGAATATCATTAGCTTTGTAAAGGATTAGAAAGTTTGCAATTGTATTATCTTTTAGACTTTCCTTTCATTTATTTTGTAAAAATAATCAACTCCTAAGTGGCTTATACACAATATCAAACCCCCACTTCTAGCACCATCTATATAAAAATCTTTTTTGCATATATATACATAGGATCCTGTGATAATTGTTTGGTATAGCCATCTATGGCCTCCTACTAAACTATTTCTATGTGTATGTATTTGCCTATGAATTTTTGCTTATTTTGGGTTTTATTAAGTGTATGTATGTGTGAGGGGCTTGCATATATTTTTGGACCAATCATTTGTAATTGGCTGTCCTATGGGACCCACCTCTTTATGCATACCTATAAATAGTAACTCTCATCTTTGCTTCACTATGTTGAGAGGAAGTGTTCATCACTGGAACATCATGTTCAGTATTACTATTGCAAGAAGATATTAGCTTGGAACATTGCCACCCATTTTATTTTATTGAGCTATTTTTATTTTTTCTCTCACACCTATTTTTCCCTTGTTGAGTCCAAGTGTACTTTGAAGATCAAAATTTTAAAGAGGATTTGGCCTTGTAAAAACTCTCAAAGACCCCTGATTGAGCCGAATTCCATACTCTCAATCGCTACCCTATTGTGTCACTCCTGATGAGGTGTGATTGCCCTACCAAGGGATAATTAGAGATGATAATATGTAACACCCCAGAACCCAACTAGTTTAAGGGATGTCACTTTAACTGTTATATATATATATTAATTTTTTATAACAACAAACTACATTATATTTTAATAGCCACAAATGATCACATTTAGAACAGATAAGGAACAATATAAAATCAAGAAATATATAAAAATTAAAATATGAAAATATGAAAATTAACTAGCAAGAGATATATTAAAAGCAACTATGGAAAACCCCAATAAAAAGATACATTAAATCAAAATAAAAGAGAGTCAATACCCATAACATAATATATATCCTAGGAAAAACCCTTATGGGAAAACCCAACCTCAAATACATTTTATATATTGCATAAGTTTGGTCTTTTACAAATACAAGGATCCGTAATCCCTTTCTCACAAATGTATGCCAATACAATGCATAGGAACTCCCAGTTCCAACGAATTTATTGTGAATTGATCTTTTAATCCACATGCTTCAATTCCAATTATCAAATCAACTAAATTCTCATACCTTTAGTTAATCTAATAATAGATTTTCCACTTATCAAACTAACTAAAGTCTCATACCTTTAGTTAATCTAATAATATAGTTCTACTTATCAAACTAACTAAAGTCCAATACCTTTAGTTAATCTAATAATACATGTTCCACTTATCAAAATAACTAAAGTCCCATCTAATAATACAATTTACACTTATCAAACTAACTAAAGTCCCATACCTTTAGTTAATATAATAATATAGTTTCCACTTATCAAACTAACTAAAGTCCCATACCTTTAGTTAATCTAATAATACAATTTTTACTTATCAAAATACCTAAATTCCCATACATTTAGTTAATCTAATAATACAGTTTCCACTTATCAAACTAACTAAAGCCCTATACCTTTAGTTAATCTAATAATACAATTTTCACTTATCAAACTAACTAAAGTCCCACACCTTTAGTTAATCTAATAATACAATTTCCACTTATCAAACTAACTAGAGTCCCATACCTTTAGTTAAGATAATAATATAATTTCAATAAGTATTGAATGTAAACTATGGTATTCACCTACCAACATATCCATCATATTGCAATATAAACTAGGTTATCTACCCTATAACATAACCCACAATTATTCCATAAACTATGTTAGCTAAACATAACATAATATTTTCTCTAAATGTTAAACCATGATAACATTAATATATTCCCTCAATGTTAAATCATTATAACATCAACATTTAAACTCTTTTATGCTAAACCATTATAACATAAACATTTAAACTCTATGTTAAACCATTATAACATAATTATATTTTTCTTTTAATATTATCTATGTTAAACTATAACATAATTATATTTTTATTTTAAATACAATCTATGTTAAACAACTATAACATGATCATATTTTCCTTTTAAATACAATCTATGTTAAACAAATATAACATAATCATATTTTTCTTTAAATACAATCTATGTTAAACAACTATAACATAATCATATTTTCCTTTCAAATACAATCTATGTTAAACAACTATAACATAATCATATTTTACTTTCAAATACAATCTATGTTAAACAACAATAACAATCATATTTTTCTTTTTAAATGCAATCTATGTTAAACCACTATAGCATAATGTATATTTTCCTTTTTAAATGCAATCTATGTTAAACTAATATAACACAATTATATATATTTTTAATACAATATTTGTTAAACAACTGTAACATAATCATATTTTTCTTTAAATACAATCCATGTTAAACAACTATAACATAATTATATTTTCCTTTCAAATACAATCTATGTTAAACAACCATAACATAATCATATTTTTCTTTAAATACAATCTATGTTAAACAAGTATAACATAATCATATTTTCCTTTCAAATAAAATCTAAGATAAACAACCATAACATAATCATATTTTTCTTTAAATACAATCTATGTTAAACAACTATAACATAATCATGTTTTACTTTAAGTCCAATCTATGTTTTTTTTTTTTTTTTGAATTTACATGGTGGAATCGGTAGCCGCCACGAATAAGGGTAGGCTGTCCAACTTTCATGGCCACCACAGTATTCTGTGCTGTCCGCCCCAGAAAAGTACAATCTATGTTAAACAACTATAATATAATCATATTTTTCTTTTAAATACAATCTATGTTAAACAACTATAACATAATCATATTTTTATTTCAAATACAATCTATGTTAAACAACTATAACATAATCATATTTTTCTTTCAAATACAATCTATATTAAAAAAGTATAACATAATCATATTTTTATTTAAATAGAATCTAAGTTAAAAAACTATCAATCTATGTTAAACAACTATAACATAATCATATTTTCCTTTCAATATAATCTATGTTAAACAACTATAACATAATCATATTTTCCTTTCAAATACAATCTATGTTAAACAACTATAGCATAATCATATTTTCCTTTCAAATACAATCTATGTTAAACAACTATAGCATAATCATATTTTCCTTTCAAATACAATCTATGTTAAACAACTATAACATAATCATATTTTCCTTTCAAATACAATCTATGTTAAACAACCATAACATAATCATATTTTCCTTTCAAATACTATCTATGTTAAACAACCATAACATAATCATATTTTCCTTTCAAATACAATCTATGTTAAAAAACCATAACATAATCATATTTTCCTTTCAAACACAATCTATGTTAAACAACCATAACATAATCATATTTTTCTTTCAATACAATCTATGTTAAAGAACTATAACATAATCATATTTTCCTTTCAAATGCAATCTATGTTAAACAACTATAACATAATCATATTTTTCTTTAAATACAATCTATGATAAACAACTATAACATAATCATATTTTCCTTTCAAATACAATCTATGTTAAACAACCATAACAATCACATTTTTATTTTTAAATGCAATCTATGTTAAACCACTATAACATAATGCATATTTTTCTTTTTAAATGCAATCTATGTTAAACCACTATAACATAATGCAAAAAAACCACTATAACATAATGCAAAAGAGGGATCCTAAATTATTACGCACCTCACAACTCGATATGTAATCGGACTTAGCCAATTGTCAGAGACCGACTCAACCAACTGCAAGGTGCCACATGGCCAACATGGTATGAGTGACAAAATGATGCAGGAGCATCCAGTAGTACTTGATGCAGAAGCATCTAGTGGTAGGAGGGCCACTTCTGAAAAGTTGGCTAAGGAGGAAAGACGTCGCGATTTCGTGACATATCGCGAAATCGCGATAGAAGAAGAAGAAGAAGGCAAAGAGAAAAATATGTCGCGATATCATGACAGAAAAAGTGTCACGATATCGCGACACAAAGTAGAGAGAGGAACCAGCGAAGAAAACTATCGCGATATCGCGATAGAAAATGTGTCGCGATATCGCGACACAAGCAGAGAACGAAGCCAGCGGGGAGAAGCTGTCGCGATATCGCAACAGCAAATGTGTCACGATATCGCGACACAAGTGGAGCAGAGAAGTCAGCAAGGAGAGGCTGTCGTGATATCGCGATAGAAAATGTGTCGCGATATCGTGGCACAAGTGAAGCAAAGAAGTGAGCGAGGAGAAGTTGTCGTGATATCGCAATAGAAAATATGTCGTGATATCACGACACAAAATGGAGAAAGAAGCCAACAGGGCCAACTATCATGATATCATGACAGGTTTCATAGGAGAAGCAAGGGTGCCAAGGATGTCGTGATTTTGTGACCCAAGCAGGCAAGAGGAGGCTGCAAGCAAAGATGTCACGATTTTGTGACTTGTCGTGGTTTTGCGACCCAAAAGCAGAAGGAGAGTACATAAGGCAAATATGTCACGATTTCGTGACTCGAAGGCGAGGATGAAGAGCAAAAGAGGAAGATGTCACAATTTTGTGACATGTCGCGATTTCACGACCTATAGAAGAGAGAGAAGGCATAGAGGAGAAGATGTCACGATTTCGTGACATGTCGCATTTTTGTGACCCGAAGAAGAGAAAGGAGGCGAGGAAGAAAAATGTCACGATATTGTGACCGAAAGAGAAAAGGACGAGCAGGAGAGCAAAAATGTTGTGATATTGTGACATGTCAAGTTTTCACGACCCGAAGAGGAGAGAGAAGGCGATGGAGCAAAAATGTCATGAAATCGTGACATGTCAGGTTTTCACGACCCGAAGAGGAGAGAGAAGGTGATGGAGCAGAAATGTCACGATATCATGACATGTCGCGATATCACGACCAAAAGAGAAGAGGAAGAGGTAGAGGAAGAAGATTTCATGAAATCGTGATAGGTTGCATTTTCAAAGGCCATTATAGAGTGACAAGTGGCATTTTTGAAGGCCGTTACAGAGTGACAGGTGGTATCTTTGGAGGCCATTACAGAATGATAGTGCGACAGTTAACAGAAGTCATTGTGCCAGTTATAGAGGACATTACAGATTACAGTTATGGAGCAGACAAAGATGAACAATCATGGTGGAAATGAAAAAAAGGGCCACCAGTTGGAAATGAAGCGTCACCTAAGAACCTTTAAAAAGGATAATAGAGGTATGCACAAGGGGTTGGAAAACATGCAGTTGCAGAGTTGCACAGTCGAGTTGTAGAGTCGAAGGCAGAGGGTGACTCAGACCGGCTTGGAGTACATTTTCCTTCTAGAGTTATAGAGTTAGGGAATATTTGCAATAGAGAGGGAAAGAACTGTGCCTGCATGCCACCACCATGGTTTCTTCGTGGAGGCATTCTTCTGCACTTTCTTCTCACAATCCTTAACCCCAGATCCTGGTGCAAGCTGCCTCACATTCGGTGCTCTGCTTACATGCTCAGAATCTTCTAGCTTTGATACCAATTTCATAGATGTCATGATATCTCTGATGCAGGAGCATCCAGTAGCACCTGATGCAAAAGCATCCAGTGGCAGGAGGGCCACTTCTAAAAAGTTGGCTAAGGAGGAAAGACATCATGATTTCGTGACATGTCACGAAATCATGACAGAAGAACGCAAAGAGAAAAATATGTTGCGATATCGCGATAGAAAAAGTCTCTCGATATCGCGACACAAAGTAGAGAGAGGAACTAGCGAAGAAATGTGTCACGACATCATGGTAAAAAATGTGTCGTGATATCGTGACACAAGCAGAGAACGAAGCCAGCAGGGAGAAGCTGTTGCAATATTGCGACAACAAATGTGTCACGATATCGCGACACAAGTGGAGTAGAGAAGTCAGCAAGGAGAGGATGTCATGATATCATGATAGAAAATGTGTCACGATATCATGGCACAAGTGAAGCAAAGAAGTGAGTGAGGAGAAGCTGTCATGATATCACGACAAAAAATGTGTCGCGGTATCACGACACAAAATGGAGAAATAAGCCAACAGGGCCAACTATCGCGATAGGTTTCATAGGAGAAGCAAGGGTGCCAAGGATGTCATGATTTCATAACCCAAGAAAGAAAGAGGATGCTGTGAGCAAAGATGTCGTGATTTCATGACTTGTCGTAGTTTCACGACCCAAAAGCAGAAGGAGAGTACGGAAGGCAAATATGTCATGATTTCATGACATGTCACGGTTTCGCGACCTGAGGAAGAAAGAGAAAGTCGAAAGCTAAGATGTCACGATTTCGTGACCCGAAGGTAGGATGAAGAGCGAAAGAGGAAGATGTCACGATTTTGTGACATGTCACAGTTTTGTGACCCGCAAAAGAAAGAGAAGGCGTAGAGGAGAAGATGTCACGATTTCGTGACATGTTGCATTTTTGCGACCCGAAGAAGAGAAAGGAGGCGAGGAAGAAAAATGTTGCAATATCGTGACATGTCATGATATCATGATCGAAAGAGAAAAGGACGAGCAGGAGAGCAGAAATGTCACGATATCGTGACATGTCGGGTTTTTCGCGACCCGAAGAGGAGAGAGAAGGCGATGGAGCAGAAATGTCATGAAATCGTGACATGTCGAGTTTTCACGACCCAAAGAGGAGAGAGAAGGTGATGGAGCAAAAATGTCACAATATCGCGACATGTCATGATATCGTGACCAGAAGAGAAGACGAAGAGGTAGAGGAAGAAGATGTCATGAAATCGCAACAGGTTGCATTTTCAAAGGCCGTTATAGAGTGATAGGTGGCATTTTAAAGGTCATTACAGAGTGACAGGTGGCATCTTTGGAGGCCATTATAGAATGACAGTGCGACAATTAACAGAAGTCATTGTGCCAGTTATAGAGGACATTATGGATTGCAGTTATGGAGCAGATGAAGATGAACAGTCGTGGTAGAAATGAAATGAAGGGCCACCAGCTGGAAATGAAGCATCACCTGAGAACCTTTAAAAAGGATAACAGAGGCATGCACAAGGGGTTGGAAAACCTGTAGTTGTAGAGTTGCACAGTCAAGTTGCAGAGTCAAATGTAGAGGGCCACTCGGACCGGTTTGGAGTGCATTTTCTTTCCAGAGTTGCAGACTTAGGGAATCTTTGCAATAGAGAGGGAAATAACTATGCCTGCATGCCAGTTTTGTAAAGCCTGCGGGCTGTTATTGTAATCTTTGCAAGTTAGTGAATAGAACATTGGGGTTTTTGTTTCTTGTAAAGTGTGTTTCCAATTTTTTGCGTGAAAATTTAGATTTGGTTGATATCGATCTTAGTTCCCCCATCACAACAATCCAAAATAAAACCAGAGTTATACATCTTTGAGGCACCCCAAATGGTGTACAACGACCACCAAGTATGGTCCCTATGACCATCGAGCAATGGTTATACTGCTAAGGAAGCTATCTTCCCTATAAGCCGCATCCTACTTCCCACAAAGGAAGTGTAAGATAAATATAGAAAGGAGGGTTTTGGGATATTGACGTACAATAGTAAAATTGTGGTGACAATAACTAGTCAAGAATACACGTGTCAAACAATGAATTTTTTGCAGTCTCAAATAGTTAAGGAAATAATAACCAGATGCCACACACCCTAAAAACTAGCACCAATTGGCTTGATTCCCAGATGGCCAAGCACCTTGTGTGTTTTTCTATCTTCATAGAGGTTTTTGGTTCCTATAACCCATGCCACCACAGTGGTACATCTTATATGGAACTTAACCAAAGACTAATCCATAACTTGCTTCTCCTTACAGTGAATTCCAAGGTGATGCCACTAGTTTTAGCAATCGTTACACGTCAAGGATTCTTTGGAGAAGTCCTATAATTAAAGTTTTACATCATACCAATAATTAGATTAAGGTGGCTGGTCCAAAGAATTCAAATGACTGAAAAAAATATCACTGCCCACCTTGACTAAAATCTATTGTAAAAAATAATAGGAGCATTATACACACTAAAGGAGAGAAACTAGGACTTCACAAAGGTTAAACATAGACACATTCATTTGATGAGGATAGAGAAGAGTGTTAGGAGGGAAAAACTAATGGAATTATTTTATTGATAAAAATGTGTTACATATATAGGCAGAAGGCCTATATGATGAACATGACACTTGTCAATGAAACTGATAAGTGTCAAACTGAAGGCATAGTGCACTTTAAACTCTAACATTCCTCCTTAAAGTGCACTATCCTAACTAAAGAAAAAAATAAAGCAAGTCAACATTAGGTAACATTCCCCCTTAATGTTGACTTCTCGAAAACAACCTATCATCCTCCTTATTACTGATTTGGTCTTAGGCTCGTGCTTTGTGCTCTTGGCTCTCCAACTATGAATAATGCTAGATCCATTGTGTATACATCTCGGTCTGTTGCCTCAGGGTCAACCACTTCAACGGGTCTGTTACCACTGGGTCAGCCGTCTAAGTGCCTCAGGGTCATCATGGGTGCCTCAGGGTCAGCCACATCTCGGTCTGTTGCCTCTGCAGGTCATCCTCAGAGGATGTTGCCACTCGTAGGTCACTGACTAGATTCACCACATGGTGAAATCAATCTAGAAGGTGTCGGTCTCTGCCGAAAATGCACCTAATGAAAGGAAAAATGAGCCATATAAGAGTGTCGGTCTTTGCTGAAAATGCACTCAATACAATAATAATGAGCTATAGATCAAAATAGGAGGAGAGAAGAAGAAAAGAAGAGAATCTTTTGAAGTGTCTTCGTCTGTAGTCTTCAGAAGTAAATCCAAAAACAACCTCGGATAGAGTCTAGGGTGTCTTTGTCTATAGTTTCTAGAATATGTGTCCTTATGGTGACCATGTCATCCCATCGAAATGCATGGGTAACCAGCCGCTGCATTCACCAAGTGTATAGACAAGATTAGTAGGTACAAGGATCACATATAAAAATACCTTGGGAGTGTCGGGTACAACCGAGAGTGCACTCCAAGGTAGAAAAATTTTGAGGCTAAAAAACTCAATAGAAACAGCCTCAAAATTACAATATGACATCATCATTGTGTCCATCACGGAAAAACGTTTCCAACGACTATAAATACCCTTATATTCCACCATCAAAGGGGCCTTCATCATTAATAATAAAAAAAATTACCCATCACTTTAAAATTACTGTCATCGACCATACCCTTACAATAAAAAAAATATAAAGGGCCCCTCTCCATTTGACGCATGCACGTAGGTCCCACCCACTTATGTCATATTACCGGCCACCTACTGTTCCAACTTGAAATAGTTTAAATTAATGCCATTTGCCATATATATATATATATATGTTGCGAATTTATAATCTTCAACAACCAATTTAAAAAAAAACTTCAATGCCTGTAGTTTTCTGCCAAACAAGCAGTATAACGAAAACTGCAATCTTCTGCCAAACTGGCACGTGTGCTACCCTTGATACCTTAACCGTTGATGATTACGGCCACTGTGAGATCGTCCAGCAGGGAATCTCGACGGATTGGTGCGACTTCACTGTGAGTCATATGTCGATGCCCTTGGAATCTAGACATTCTGGGCTTTACGCGGTTCGACAAGGGGGCCCCGTACAGGACAGATTAACTAGGGCACACAAAAATTCATGAAAATTATAGAGAAGATTGTCGCTGGGGACCCTATCATCTTCCTGCAAAAAGGGCCCTCCGGGGACCTCTACGTAGGCGTGCGCCGCTCAGCACGGAACAGCACTGTCGCGACGACGGTGGGTAAGAAGGCTCCTCCGAGGAGCATGGAGGGCTTTCGCCCAAAAAAAAATTGATTGTCATCGTCGCTGTACATTGCCGGTCTGAGCCACCCTCCTCTATATCTTCTCCGACCTTAAATACGACAACTCTGCACTTACAGCCACTCGATCCTCACCCCTTTGGAACCTTTTGCAACAAATCTATAATATGCGCCTACACTACAGCAGCTGCGTCTCGAACGTCGAACATATTTAAACCTCGGCCCTTCACTTATGCCTATTTCGTAGCTCTGCTCTTTTGTAGGTACTGTGAACCGATGATATCCTTTGGATGCCTTGGATGACTTGATTCTCCGTGGCTTCGACTTCAAATACGTGTGTTTTTACAACCACTGCGATTCGATCTTGTGATGTCCTTGCGCTGCAGCTGCCGCGAATCGATCCTTGGACGTGTTGCGCCCTCTATAACGTAGGGCTTTTAAAGTACGAGCGGGGGTCTAAAATTAGGGCAGGGTCACACCACGCTTCCGCTGCGCCACCGATCTCTTCGCATAATTCTTGCTAAAGAAAGTGCCTCTTGTAAAATGCAATATCCTGACTGAAAATAACTTCTGCCACATACGCTGCACCATATTTTGGTTGGCAATTCCAAAACAAAAACAAACTCGCCCTCGTCACCGCTGGAATACTCGCTGTTGAAAAATGGTTCCCCTGATCTTCCAATTATGTTCAACACACAACACTTTGTAAATCAACCTGTCAGATCTGCCTGCAACCTGTAAAAAATAATGATTTTTAAAAAAAAATTTCAGGCAGCCATTAATTTCAAAGATCTAGTTTCTGATTCATCCATCAAGGATAAAGAGCATACTCCCTATCTTGAAAAAAAATGGGAAAAAGAATGAGAGGAGGGAGGATTTCCATGAGGGAAATCCCCCCTCAAACTCACAAGCTCAGGAGACCGCCTGGAGCTCTGATACCAAATGTTAGGAGAGAAAAACTAAAGGGGATTTATATTATTGATAAAAATGTTACAATATATAGGCATAAGCCTATATTCAACACATGACACTTGTCAAGAGAAACTGACAAGTGTCAAGGAAGGCATAGTGCACTTTACTTTAACTCTAACAAAGAGATAGGTTAATCTCTGGTGACCATGAATGTGTTATCATCAATATGGAAAAATGATAGTCCAACTAGCCCTCTCGAGATTCGAATGCATCCCAAAGGTCTATTTAATTGGAAGGGAAGATAAGGTGCAATGCTTCAAAATTCATCCACTACAACGATGCACAATAGTGATATTCAAGGTTTTAAAATCCAATCACCAAAATAATACAATCAGGCCACGAACTTGAAATTAGATATTTGTGAACCAAAGTTTTAAAATAAGCATAAGCACAAGCTAAAATGATCCAACCTGGTTCCTAGATAGGTTGATCTCCTCCCAATTTCTCTTTCTTAAAATTGCTCCCATATTTTGCATCCCCCCTTTTTCCAATGAACTCTCCCATCCCTCCAACCCTTCTACCCTCTTTTATCCATATATCGAGGCTCAACCTACTCGACCTCAAAGTCCTCCATTAAATGCTCACCTACCTCCTTTGAAGGGCACCCATGCCCCTATGCCATGGAGTCTTTTCCTACATTTAAAGCAATCTGCCAACCCTTACCCAAAAGATGGCAGCAGATAGATATTTTTCAAAATATCAAATTAAATAAAATATTTAATCCCCCTTCATTAATGTGAATCCAACCATCCTTATCCATAAAGTGGCAATGAAAGATATTTCTAAAATAATATTTTAATTTCAAACTTGAAACAAACATCTTAACTCCAATAAACTGTCTTTTATTTATATTATATAATCCTTTTATTATAATTATGAATAAAACCTCTTTTATTTAGAATATATAGTAATCTATATTATAATATCTATGAGGGCTAGGTTGATTGATAAGAATTTGGGCACTTACCAAGAGGAGACCTAGGTTTAAACCTCAGGGGCATGCCCAATTTGGGCAAAGGTAGTAGTCTGACCTGAGTCCGCTAAGTGTGCACCAACTCGATGATAGTGGTACCATCCTCAAGCCACTAGAGGTCTCCTTCACTCTAAGCCATGTTTACCAAGATGAGGTAGGGATTATAGTGGTAGCACCATGATTTGATGCTACGATCGGAGGCAATGCAACTTGACCTTGTGACCAGTTGTTTAAAAAGGAAAGGTAGTTGCCAATTCCTCTATGTATCACAAAACAATCTATATTATAATTATATATTATAAACCTCTTTTATAATATATAATCCTTCTATTATAATTATAAATAAAATCTCTTTTATTTATAATATATAATAGTTTATATTATAATTATATTATAAACTTATTTTATAATATATAATCCTCTTATTATAATTATAAATAAAACCTCTTTTATTTATAATATATAATAGTTTATATTATTAATATATAATCCTCTAAATATATTATTAATAAAATCTCTTTTATTTATAATATATAATAATCTATATTATAATTATATATAATAGTCCTTAGGATCAATCTTATAAATTGCATAGCTATTTTTTTGTAAGAAAAATTTGTAAAAGTTACCTTTAACAAACCCATTGCTTTTATGCCCTAAGGCTCATCAGAGAGGGTCATGACATCCTACCACCTTGGGGCTAAACACCGTCTTTGGTGTTTTCTGTAAAAGCATCTTTGCATAAACAAAGTTAGATGATCAAGGATAATATCCAATTTTTGTTCTATTGAGTTGAAATAAGATCTCCTCATCCTCTGTGAGTATCAACATTACATTTGCTTTATAAGATGTGTAACATTAATAATTGAACAACATAAGTAGTGATATTCTTTCTCAAAAGCTATCCAAGAGGAGGTTTTGTTCATAATTCTCTGTGTCCTTGTTCTTGCAAGGTAAGAGAAGGAATTATAACAATTTATGCACAACACATTACCTCATGCTACCAATTCTAGGTAGGAATACCCTATCCTTAAAGCATAAGAGTCTAATATCCATGCTGAAATCTCACTTTTGCAAAATTTCCTTTATCTTTATCTTGAAATTTATCAAATATCTCACCTAGAGATCGAATTTCCTTGGATTTTTCTATTAAATCCAAGGAATTTCAAGTTAGATTGTTGTGTGACTCCTCTAGGGTTTGAAGCTAAACATGGTTTTATTCTTCCTAACCTCAAAATTTGCTCTCTAGATGGATTATTTATGCCTTCAAGTGTTTATTGAACTCAAAATTTGGTTCATTATTTAACTAACTTAAGGAGAGGATCCCATAACCCTCTTTAGAGTAGATTTCCTACCTACTTCTCTTCAGATAAGCAAGTTCAAATCTAAATAATGGATCTCCATATCTATTCTTAAGTATGATTAACTTAACTAAAATTAGTCACTTCACTTATGACGAGGTAACCTAAGGTATTTGTCTCACCTTTATTGATGAGATAGCTAAATTTATCCATCCTCATATTTACTATGAGTTGACTCTATCCATCTATATCACATGAGATAGCTAAAGTTATCTTTATCATTTTTACTATGAGTTGACTCTATCCGTCTATCTCACCTAAGATAAGTAAAGTCATCTATCTTATTTTTACTATGAGCTAACTCTATCCATCTATCTCACCTGAGATAGCTAAATTCATCTTTCTCATTTTTACTATGACCTGAATTTATCCATATATATCACCTAAGATAGCTAAAGTCATATTTCTCATTTTTACTATGAGATGACTCTATCCATCTATCTCACCTGAGATAACTAAAGTTAGCTATAATTTTTTTACTATGAGCTGACTCTATCCATCTATATCACTTGAGATAGCTAAAGTCATCTATCTCATTTTTACTATGAGCTGACTCTATCCATATCTCAATTGAGATAACTAAAGTCATCTATCTTATTTTTAATATGAGTTGACTCTATCTATCTATCTCACTTGAGATAGCTAAAGTCATATTTCTCATTTTTACTATGAGTTGACTCTATCCATCTATCTCACTTGAGATAGCTAAAGTTATCTATCTAATTTTTAGCTTCTTTCATTCATGAATGGCTAAGGTTATGCTTGCTTTATGCAAGGTAGCATACCAGAGTAAAGTTGATTTTCCTAGGATCAATCCTTAGCTTATCCAAGGAAGCTTCTAGCCCGTCATACCTAGATTCTTATCTAGAGAAGCTTATAGTCCCATGACTATGTGCTTTGACTTCAAGCAACTAGTAGTTCAAGGTCTTCTTGGCTTCAACTTAACTAAGCAAAGGCCTATTATAGAAAGATACCTATCCCTTAGCACATTCCAAGGGAAACTCTAGTCCATTGTTTCCTAGGGTTCCTTTCATGCAAGCGTCTCATCCTACGCCTTACTGCTCTGATACCATATGTAACACCCCAGAACCCAACTAGTTTAAGGGATGTCACTTTTTATTGTTATATATATTTTTAAATTAATTAATAAAAAAATCTATCATAACTTAACAACCACAAAGTTTATCACATTTAGAACAAATAAAGAACAATATAAACCAAGCATTAAATAAAATCAAAACATGAAAATTAACTAGCAAAAGATATATTAAAAGCAACTATGGAAACCAACATAAAAATATACATTAAATCAAGATAAAAGAGAGATTCAATACCCATAACACAATATATACCCTGGGGAAAACCCTTATGGGAAAACCTAGCCTCAAATACATTTCATATATTGCATAAATTTGGTCTTTTACAAATACTAGTTTCCTTAAACCCTATCTCCCAAATGTATGCCAATACAATGCGTAGGAACTCCCAGTTATTACAACTTTACCATGAATTACTCTTTTAATCCACATTCTCCAATTCCAATTATCAAACCAACCATATTTTTAGTTAATCTCATAATACAATTTCCACTTATCAAACTAACTAAAATACCATAACTTTAGTTAATCTCATATTAAAATTTCCACTTATAAAACTAAATAAAGTCCCATACCTTTAGTTAATCTCATATTACAATTTCCACTTATCAAACTAACTAAAGTCCCATACCTTTAGTTAATCTAATAATACAATTTTTACTTATCAAACTAACTAAAGTCCCTTACCTTTAGTTAATATAATAATACAATTTCTACTTATTAAACTAACTAGAGTCCCATACCCTTAGTTAATCTAATAATATAATTTTCACTTATCAAACTAACTAAAGTCCCATACCCTTAGTTAATCTAATAATACAACTTCCACTTATCAAACTAACTAAAGTCCCACATCCTTAGTTAATCGAATAATACAATTTGCACTTATCAAACTAACTAAAGTCCCATACCTTTAGTTAATATAATAATACAATTTCCATAAGTATTGAATGTAAACTATGGTATTCACGTACCAAAAAATCCACCATATTGCAATATAAACTAGGTTATCTACCCTATAACATAACCCACAATTATTCCATGAACTACGTTAGCTAACCATAATTTAATATTTTCTCTAAATGTTAAACCATTATAACATCAATATTTAAACTCATTTATGCTAAACCATTATAACATAAATATTTAAACTCTATGTTAAACTATTATAACATAAATATTTAAACTCTATGTTAAACCATTATAACACAATTATATATATTTTTAATATAATCAATGTTAAACAACTATAACATAATTATATTTTTATTTTAAATACAATCTATGATAAACAACTATAACATGATCATATTTTCCTTTCAAATATAATCTATGTTAAACAACTATAACATAATTATATTTTTCTTTAAATACAATCTATGTTAAACAACTATAACATAATCATATTTTCCTTTTAAAGAAAATCTATGTTAAACAATGATGGGGATCTACAAATAGCTCACAACAGATTCATAAATTTCATTGAACAGTTGGAAATAATTTACAATATTAGCAGCAGTCTGCAATTTAAAACTCCATCTTGAAAGATAGTTTATTTTCTTTTCTCTTACAGCATCTTCTGCCCAGGAAGAAAAACAGTCTAAACTGGTCCAAAATCGCCCTCTTGCCTTCATGACTACAACTATGGCTCAACAGTTCTCCGACCCTTGTGCATGCCTTCACTCGCCCTTTTAAAATCTCTGGCATGACTCTTCGTTTTCCTTTTTTGACCCTTCATTTCATTTCTTGTGCCTCTTTGTTGTCTTCGCCTTCGAATGCCTTTCTTTTTGATCCTTGATCTTCGTCTGCTTTCACTACACCTCAATGCCACGTGCTTTCAGTGCTGCCACTGTAGGCTCTATCCACCTGTCAACCATTGATGACATTTGGTATACCATCGCTCGGTAGATTCTTCTGTAACGACCCTTGTAATCGCCTGCGCTTTCTTTTCCTTCGTTGGTCGCAAAAATGTGACATGTCGCGATATCATGAAACTTTCGGCTTCCCTGTCTTCCAGCCTTCTTTGAGTCACAAAAATGCGACATGTCATGATACCGCGACACTTTTGACTTCTCTACCTTCTTGCCTTCTTCGAGTCACAAAAATGTGACATGTCGTGATATCGTGACACTTTCGGCTTCCCTGCCTTCCTACCCCCTTCAAGTCGCAAAAATGTGACATGTCGTGATATCATGACACTTTTAGCTTTCCTGCATTCCTGCCCTCTTTGAGTCATGAAAATGCGATATGTTGCAATATCGCGACACTTTCGGCTTCCCTACTTCCTGCCCTTTTCGAGTCACAAAAATGTGACATGTCGTGATATAGTGACACCTTTTCTCCCTCACGCCTTCTCTTGTCCTTGGGTCACAAAAATGTGACATGTTGCGATATCGCGACACTTTTTCTCCCTTGTGCCTTCTCTCATCCTTGGGTCGCGAAAATGCGACATGTCGCGATATCGCGACACTTTTTCTCCTTTGCGCTTTCTCTTGTCCTTGGGTCACGAAAATACATGTCATGATATCGTGACACTTTTTCTACTTTGTACTTTCTCTTGTCCTTGGGTCGTGAAAATGCGACATGTCGTGATATCGCGACATCTTTCCCTTCTGGCTCATCTTTCTCCTTTTCGATCACGAAATCATGACATGTCGTGATATCGCAACATCTTTCCTTTCTGCCTTCTCCTTGCCTCTAGGGTTACGAAATCGTGACATGTCATGATATCGCGACAGTTTCCTTCCTTGCTTCCTTTCTGCTTCTTCGATCGCGATTTCACGACATGTCACGAAATCGTGACATTTTCCTTCCTTGCTTCCTTTCTGCTTCTTTGGTCATGAAATTGCGACGTCACGAAATTGTGACATTTTCCTTCCTTGCCTCCTTTTTGCTTCTTCGGTCTCGATTTCGTGACATGTCACGAAATCACGACATTTTCTCCTCTACGCCTTTCTTGTCTTCTTTCGGTCGCGATTTCGCAACATGTCATGAAATCACAATATTTTTGCTCCATGCCTCCTTTCACCTTCTTGAGTCACGAAAACACGACATGTCGTGATATCGAGACACTTTTCTCTGTCGCGATATCGCGACATCAAGGCAAACACTTAGAATTTTTTTTTTCGATGCAATATTGCTCTGCTGCCACCGGATGCTCCTACATCAAAAAACTATAACATAACCATATTTTTCTTTAAATACAATCTATATTAAAAAACTATAACATAATCATATTTTCCTTTCAAATACAATCTATGTTAAACAACCATAACATAATCATATTTTCTTTAAATACAATCTATTTAAAAAAAACTATAACATAATCATATTTTCCTTTCAAATACAATCTATGTTAAACAACCATAACATAATCATATTTTTATTTAGATACAATCTATTAAACAACTATAACATAATCATATTTTCCTTTCAAATAAAATCTATGTTAAACAACCATAAAATAATCATATTTTTCTTTAAAATCTATGTTAAACAACTATAACATAATCATATTTTCCTTTCAAATATAATCTATGTTAAAAAACTTTAACATAATCATATTTTTATTTAAATACAATCTATGTTAAACAACTGTAATATAATCATATTTTCCTTTCAAATATAATCTATGTTAAACAACTATAACATAATCATATTTTTCTTTAAATACAATCTATGTTAAACAACTATAACATAATCATATTTTCCTTTCAAATACAATCTATGTTAAACAACTATAACATAATCATATTTTTCTTTAAATACAATCTATGATAAACAACTATAACATAATCATATTTTCCTTTCAAATACAATCTATGTTAAACAACAATAACAATCAAATTTTTCTTTTTAAATGCAATCTATGTTAAACCACTATAGCATAATGTATATTTTCCTTTTTAAATGCAATCTATGTTAAACCACTATAACATAATGCAAAAGAACCTCTATAACATAATGCAAAAGAGAGGTCCTAAATTATTGCGTGCCTCACAACTCGACATTCAATCATACTTAGTCAATTGTCAGAGACTGACCCAACCAACTTGAGGATGCCACATGGCCTACATGGAATGAAAGGCAATGATCCAAAACTAAACCAAAGTTATACATCTTCGAGGTACCCCAACTGGTGTACAATGACCATCAAGGATGGTCAATATGACCATCGAGCAGTGGTCATACTACTGAGGGGAGCTATCTTTTCTATAAGCCTCATCCCACTTCTTGCACGATAAGTGTGGGACAAATACAAAAAGGAGGGTTTTGGGACACCGATGTACAACAATAAAACTTTGGTGACAACAACTAGTCAGGAATCTAGGTGTCAAACAATGAATTTTACATGATCTTGAACAATCAACGATCCAATAACCAGATGTCACAAACCCTAGTAACTGGTTCCAAGTGGCTTAATTCCCATATGGCCAAGCACCTTATATGTTTGACTAACTTCATAGGGGGTTTTGGCTCCTATAACTCATACCACTATAGTGGTACTCCCATGTGGAACTTAACCAAAGAATAATCCATAACTTTCTTCTCCTTATAGTGAATTCCTAGGTGATACCACTAGTTTTAGAAATCATCATGTATTGAGGGTTCTTTGGAGAAGTCCTATAATTAAAGTTTTACATCATACTAATAATTAAATTAGGGTGACTGCTCTAGAGGATTCAAACGACTGAATAAAATGTCACTGCCCACTTCGATTGAACTCTACTATAAAAAATAGGAGTATTCTACACACTAAAGGGGAGAAACTAGGGATTCATAGAGGATAAACATAGGTGCATTCAATTTATGAGGGTATCAAAGAGATAGGTTAATCTTCGATGAACATGAATGTGTTGTCATCAATATGAGAAAATGACAATTCTGTAGAGGGGAAAAATTACCCTACCACGTACAATTCTCAAGGCTGGATTCGCAAGAGAGAGACTTCAGGTGAACCATGGTGGTATGTTGATCTCTACACTTGGTGCTAGGAGAATAAGGGTTCACAAAGAATGGATTTAAGGACTCCCTCTAAGTCCATGGGATTTTCAAGTTTGTTTGATGTATTCTTTTGAAAACAATCACCTATATTTGGCCTTTCTAGATCTATGCTATAAAAGATAAAGGACAATGTAAAAATATAGAATGCAATAAGATAAGGGCTAAACCTAGTATGATTATTTTATTTGAATGCTTTTTCTAACCCTAGGATTTCAAGATAGAAAATCTTTAATCAAGGGTTCAAGAAAAGATGCACAAACGTTATTAACCCTAAGTGCACACTATATGTTGTTTATATTTTAATGCCTAGAAATCAATTAAATATATTTCTCTCAAATCATATCTAGGATTTACAACAAAATTAGAAGATACCCAACAAACAACCTAAATATTAATTGAAACACTTCGCTTATCCGATGATTGATCCTTGCTTTTATCCCTTTTCCAATGATATCAACAATTCCTGTTCCTATAATATAACTTGGCATACACTTGAAAAATATAATCAATGTTAGGGGACCTGCTTAGGCCACAATTAAATAGTGCTTAGAGGTGCAACAATCAATCCCCCTAGGTCATTTTAGTTGACCTTTAGAAACATAAGCAAAAATTGACCTTTGGAAGAAATCAAACATATCAAGATATAGCAAAATAAAATGATAGAAACACAAAATAAAATGTGACACTATGCTCTATATGCAACCTAGAATGCAAGTATGAAGTTTGAAACAAAAAATTACCCCCAAACATTGTCTGGGTGAAATCACACCTCGTAATAGGCAATCGTTATTTTGCACAGGTGAAATCATGCCCTGTAGAGAGCTAAGTGTGATTTGTAGAAACTATGCAAAAATAGAATAAATATGTGAAGGCTCGATTATGTCAATCAAAAAATCTAAACATGCACATAGAAGAGCAAATTCACGTGGTAGAGAGTGCATAAGCAAACAAAAAGGTTGAAACCTCCCAAATAGTTGATCTCTTCTTAGGGCTCCAACACCAATCCACCAAAGAGAACAACGACAATTAACAATCCAATGCAGTAGAGAACAAATCAAACTTCACATTTTAAAATTAGCTTTCTTGTAGGAGAAGAAGAAGAATGCAGACCAATAAGCAAGCACGTAAACACTTTGCAATAATCATGAAAAATCATTATCATCAATTGTCGTTGTGCTCTAAAAATGATTTCAAACCCTCCTTATATAGCAGATTTGAAAGCAAGAATGGGAAAAAAAACTAAGGGATGATGTAAAAAATGCCAAATCCAAAGAATTAGGATTTTCTTAGGAAAAATTCTAAAAAGGTGAAATCATGCCCTATCAAGGTTGACCACAATTTTACCCTATGCAAAATCGCATCCCGTCAAGGGCGAGCACTATTTTGCATAGAGAGGCAAAAAGGTAAAAGAGGGGAGGAAAAGCCTAACCCTTGCTCTAGGAAATTCTAGGGGGTCTAGAGGGTTAAGGGAAGATTGCCCACTAAAGTGGATCAATTTTTCATGTCTACATTTTACCCCCTCTTTGATGCATTTAAGGCCAAGTAAATGCATCAAAGAAATATGCATATATTTATGGGTAAGAAGATAACAAAAACAGATAAGGGGTGGCTAGGTTTGGGTAAAGGGATGGTGCAAAAGGGGTCACAAAGGACATGATGGAATTTTGCACACCAGGCAAGACATTACTTCCATTAATGCCTCAATGACTAGGGTGCACCCTCAAGTTTTACAAGGAGTGAAAATTCCTTAAGAAACTCGAAAAAGAAAAATAAAGAAAAGCAAAAAAGAGGAACATAGAGAACACAACAAGCAAAAAAAAAATATATCAAAGACCACTAGGTACAACATGAATCGAATGTAGCTAGCATAAAATGCATGTATGAATAGAAGAAATGGAAAGAAAGAAGGGAAGAGAAGAGAAGAACAAGAAGAAGAAGATCCAAAGGTTAACTATAGAAAGTGAGAGAAGCTGATAAAGAACCCTAAATAAAGGATGTTATACCCAAAAGGAGGTCTGGGTGTGGAGTAAAAACCTGTTATGGGTGTAGTACTCACTAATATGGGTGGATGGGCAAAATATGGAGCATAACCCGCTATGGATGACTACTCAAATAATTAAATAATGGAGTGTAACCCGTTATGGATGATTGATCGATAGTGACTATTATGGGATTATTACCCGCTAAAATGTATGTCGAGACTTGTTGAAATGGTCAAGGAGCTTATAATTTAATGGGGTGTTGAGCCCGTTGAGTCAAAATAAGCATAAATCGATAGGGGAATATGCTATTGCTGATGTGAATGATGAATTTAGAAAGTACTACCCGATAGGGGTGTGTAAGTATATATATATATATATATATATATATATATATATATATATAGAGTCAAATGAACATAATGCAATGTGAATGTGCTAGAAGAAAAGAGAGGAAGAAAATGAGGAGTAAATAACTATGCATGTGTACCCCCAGCTTTATGTTTTAGCAAGTGAAAAGTAAAGAGGGAGGATATATGCAAACAAAGGAGAGAAGAAAATATATCCTTATCTAAACAAAGAAGACAAAGGAGAAATAAGAATCATGCAAAGGACAAGGACATACCAAAATAGGATTGCATTCCTTGAATTTGGAGATAAATGATGATCATTGAAAAATATTTCAAAGTCAAGGAATACAAGAAGAAGAGAGAAGAGAAGAAAAGAGAAAAGGAATATGAGAAGAGAAGAAGGGATGAAAATGCATGGGTCCTAGGTTGGGGATTCGTTAGGCATAAGAACCCTAGTGAGAGTGTGATGCATATGAGCTAAAACCTAACTAGGTATTATCACATACCATTGCTGTGAACCCCCATAAGCTATATGAACAAGAAACCATGAGAACATAGCCATGCAATAATGACAAGCAAAAGTACAAGAAAAAAAATGTTATAAAATCATATCATGTAATATGAGCAAGCAAGCAAATGTAGTATGGTATAAGCTATATGTAAAAATGTAGTGCAGTGATGGGTCAAGCATAATATATTTATAAATGCATTATATTCATAGGTTCTTTAAATTTTTTACCATCAAGAGAAGCCAAATGATATGCACCTAAGCCAAACTTGGCAATTATGACAAAGGACCCTAACCAATTGGGATGAAACTTGCCATGAAGATTAGCACGAGTATTGGTGTTCTTCTGGTTTTCATTGAGGATAATGTCCCCAACCTCAAAATAATGATTGTAAATTTTCTTAGAATAATATCATCAAAGTCTATCCTGATAGGCTCGCAAATGCTCTAAGGTATGAATACGCTTTTCATCCAACATATCCAATTGGTGCAAATGGTCTACACGATACTCATCATCGACCTTGACATCTTGCAACAATATGCACAATGAGGGAACCTCAAGATCAAAAGGAAATACTACCCCAAAACCATATACCAAGACATATGGTGAGGCCGCTATGGGAGTACGTACATTAGTACGATAGGTCCACAAGATAGAATAAAGCTGGATATGCAAATCATGATAGATATTACTAACCAAATTATTCAATATCCTAATCAAGGACTTGTTGGATGCTTCAAATTATCCATTACCCTGAGGGTAATAAGGAGTTGACCACTTGTGTTGAATCTTGTACTTAGAAAAAATATTATGTACATCCTTATTCTTTAAAGGAGTGCCATTGGCAAAAAAAAATCATCAAAGGAATCCTGAATCTACAAAGAATTTGGTTGAAGATGAACTTAGAAACTTGGGTTCCAATCACCATGGACAGTGGCATGGCTTCAACCCATTTAGTGAGATACTCAATTGCAATAATGATAAAATTATGACCATTATATGAAACTGGGTTAACTTTCCCAATAATTTCCAATTTCTACATAGAGAATGGCCAACGAGAAGAGATAACCTGAAGGTCTTGAGAAGGAGCATGACCAAGATAATCATGGTGTTGACACTTGTTGAAGCACTGAACATAGTCACATGCATATTTCTCCATGGAAAGCCAATAATACCCCATTTGAAGGAGCTTCTTGGTAATATCATTGTCATTGAAATAGCCTCCACATGAACCTACGTGACCATCACTAAGAGCAAGCTGGGCTTCATCGAAGTTAAGACATCATAAGAGGATACCTTAAAAAGAATATCAATACAAAGTATTGTTGATTATGAAAAATCAACACACTCTTTTGTAAAAAATCTTATGCTAGTTGCAATCAAAACCATCAGACATCGAACCATCATCAAGAAAATTAAAGATGTCAATATACCATGGTTAAGATGGGTAAGCTTTGATGGTCAAACAATATAGCGAAACAAGACAAGATCCAAGTGATGCAGGTTCTCAAAGTTGTCTAACGATAATAGATGCTTTATCATCTTCTAACTCTAGAGGAAACAAGGATGTAGCAGTAGCCATGACATTCACATGGTGGTTTGAGGATCTAGGAACATAATCTATGGTTACTCAATAAAAAAAGGACAACTTAGTGACAATCTCCTTGTAAGGTTTAATTTTATCATCTTGAGTCTGATAAGCATCGTAAATCTAATTAACCACAAGTTGATAGTCACCAAATATCGAAAGGACTCTAACCTGCAAGGCTAGAGCTACTCTAAGACCAAGAATCAAAGCTTTGTACTCTGTAGTATTATTCATGCACGAGAAACAAAGTTTGAAGGTCAGGGGATGAGTTGCCTTTATGGGGTGACTAGAATGAATCTAACACCAACATCCTTCATGCATTGGGCTCCATCAAAAAATAAAGTCCAAGACTCAAAATCTTCAATTTCAACATTGAATCACTCATCGAGAAACTCAACAACTATAGGATGGACAATTTCTAAGGGAGCAGAGGCTAAATGATCAACAATCATCGAACCCTTAATAGCATTTTGACCTATGAAATTTAAATCAAACTCACTAAGGGCCAGCACCCATTTAGCAGCTTGACCTAAAATGTGGGGCTTAGACATCAAATAGCACAAAGGATCAAACTTTACAACTACCAATATCTTATGGATGAGCATGTAGTGTCTTAAATTTTGAGAAGAAAACACTATGGTAAGGTAAATATTATCTAAGGGAGTGTACTTGGTTTCATAGCTAACCAAAGTTCTACTAATATAGTAGATAGCTCACTCTTTGTTTTGATCATCATGTTGGGTCAATATGGCTTCAAAAGTGTGAGCAATAAATACAATGTAAAGAATCAAATGCCTACCAGGTACAGGAGGAATTAAAATAGGTGGGGAGCTGAGATACTATTTGAGATAATCAAAAGCTTTTTGACACTCAAAATACCATCAGAAGACTACATCTTTCTTAAGAATCTTAATAAAGGGTTGACACTTATCGGCTAACTAGAAAATGAACCGATGGATAGACTGGAGTTTGCCTTGAAGACTACGTCGTTTAGTCTGGGTGCAGGGAGGAAGTACGTTAGTGATATTCATTATCTTAGTGAGATCCACTTCAATGCCTCATCTAGAAACTATGAAGCCTAACAACTTGCTAGATGTGACCCCGAAAACACACTTAGTATGTTTAATATGAACCTTGTATTGTTGAATCCTTTCAAATATTCACCTTAAATCACGAACATGATACTTTTGTTCTATGGAGCGAACTAGGAGGTTGTCCACATAGTCTTGGAGAATATCATGTATCATGTTATGGAAAATATAATTCATGGACTGCTGATAGGTAGATCCTATTTTTTTCAAGATAAAAGGCATGACATTATAGTAGGTACCCCCAAAAGTAGTGAATGTTGTCTTGGATTGGTCCTCAGGGGTAATAAAAATATGATTATAGCCTAAAAAACCATCCATGAGTGAGACCATCCCACGTTTTGCAGTGAAATATATAACCTGATCTATGTTGGGTAATCGAAAATCATCCTTGGAACATGATAAATTAATGTCCTAAAAGTCAATACATATTTTGATTGTTCCTTCATTCTTAGCTATAGGAACAATATTGGATATCTAATAAGAATAGTCTTTAGCTTTCATAAAATCGGCATCAAGGAGTTTCTGGAGCTCTTCCTTGACTAGGTGACCTTATGATGAATCTTCCTAAGTTTCTACTAAATAGGCTTAGCACTAGGTTTGACTACCAAATGATGCATAACAAGGGAGGGATCAAGCCCTAACATGTTGACATATGACCAAGCAAAGATATCTTGGTATTCTTTTAACAAATTGGTCAATTCCTCCTACTCGTCCATGGACAAGGCTTTACCTAACTTAAGGATTCTAGGGGCTTCCTCAAATCCTATATTCACATCTATGGTATCCTCAATAAGGATGGATAAATCATCCTAAAGAGTAGGTGGGGCAAGAATCACTCCTAATTTCTCAAGTTCATCGAAAGACATAGAACCAAAGTCCACTTGAGAACTAGAAGACTCAACCTACATAACACAAGGGACAAACCTGTCAAATTAGACATCATTATGAGGTGGATCCTCATATTTGACATACTGATAAAGGGTTAGAACTGAAAAAGAAGGAGAGGGTGGCCCCTCATCCTCAATACTTTACTCTAAACCTTGATGAGATTCATCCAAGAGAGATTCTTGAATAGAAGAGTTGACTTGATCCTATGATGAGATATTGATTGGTGATTCCTTATCCAAATTTTTGAGTTGTTTAGCTTGGTTAGATAAGAAATCTGATAAATTGAGCTAGATCATCCAGTGAGAAAAATTCAAATGGGTGAGGATCGCCCAAGATAGAAACAGGTTGATTTTTAAATTCAAATTTTACACATTGATGAAATGTAGAAGGGACAACCTCCATCACATGGTCCAAGGACGTCCAAGAAGAATATTAAAAGATGTAATACAAGATACCACATAGAATAATGTATCTAAAATATTAGGTCCAACCTTGAGGGGAAGTGATATGGTACCACAAGCTTCTTGGGACTCATTGTTAAAATTTTTAATGATATCACAAAATTTAGTTAAATATTCCTCTTTTAATTTAAACTTTTGAAAGAAATTATATGTGCATAAATTAAGGGAAGAGCCATTATCAATCATAACTCTCTTGATAAAAGTATCCCTAATAAATGCAATGATGTAAAGAGAAGAATCTTCTTGCAAGTTCGAGAAAGAAATATCAACATCCAAGAATGTGAGATGATGTATCCCAAGATAACTTAAAACATTGGCCATATCACTAGGGGAAATATCTAGAGGGACAACTTGTTGTTTTAGAACATTTATTAAGGCTTCTCCATGAGTAGGAGAATTCTGCAAAAGTTCCAAAAGAGAAATATTTGCTGAGAAATTGATCTCCTATTGAGATCGCTGGATCTGTTGATTCTGTACTAACTTTTTAAAGTAGTTGTTATCATACCAACCATGTTTTTATCATAATTATGTGGTACAATTCTATAATATACTTGATTAGCTACCTGTTTGATCACATTTTGATTAACAAATGATTTTTTTTGATCACTTGGAGATTGAGAATTTCCTATATCAAGACATCCTGCATCAATCAAATATTAGACCACATATTTTAACTTCTTACAAGAATTGGTCCAATGTCCCTCCACTCTATGATATGCACAATGCTGACTTGCATTATACCAAATAGATGTAATATCTGGTTGTCTTATGAGAGACAATTCAATTGCATTGGCTTATAAAAGTTTTTTAAAATTGCTTCCATAGACATATTAAGTTTTGTAAAATTCCTTTGTGGAGGTGAAGTACTATATTTTGTAGGTCGTTAGTAACAATGTTAACAGGTCTACTATCCATTGCACTATAACCTCTAGTGTGTTTATTTTTATATTGATACTTAGCATGTTTCTCTTCTTTGATTTTGAGTTGGATTCTTCTGGTAAGAGCTCATTCTACTTTTCTTGCTACATCAATTGCTTGATCAAAATATGTAATAGTAGTAGTCTCTAATGCATAAGATAATTGTTCTTGCAAGCTTCCAATAAATGTATCAAGCATATATTTTGGAGGTAAAGTATATCTCAAGCATCCTACTAAATTTCTCCAATGGGCTAAAAATTCTAAAAACTTTTCCTCTTTACCTTGTTTTAAATTATAAACATCTTTCATTGTTACTTCCTTTTCAATATAAGCACCAAACTATTGAACAAATAATTTTACTATTTCTTCAAAGTTCTTAAAAGAATAATTAGGCAAAAAATAATACCACTCTAGTGCCATACCATCAAGACTCTTAGAAACTATATTTAATAACATGTCATCATAAATGAGATGATTGCAAGCTGTTCTAAATCTTCTTAAATGCTCTATTGGATCTTATTTTCCCTTGTAAATAGTTAAAAATGGTATGGAAAAATGCTTAGGATAAGGTCTAGCAGTAAAAATAAGATCCAATAGATGATTACATATTTCCTTATAATTGTAAGTAAAACTTAAGGGCTGAATCATCTCAACTTTTGAAACCAATTGATTTACCATATTTATCAAATTCTGCACTTCTAGATTATTGTTATGCAATGTCCCCAGATTCTCGAAGGGAGGAGTGTTGGAAAGGTTGATACTGTTGTGGTATGTGGTATCTTGTTGAAGAGGATAACTAAAATTTGGTGGAATAGAGGCAACAATATTGAGATAAGTAGATTGAGGAGGAAACTAAAAATTTTGAATGACACTACTAGTTGGAGGAGCTTGTAGATTCCTTCCAACGTTGGTGGTTATAGTAGTGGTATAAGTTGGATGATGAACATGATTACCATGATTCAAAGATTCACTCAAGGAGTTATCATGAGATGGTCTAACTTCCTCAAGTAGGGCTTCTTCCTCTAAAGTTACATCCAAGGTATGCTTATGATATTTATAAAAGGTCCATACATACTCAAAAGATTTGAAGATAAGGTTCCCATCGGGTCCCTTAATAGGATAAAGACTATTATCAATCTCTTCTTCCTCAAGGTTAGGATTTTATCTATCAATTTTATCATTCTCTTAGAAAATATCATCAAACCTAAAAATATTTCTTCCATTCCTAAGGTTGGAAGCCATCGAAAAAAGAAGGAAAGACTAGGGCAAAAGTAAGGAACTAATACCAATGAAGACAAGCACCAAAAATTATGTTTTTAATGTTTTCTTCTCTAGCACACAAAATTAATGATCTTGATTAAAGTTTTAAAAGGAAAATTAGGTGTTCACGTTGGGTTCACCAAAGATGTAGAGGGGGAAAAATACCCTGTCACATACAATTCTCAAGGTTGGATCCGTAAGATAGATCCTTGAGGTGAATTACGGGGGTATATTATTCTCTACACTCAGTTCTATGGGGGAGGGTTCACCAAGAATGGCTTTAAGGACTCACTCCAAGTCCACATGATTTTCAAAAATGTTTGATGTATTCTTTTGAAGAAAATCACCTATATTTGGCCTTTCTAGATCTATGCTATAAAAGATAAAGGATAATGCAAAAATACAGAATGCAAGAAGACAAGGGTTATTCCTATTATGATTATTTCTTTCAATGCTTTTTCTAACCCTAGGATTTCAAGACAAAACCTTTAAGCAAGGGTTTAAGAGAAAATGCACAAACAATATTAACCCTAAGCGCACATTATATGTTGTTTATCTTTGAATTCCTGGAAATCAATTAAACATATCTCTCTCAAATCAGATATAAGGTTTACAAAAAAAATAGAAGATACCCAAAAAACAACCTAAATATTAATTGAAAAACTTATCTTATCTGGTGATTTATCCTTGCTTTTATACCTTGTCCAATGATATCAATAATTCCTATTCCTGTAAGATAACTTGAAAAACACTTCAAAATATAATCATCATTAGGGGGTCTACTTAGGCCACTATATAACAGTGCTTGGAGGTGCAATAGTCAAGCCCCCTACGTCCTTTTAGTTGAATTGTAAAAATAGAAGCAAAATTTGACCTTTGGAAGAAATCAAATATATCAAGATATAGTAGAATAAAATGATAGAAAACATAAAACATAGTGTGAAGCTATGCTCTATATGCAACCTAGAATGCACGTATAAATTTTAGAATAGTAAAATACCCCTAGACATTATCTGGGTGAAATCGCACTCTATAACAAGTGATCATGATTTTACACAGGTAACATTATGCCCAACAAAGAGCCATACGTGATTTTGTAGAAACTAAGCAAAAACATAATAAAGATGTGAAGGCTCGATTATGTCATTCAAAAAATCTAAACATGTATGTAGAAGAGTGAATTCACCTAGTAGAGGGTGCATAAGCAAATACAAGGGTTGAGACCTCCCAAATAGTTGATCTCTCCTTAGGGCTCCAACACAAATCCACTAAAGCAAGCAACAACAATCAACAATCCAATGCAACAAAGAATAAATCAAACTTCACACTTTAAAATTAGCTTACTTGTAGAAGAAGAAGAAGGATGCAGACCAATTAGCAAGAACTTAAACACTTTACAATAATCATGAAAAATTATTATCATCAATTGTCATCGTTCTCTCAAAATGATTTCAAATCCTACTTATATAGTGGATTTAAAGATGAGAACGAGTGGGAAAATTGAGGAGGACCAACATAAAACACACCAACTCTAAAGAATTAGGGTTTTATTAGGAAAAATACTAAAAATGTGAAATTGCACCTCGTCAAGGCCAACCATGATTTTATCCTATGAAAAATCGTGCCTCGTCAAGGGCGAGAGTGATTTTGCATGGAGAGGGAAAAAAGGTAAAAGATGGTAGAAGAAGCCTAATACTTACCCTAGGCAAGTCTAGGGGGTCTCCTAGAGAGTTTAGGGAAGATTGACTACTAAAAGTAGATCAATTTTTCGTGTCTACAACCCCAACCAACCCTCCTAGGGGTTGAATGCATCCCAAAGGTCTGTTTAACTAGGAGGGAAGACATGGTGCAGTGCTTTAGAACGTATCCAAAACAACGATGCACAATAGTTATATTCAAGGTTTTAAAATCCAATACCCAAACTTAGGCTATCAGACCATGAACTTGAAATCATATATTTGTGACCCAAAGTTTTAAAATAAGCATAAGCACAAGCTAAAATAATCGAACCTAGTTTCTAGATGGGTTGATCTTGTCCTAATTCCTCTTTCTCATAATCGCTCCCATATTTTGCATCCCTCATTTTTCCAATGAACTCCTCCACCCCCATTTCTTTTACCCTATTTTATCCATTTATCGAGGCTCAACCTACTCGACCTCAAAGTCCTCCTCCAATAAATTCTCACCTATCTCCTTTGAAGGGCGCTCATGCCCCTATGTCAGGGAGTCTTTTCCTGCATTCAAAACAATCTTCCAACCCTTACCTAGAAAATGGCAACAAATATATATTTTTCAAAATATCAAATTAAATTAAATATTTAATTCTCCCTTCATTAAAACAAACCCAACCATCCTTATCCATAATATGTCAATGAAAGATATTTTTGAGAAACAATATTTAAATTTCATACTTGAAACAAATTTCTTAACTCCAATAAACCATATTTTATTTATATTATATAATCCTCTTATTATAATTATAAATAAAACCTCTTTTATTTATAATATATAATAATCTATATTATAATTATATATTATAAACCTCTTTTTATTTATAATATATAATCCTCCTATTATAATTATAAATAAAATATCTTTTATTTATAATATATAATAGTTTATATTTTCCCCGAATATATAATAGTTTATATTATAATTATATATATTATAAAATTCTTTTATAATATATAATCCTCTTATTATAATTAGAAATAAAACCTCTTTTATTTATAATATATAATAGTTTATATTATAATTATATATATTATTAAGACCCTGTGAAGTCAACCATTCGGAACAAGGGTAGTGATAATTTTACAAATCACGAAAAACATCTCATCTTTTAGGAGCCATATCTTCATGAAGAGTTATCCGATTCAGCTAATTCTTGGACCAACTTGTGCAGAATTTGAATAGCTTTAAAATGAGTGGTCATATGAAAAAAACTAAGCAATATTAAGGGATATATGACCCTATGAAGTCAACCATTTCGAACAAGGACAGTGAGGATTTTTTAAGTCATGAAAAATGAAATTGCAAATATTTGCCAACTAGGGTTAGAACGATGGGAAGAGAAATGAAGGGCTAGGAATTCAACGAGGAAAGACATTCTATCTGGATATAATTTTTTAGCTAAGTTATTTTTTCCCTTTCTTTATCTTAGAAATTGTGCATGAAAAATTTATAAAGTTTTTATCAAATATTATATTTGCTATAGAACTTTTAGATAAATTTCATTAGATTTTGAGTTTTAGTTTCCTTTCCATGGATCGATTTATAGTTAAATTATTAGAATCATCCTTAGTGGTATAGGTTAGTGATATAACCTCAGAGAGATCCTCTTTACTCCAAGATAGGGTAGTTTTTGGTAAATTTAATGGGTATTGGCCAGGGGCTTCAGCCTTGAGAAAATGGATTGTTAGGAGTTGGAAGTCTCTAGGAGTGATTCTATCATTTATTCCTAAAGGTTTCTTCCTAGTCATTTTTCTTCTAGGAAAGAAAGAGAAAGAATTCTAAAAGGGGGTCCTTGGTTTATGGGAAGAGCAGGGCCCTTTCTTATCCACTGGTATGAAGGATTTTTACTGACCAGGGCTCTTCCTCATCCACTAGTATGAAGGATTTTCACTAGAAAATATAAATCTATCCCTAATACCAGCTTGAGTTAGTATGTTTAGGTTAACCATTGAATTTTAGGAAATATATACCTTCAAGACAATAGGAAACACTCTAGGAGAATTCCTTGAGATTTTAGATACAACAAAATATGGATTTTTGGCTATTTATGCTCGAATATTGGTCATGATTGATATAAGTAAAGCTTTACCAGAATCAATCATTATTAAGTATGGGGATAAGATGTGGAACCTGTTGGAAATATGTTGAATATTTTTCATGTTATTCTGGTGGGACTAACACTAAAAGGTACTAGACACTCTGTACCTATACTCATCTGGATTTTAGACCCATATGGGCTTTTAGGGTTACTATATTTGAACCCATGCTTTTTTTCCCATGATATTGTAAAATCCGTGCATGTGCCTTTGTTATATATATCACACTTGCATTAGGGTTTGGAGAGATAGAAGGAGAATATTATTGTATTGGAGATGGTCAAGTTAATGCAATAATAAGATAATAATGTGTTTATTTTTTCTCGATTGAGGGATTCCAAGATAAATATTGTGTAATGTGTGCATATGTTATCTTCTTCTTTTGATTATATTATTTCTCTTTTTCTAATTTAGTTTTTTTGGGCTCCTTATTTCTCTTCATTTGGTATTAGAGCTAGGATTTAGATTTGTTTGAGGAGTAAGGGTTTCATCCTTGTGGTAAATTAATTCTTGAGTGGGAGCCATACGTGAAAGGATCCAAGCAAAGGAGAAATATGAGAAGCATACAAATAGATATTGAGAAATTTAATGGATATAATTTTGAGTTGTGGAAACTCAAGATGGAGGATCTATTGTTTGATAGAGATCAGTGGATTATGGTCTCAAAAATAAAACCAACATCAATGATAGACGAGGATTGGCTAAAAATCGATAGGAAGGCAAGAAGCTCTATCAAATTGTGCTTATTTGATTCAGTATTGTTAAATGTATCTTTGAAGACCACAAAAAATTTGTTATGGGAGAAATTGAGAATATTGTATCAGACAAATTCACTGGTAAATAAATTCTTTCTCCGAAACAAGTTGCATTCACTTCGGATGAATGATGGTGACTCTATGGATGAAAATTAGAATACTTTTAACACTATGGTAAGTCAACTAACCTTTGTAGAAGTAAAAATGTATGAATAGAAAAAATGTATTACTTTACTTTGTTAATTACCTGATTCATGGGATAACCTAGTTATGGCTATCACCAATACTACATATACATTAAAATTAGAGGATATAGTAGGAACTTTGTTGTCCAAGGATATGAGACGAAAATATTTTGAGGATTATCATCAAAAGGATGCCTTTGGTTGTGAGAGGTCGTTCTCAAGAAATAAGAAAATAGAAATTAGGAGAAAATAATCAAGATAAAAGAAATTAAAATCTAGGGGTAAATCAATTACCTTGCAAAAGAGGAAATGCTAGAATTATGATAAAGCATGGCATAATAAAAGAGACTGTAGATCTAAAAAGGCTAATAATAATTGATCATATGATGAAGTAACTTATACAAAAAAGAAGACCACAAATGGAGATTTAGAGGACTTATTCTTAGCTGCATCTTGCTCAACTGAATGCCATGACTCATGGTTAATTGATGTAGGTTCTTCATTTCATATGACTCCTCATAGGGAGGGGTTTAGTGATAATGAAAAGATATATGGAGGTAAAGTCTTCTTGGGAGACAATTCAACATATAAAATAATAGGTCAATGAAGAGTCAAACTAAGGTTAAAATATGGAATAATTAAAACCCTTCCTAATGTGTTGCATATTTAAGGTTTGGCAAGGAATCTAATATCTGTGAGTAAGATGAATGATGTAGGTATGAATGTGGTTTTTATTAAGGATAGTTGTAATATGGTTCATGGATCCTTGGTGTTGGCATGGGGAGTTCATACAGGAACTTTGTTCAGACTTGAGGCTAGCACTATAAGTATTAATTGCAATAACACTTTAGTTGTCGAGGAAAATAATATGACTAAAATGGCTTTGAGTATTCCTATAGAGAATATAATGTTGTGGTATCAACACATAGGGTATATTGGTGAGAAATGAATTTGAACATTGAAAATGAAAGGTATGGCTGAAGGAATTTTTGATTGCCCATTAAATTTTAATTTTTGTGAGCATTGTATTTTTAGGAAACAAACTAGAGTCAAGTTTCCAAGTAGAGCTACAAGGTTTGAAGGAATTCTACATCTAGTTCATAGTGATGTGATTGGACCTACAAAATACCATAATTATATAAATCCATCTATTTTATTACATTTATATATGACTTATTAAGAAATACATGGGTATATTTTCTACGAAAAAAAATTGAGGTTTTTAATAAATTTAAAGAGTTTAAGGCTCTTGTAGAAAATTAGATAGAGAAAAAGATAAAGGTTTTGAGAAGTGATAATGGTGATGAGTATTGATCTAATGAATTTGAGTAGTTTTGCAAGGACTGAGGAATAGAAAGGTAGAGAACAACTCTATATACTCCACAACAGAATGGGATTGTAGAATGGATGAACATGACATTTATGGATAAGGCTACAAGTATGCTAAGTGGTGTAGGATTAAAAAATAATTTTTGGGCAGAAGCTGTGTTAACAACTTGTTATATCATCAATAGATCTCCTACCTCAAATTTGGTGGACAAGAATCCATAGGAAGTATGGACTGGTAAGAAACCCTCTTGCATACATATAAGGGTTTTTGGTTGTGATGCTTATATGTATGTCCTAAAAGAGAAAAGGACTAAGCTAGACTACAAATATGAAAAATGCATATTTGTGAGTTATAGTACTAGTGGTAAAGGATATAAATTGTGGAACCCAAAAAAACATAAGGTTGTTTACAGTCATAATGTGATATTTAGAGAAACAAAAGGGGTTTTAAAATAGGTAATACAACCAAGTAAATAACTAGAAATAATGCATGTAAAATTGGAACAGGAGGAAGAACCAGTGATAGAACCTGAATTACAGAGAGATTTTGAAAAGGAATATTAAGAGAAAGAAGGTGAGGAGGAAGCTGAAGATGCAAAACTTAGAACTCCAATTTTGAGGAGATCAGATCAAGAGAGAAGACTTCTAGACATGTATAGTCCTTCAAATTTTTATTTTGCATTTAACTTATCAGTTACTAATGAATAACCCAAGACTGTAAAGGAGGTATGAAGAACACAAGCTTATATTGAGAGGGGGGTGAACAGTATAAGACCACTTTTTAATTTTTCTTCCAATTCAATATTATGTTGTGTAAATATAGTAGTATCAATAGCAGTAATCAAAGCAATGCACATAAACCATACACAATAGAGACATCACAATTTACGTGGTTCACCCAATGTGGGCTACTCCATGGAGAAAATATTTTACTAAAAATTTCTCAATCAATTTCTTTGGGAATCACTCCCAATTACAATGTTTATGGATCTTTATCCAAAGGAGATGCTGATCCCCTAATCTCAAGTTTGTGGATCTCTTCCATAGGAGAACTCTTTCCCCTTCTACTATGGTTATGTGATCTTCTAGAAGACTTTGTCTCTCTACTGCACTAACTGGTGGACCTCTCTCCACTTGAAGACTCCTCAGTCAGATATGTCTTCAACTGTGTTGGCTATTGGATCTCTATCCACTGAGACTCTATCCTCTGTACTATGTCACCTCCAAAGCTTTGTCAATAGGCTCACTAAGAACCTGATAATAGCTTCACACAAAACCTTCTTAACAAGCTTACACATAACTTGTCCAATGTTGAATAACAAGCTCACACATAACATGTCGAATGCTGAACAACAAGCTCACACAGAACTTGTCCAAAACTGCTTTAGCAAGCTCACCAAGAACTTGCCCAAATATGCTCTAACAAGCTCACCAAGAACTTGCCCAAATCTGCTCCAACAAGCTCACTAAAAACTTGTCCAAACACTGTCCTCAAATCTATCCCAAAAATATCCTCAAATATATCCCAAAGGCCTTCTTAAAGGCTCAATCAATCATGCTCAAGTAGTACTCAAAATGATCTCAACAATGAATGGCAATCTCAACTCAAATTAACTTCATATAAGCATAAAGAGAATTTTTAGAGACTCAATATATTCTAATCTCACTCTTAACCCATATCAATCTCAAATCAACTCATAGAAGCATAAAGAGAATTGTTAGAGACTCAATAAGTTCTAAACTCACTCTCAACCCAAATCAATCTCAACTCAACTAAAATCAACTCATAGAAGCATAAAGAGAACTGTTAGAGACTCAATATGTTTTAATATCACTCTCAACTCAAACTAATCTCAAATCAATTCAAGTCAACCTCAACTCAACTCAAGTCTTATAGAACCATAAAGAGAATTTTTAGAGACTCAATATGTTCTAACCTTAATCTTAAATCAACATAGAATGATGGAATAGTTTGTTTCATAGAACTTGAACAATCACTTCACACATCACTTGACTAGGCTCAATCAACTCAACTCAACCAATCATCATAAGGGACAACTCTTTCTTACACAACCCTAGTCCAAGTATGTATCAACCAACTCAATTGTTTCCAAAAATGCTCAACCACAAATCTCACATAACAATGATACTCATGTTCTTTTCTAACTCAAGTTCTTTCACAACCAATGGGCTTCAATAACAATGCTTATAAAACAAGGTTTAACCTCAACTCTCAAACTAGAAAACCTTGAAGCATTAAACCAATCACTTTCGAAAAGGAAACCACAATCAATCCTTTTCTCTCCAATGATATTTCAGAAATCAACCACTATAAATAGTCAATAGGAGAATGTGACCATACCTTTTACGAATTGAATAAACCTCTTTGGAAATCTGCCACACTCAACACAAAATTCTTTAGCCAATCTTCACAAGGGTTAGTAGATCATAAAATAATAAACATTACTCCACTTTTCAATAATCATCACCAAGGCCTTTAATTGCACAACTTCCTTATCTCTCCTAAAACCACTTGTACCATGAAATAAAATAAATTAAAATATTGCATAATCATTTCACTCCTAAAACCACTTATACCATAAAATAAAATAAATCATAATATTGCATACCTTGTCACCTCATGAAAGAATTAATCCTCTTGAAAAATAACAAGGCAAACTTCACTTTTGGAATCCCTTTGCAAAATAAGAAATATATCTTTACACACACCTTATTTATCCTTCTAAATAAGTTAGTCAAATAGCCCTTGAAATAAGCTTTTCGATGACATATAATATGCCCCATTTCCAAAATAAATTGAAACCTTTACATGTATATATATGCCACCCTCCATTAATTGCACATAGGTCGGCCCTCCATTAATTTAAACTTAAACTTTAACATTTAATATCTTCATCACCGATGGTCCTTTTTCGATGAAACAAAATTCTACCATGGCTTTGAAGAAAAGCCCTTTCCATATAAGCCCACCATGGTTTTAAATAAAACCTTTTATTTTGCCTGCCTTGGTTTTCATAAAAACCCTATATATATCCATGCTCTTCAAAATATCATAGATGATTATCTATGAAGTGATTTCACCACCAAAACTCAATGTGACATTAGTGATCCATGTGACATCAATGACAACATAAAATATCTCAAATTTCCAACAATATCCCTCTTTTTCATTGATGGCAACACCTCTAATGCAAATCACTACAATCACTGCAAAATCTATCTCTGAGAATCAAAGCTACTCCCCCTGACTCAATACTCTCTATGGAGGCTGCTCTCCCTAACTCAATACTCTTTTTGTAGGCTGCTCTCCCTAACTCAATACTCTTCCCCTTACTCAAATATCTCCACATTTGAAATCAATGGCAAAAGGGACACTTATGGGGCTAAAATATATAACTCTTAAGCTTAGCCCCCCTCACCACCTTCTTTCTTGAGGTGACTAATTTTGGGGTGGGATTACTTTTACTCCCATATTACATTGTTTATTTCCTCTATCAACTTCCTTCCATGTTTTTCTGATATCCAAAATAAATTGAAACCTTTACATGTATATATATGCCACCCTCCATTAATTGCACATAGGTCGGCCCTCCATTAATTTAAACTTAAAATTTAACATTTAATATCTTCATCACCAGAGGTCCTTTTTCGATGAAACATAATTCTACCTTGGCTTTGAAGAAAAGCCCTTTCCACATAAGCCCACCATGGTTTTAAATAGAACCTTTTATTTTGCCTGCCTTGGTTTTCATAAAAACCCTGTATATATCCATGCTCTTCAAAATATCATAGATGATTATCTATGAAGTGATTTCACCACCAAAACTCAATGTGACATTAGTGATCCATGTGACATCAATGACAACATAAAATATCTCAAATTTCCAACAATATCCCTCTTTTTCATTGATGGCAACACCTCTAATGCAAATCACTACAATCACTGCAAAATCTATCTCTGAGAATCAAAGCTACTCCCCCTGACTCAATACTCTCTATGGAGGCTGCTCTCCCTAACTCAATACTCTTTTTGTAGGCTGCTCTCCCTAACTCAATACTCTTCCCCTTACTCAAATATCTCCACCTTTGACATCAATGGCAAAAGGGACACTTATGGGGCTAAAATATATAACTCTTAAGCTTAGCCCCCCTCACCACCTTCTTTCTTGAGGTGACTAATTTTGGGGTGGGATTACTTTTACTCCCATATTACATTGTTTATTTCCTCTATCAACTTCCTTCCATGTTTTTCTGATATCCAAAATAAATTGAAACCTTTACATGTATATATATGCCACCCTCCATTAATTGCACATAGGTCAGCCCTCCATTAATTTAAACTTAAAATTTAACATTTAATATCTTCATCACAAGAGGTCCTTTTTCGATGAAACATAATTCTACCTTGGCTTTGAAGAAAAGCCCTTTCCACATAAGCCCACCATGGTTTTAAATAGAACCTTTTATTTTGCCTGCCTTGATTTTCATAAAAATCCTGTATATATCCATGCTCTCCAAAATATCATAGATGATTATCTATGAAGTGCTTTTGCCACCAAAACTCAATGTGACATCAATGATCCTTGTGACATCAATGAAAACATAAAGTAACTCAAATTTCCAACAATCTCCCTCTTTTTCATTGATGGCAACACCTCTAATGCAAATCACTACAATCACTACAAAATCTATCTCTGAGAATCAAAGCTGCTCCCCCTGACTCAATACTCTCTATGGAGGTTGCTCCCCCTAACTCAATACTCTCTTTGTAGGTTGCTCTCCCTAACTCAATATTCTTCCCCTTACTCAAATATCTCCCCCTTTGACATCAATGACAAAAGGGACACTTATGGGGCTAAAATATATAACTCTTAAGCTTAGCCCCCCTCACCACCTTTCTTGAGGTGACTAATTTTGGGGTGGGAGTAATTTTACTCCTATATTACATTATTTCTTTCCTCTATCAACTTCCTTACATATTTTTCTGATATAATTCTCTTGATGAATTACTTGATCTTCTTGTCTTGAACCTGTTTGACCTTCTTCCCACATCCAGTACAAAATTTTATCAGTTTGGATACTTCCCCATTACTTGATTCATCTATTGAATCTATTTCCATGTGTCCTCCCAAAACAACAATATTAAAATCATATTCCTTTTCTTTCCTAACCATAGGTGTTCTTTTCTTCTTGTATCTCATGCTTCTACTTTTACCTTTCTTTTCCATTTGTGTTCTTGTAGAATTTTCCCTTAAGCTATTAGCCTTTCCGAAGGAACCATCTTTGATACCAATTGAAGAACACAATATTATACTAAGAGGGGGGTGAATAGTATAAGACCAATTTTTACTTTTTATTCCAATTCAATATTATGTTGTGTAAAGATAACAGTATCAATAGCAGTAATAAAAGCAATGCATAAAAATCATACACAATAGAGACATCACAATTTACATGGTTCACCCAATGTGGGCTACTCCACAAAGAAAATATTTTACTAAAAATTTCTCAATAAATTTCTTTGGAAATCACTCCAAATTAAAATGTTTATGGATATTTATCCAAAGGATACGCTGATCCCCTAATCTCAAGTTCGTATATCTCTTCCACATGAGAACTCTTTCCTCTTCTGCTCTGGCTATGTGATCTTCTAGAAGAATCTGTCTCTCTGCTGCACTAACCAGTGGACCTCTCTCCACTTGAAGACTCCTCACTTAGATCCATCTTCAACTGTGTTGGCTGTTGGATCTCTATCCATTGATACTATGTTCTCTGTAATATGTCACCTCCAAAGCTTTGTCAATAGGCTCACTAAGAACCTGCTCAATTGGTTCACACAAAACCTGCTTAACAAGCTCACATAGAACTTGTCCAATGCTGAATAAAAAGCTCACACAGAACTTGTCCAATGCTGAATAATAATATCACACATAACTTGTCCAAAAATGCTTTAGCAATCTCACCAAGAACTTGCCCAAATATGCTCTAGCAAGCTCACCAAGAACTTTTCCAAATCTACTCCAACAAGCTCACTAAGAACTTGTCCAAACACTGTCCTCAAATCTATCCCAACATTGTCCTCAAATCTTTCCCAAAGGCCTTCTCAAAGGCTCAATCAATCATGCTTAAGTAGTACTCAAAATGAACTCAAAAATGAATGGCAATCTCAACTCAAATTAACTTCATAGAAGCATAAAGAGAATTTTTAGAGACTCAATATGTTCTAATCTCACTCTCAACCCAAATAAATCTCAACTCAACTCATAGAAGCATAAAAAGAATTGTTAGAGACTCAATATGTTCTAAACTCACTCTCAACCCAAATCAATCTCAACTCAACTCAAATAAAATCATAGAAGAATAAAGAGAATTTTTAGATACTGAATATGTTCTAATATTACTCTCAACTCAAATCAACCTCAACTCAATTCAAGTCAACATCAACTCAACTCAAGTCTTATAGAACCATTAATAGAATTGTTAGAGACTCAATATATTCTAACCTTAATCTCAAATCAACATAGAATGATGGAATATTTTGTGTTATAGAACTTGAACAATCACTTCACACATCACTTGACTAGGCTCAATCAACTCAACTCAACCAATCATCACAAGGGATAACTCTTTCTCACACAACCCTAGTTCAAGTATGTATCAACCAACTCAAATGTTTCCAACAATGCTCAACCAAAAATCTCACATAACAATGATACTCATGTTATTTTCTAACTCAAGTTCTTTCACAACCAATGGGCTTAAATAACAATGCTTATAAAACAAGGTTTAACCTCAACTCTCAAACTAGAAAACCTTGAAGCATTAAACAAATCACTTTCAAAAAGGAAACCAAAATCAATCCTTTTCTCTCCAATGATATTTCAGAAATCAAACACCATAAAAAGTCAATAGGATAATGTGCCCATACATTTTATGAAGTGAAGAAACCCCTTTGGAAATCTGCCACACTTAACACAAAATTCTTTTGCCAATATTTTTTTTTTTTAAATAAAGGGGTAAAAATTTATTGATAAAAATTTTGGATTACAAAGTACAGCTGAGCCCCCACCCAGGACTCAAATAAGCAACAAGACAGGCTAAATCACCAGACAAGGTCAACTCCCAAAGAAAACAAAAAAAAACAAACCACATTAAGTCTGAACATCCTTATGGATCAACTCCCGTAGGTGTTGAGAATCCCTAGACGGGAGACTCTCCCAGTTATCAATACTCTGAGTATCCAATAGCTCAGAAGCCCTTTTGGCCAGGTAATCAGCAACCCCATTCCATTCCCTTGGAATGTGCACAAAGGATATAAATTTGAACTCTTCACTCATTCTGAGAATCTGAATGGTCACAGAGGCCAACTGCCAATTAACATCCTCCACTCTTTTGTTGTTTAAAATATTAACCAAAATTTGAGAGTCAGACTCACAAAGAATCCTGCGCCAGCCAAGAGAAAACCCCCTTTGCAAGGCCTCAAGTATCGCCAGAGCTTCCATAAGATTGTTGGAGTGAACACCTTTATAAATGGAAAAGAAAAACTGACCACGCCAGCAGAATCTCTCCCAACACCACCAATCCAAGCATGTCCAGGATTGCCCCTGGACGACCCATCGACATTAATTTTTAAAACTCCTCTAGGGGGCAGTCTCCATCTACCCTCTCTCCTAACCTTCTTGCTAAGTTGAGGAATCCTACTAGGGCTAGAAGAATTCACACCAACCCCAAACAAACCAAGGGCCTATCGTACCTTCTCCTCCTTAGAGTCCAAATGAGGGTCCACATCACATTTACTATGGATAGTTTCTTGAACCATACATAGGATCCTTTGCCAGATCTGTTGAATAGCCAAATGACTTCCCTCAAAAATGCGTCGGTTTCGTTCGAGCCAAATCTGCCAGATGATGCAAGAAGGGCCCAAATTCCAAGCCACTTGGAGGAAGGGGGCCTTGGCCGGAGGTCTACCTGCACTACTCCAAAACTCCACTAGGGAGAGCACATGAAAACAAGGATGGTTCCAGGCACTCCACCAATAGTGCCAAATGTCTCTGGCAAGGGAGCATTGGAAAAATAAATGAGAAGAGTCATCCTCATTCTTACCACAAAGGACACATAAAGAGGGACCCTGAAATCCCCTCTTCCTCAAGTTATCCCAAGTGAGGCATTTATTACGAGCTACCAGCCAGAGAAAAAAGTTACATTTCAGCCAAGCAAATCTATTCCACACCTTTTTCCACCATGTGACAGGGAGACTCCCAAACTTTTGCTTATCAAGAACTTGATAACCATAGGCTACAGAGTAGGTTCCCTTGGGATTAGGGTTCCAAGCCAGAATGTCTTTATCCCTCAATGAAGAATAGTACCTCCCTGCAAGAATAAGAGCAAGCACCTCTCTATCCTCGACCAATCCCCCTTGGGGCCATTCCTATGGATCTTTCCATTTGTACATCTCCATATTTCCAAAATATTGGATTTTTTTAAAGTCCTCCACATGAGACCATCCTGCTTCCAAGAAACAAATGCTTAGGGAATGTAACCTGGGATATTGAGTCAAGATAGGAGGGTGGCCATCCCAAGAATCCTCCCAAAAAAGAACATCTGATCCCCGATTGCAAATCCAGAACAAACCCTGCTTAATTAGATTAGCTCCTCTTTTTAGAGTGTCCCAGATAATAGAACCTTTCCCAACCAAACTAGCTCTAGGGATATCTACCTCATAAATACCTCTCAAGTATTTATAAGATAATATTTTAGCCCAAATCTGATCTTGAGAGGTACACCATCTCCAATAAAGTTTTGCAGCCAAAGCCTGCCCAGAAAGAGTTGCCTGTCGCAACCCAAGGCCTCCCTCTTGAACTGGCCTACAAATGGAATCCCATCTAACCAAACTCCATTTAGATTGATCAAGTTTGCCAGACCACAAAAATTGTCTTGATAGAGCATCCATGTCCTTGATGAAACGAGAAGGATCTTTTTGCACAAAACATCTGTAAATGGGTAAAGCTTGAATAACATATTTTAAAAGCAATACTCTACCTGTAGAGGATAGCCATCTGATAGTCCAGTGATTTACCTTCCTTCTAAACTTATCAAGTATAGACTGCCAAGAAGATCTAGGCAGAGGATGAGATGAAATCGGGATCCCAAGATAAATGAAGGGGGGAGTCTCGACCTAGAATCTTAGAATGCCAGCAATCCTGGATTGAATAAGAGGGGGGGTATTGAAGAAGAAAATAAAGGACTTGTCCTCATTAATCACCTATCCAGAAGCACCAAGATATATGTCAAGAGACTGTCTAATGTTTCCAGCTTCCTTGATAGTGGCAACTCCCAACAAAGTAGTATCATCAACAAATTGAAGGTGGGAAAGAGGTGGCAAACTATTATCCCACTTCCACCCCTGAATGAGACCATGCCTAACCTGAGACTTGAGTAATCTACCCAACCCTTCTGCCATAATGATAAACAAATAAGGAGATAGAGGATCTCCTTGCCTCAATCCCCTTGAGGCCTCAAACAGCTCCGTAGTCTCGTTATTAACAAGAACAGAGAATGAGGAAGAAGAAATATAGCTCATCACCCATCTAATCCATTCCTCCTCAAAGCCAAAAGCAGCAAGAACTTTTTGAAGAAAGGACCATCTAACTCTGTCATAGGCTTTTGCCATGTCCAACTTAATGAACATAGTTTTCTTCTTAGAAGTTTCCATTGAGTGAATAGCTTCTGTAGCAATAACAACCCCATCCATGATTTTTCGGCCAGCAACAAACCCACCTTGCTCCTCAAAGATGATTTTGCTCAACCATATCTTTAGCCTCTCAAAAATAATTTTTGTGATGATCTTATATACAACATTACAGAGAGCAATAGGCCTGAACATATCCAAGGAATTCGCTCCCTCTTTCTTGGGAATAAGCACCACAAAGGTAGCATTTAGGGCCCTTAGCATCTGTTTGTTCTTTTGGGACTCACGGACCACTTCCAAAAGGTCAAATTTGATTAACTCCCAAAAATCTTGATAAAACTCAATCGGGAATCCATCCGGACCCGGGCTTTCCCCTTTTTCATCTTGAATACAACACTTTTCAGCTCCTCAAGGGAAATTGGATCCATCAAGTGCTCATTCATCTCTCTAGAAACAATCGAGGGAATATAGTTTAGAATAAGTTTTTCTTCCTCATCATCTGAGAGGGCATCCTCCTTGAAGAGAGAGGAAAAATACCTCTTAGTCTCTTCTGAAATATCCCTAAAAGAAGAAAGTAGGGCACCCTGAGAATTAACAAGAGAGGTAATCAGGTTACCATTACGACGAGCCTTAACAGAGTTATAAAAGAAGGCTATGTTCCTATCCCCTTCCTGAAGCCAATCTACTCGAGCTTTTTGTTTCCAAAAAATTTCTTCCCTTAGTTCCCATTCAGCAAGGTCTTTTACAGCCTCAGATTCCTCAACAAGAAGCTCCTCTATGAGTCCCTGATCTCTAATCTTCCTTGAGGCTTCTTCCACCCTCCTAAGAGCTGCCAGCTTAGCCAAGGAAAGGTTCCCAAAATTTAGTCTATTCCATCTCTTCAATTTATGCTTAACAAATTGAAGCCGCTTCATAAAGGAGTACATAGCAGTGCCATGAGGAGGTTTGCCATTAGTCCACCAGCCTCGCATGAAATCATGAAGCTTAGGATCTCGCAGCCACATAAGTTGAAACTTAAATGAGGGATTCTTTTTTAGCCCTAACTCCAGAGCAGAGAGTTTGATAGGCCAATGATCAGATCCTCTACCCTCCATAATCACAGAACTAGTGCTTCTATTATTGCCAATCCAAAAACTAGAGATCAAAAACCTATCAAGTCTCTCTGAAATGGAATATTCCCCACATCTTCTATTATGCCAGGTAAATATCCCATTATCCGGCTTGATGTCAACCAAGTTCAAGGCCCGGATATGAGCATTGAAGATAGAAGAAAAAGGCTCAAGATGATCAATCCCACCATGTTTTTCCTCCAGACAAGTGATAGAATTGAAGTCTCCAACCAAAATCCATGGGTACAGGGGAGCCAAACTTCTCACAAAGCCAATGTGCTCCCATAAATTCACTTTACCATTGTAATCAATAGGAGCATACACGTTTGTAAGTAGGATGGTCTCACCAGATTCATTATCATGCCCGATCATCGAAATAGACCACCTGCTGGAAATCCAGGTAAGAGGAGAGATCTTAATTGGATCCCATAAACAAGCAAGGCCACCAGCATATCCACATGCACCAATACACTGACATTGCCCCTTTCTCCACAACTTGGGAGCAATATTGAACAAACTATCAATAGCTAATTTAGTCTCCTGAATAAAAACCACATCCGAAGAATGAACACGAATCAAATCACGAACAACTTTTTGTCTGGGGATGCTGTTCAACCCCCTTACATTCCATGAAAGTACAATCATTTTTGGGGGTTATAAAAATGGGAGTCCAATGTTCTCACCAAACCTGACTCTACCAAAGTCTCCCCCATTAACTTAATTTTATCCTGGTCTTTCTTCCGACCCACCTTCATATTCTTATCTGAAGCATTTTTTTTAATTATTTTATGCTGCAATCCCAGCACCATAGGAGTTTTATAGTCCATGGATGACTACATCAGTGCCTGGGTAGGAGAGGGCATGTCTAAATCTGTGCCATTTTCTAAGATAACTTCACTTTCAGGGCTAGGGCCAACCATATCACCTATACTCGGAACCAAAGCCCTCTGTTCTTCATTTAAACCCCCTATATCTGGTTCCCTTGGTTCCACCTCATGAAGAGACAACTGATTTGGTCCTGTTATATCTATAATATGTAGCGATGTTTCGGTATCTCCATGCACTCGATCAAGATTCTCTAGAATTTCAAAATGGTTGAGCCGAGCATCCGGTCGAGTTATCCTTAATGTCTCTTTTTGCCTTTCTTCCTTTGTTTCGAGGTTTTACCGTAACAAAGCCTTCCTTATCCCGATCCCCTCCTTTATCGGGGCTTTTCCTTTATCCATATTTTGTACAGCTTGAGAGGGCCTAGGATTTGAAGCCACAGGCAGGACAAACTTAGGGCATTTTCTTTGTAAGTGGCCATATTCATGGCAAATCCGGCAATGAAATGGGAGAGCTTCATAGTCAAGTTTTTGAACCCATTTGGTTGATCCGAACTGTATTTCAATAGAATCTGGAATAGGATTGTTTAAATCAATTTCAACACAGATACGGGCAATAGAGATTACCTTTTTATCCAGCGTTTGTCGTGACGGCCCAACCGGCTTCCCAAGTAGAAGGGCAATCATATGCAAGATGTCATTTCTCCAAAATTCCAATGGGAGCCACGAAAGCCGAACCCACATCGAAACCCATGACGGTCGCTCCTCTGATGGGTTGAAACCCACATGCCAGGGTTTAAGAAAGAGTCCCGCTTGGTTACAAAAATAGGGACCTCCTTCAAATGCTTTGTTACGATCCGCAAGACAAGAAAAAACCACCATAAAATAGCTATTTGCACTCAAGCATCACCTCCACATCACCTTCAGTGGTTCCAAGTCTTCCTAACCCAAGCCTCCACAAAGGGAAGAGAAATTCGGATGCCCATAAATTTACCAATAAGCGCATGTTTGGTTAAATACTCCACATCTTCTGCCACCGAGTCTGGTTGAACCACTAGAATCGGCCTGGCTTCACATCGTTCCAAACATCCATTGTTCTTTAACAAGCGATTCTTGGCATGCAATGGGAAATCCTATTCCTTCCAATCATTTTTAAAAGAAATACCAGCCCTAGCATGCACGCTCTGTGACTGGACCTGATGCCATCACTACATTCCTCCAGTTGTTCATACCTCCTCCAGAAACTGCTGCCATCCCCACAGAGCCCACCAGATAGGTCTCAAAAAAATTCCAGCAAAGCAATTTTCCTCATCAAACCCTGGTCAAGTATCCTAAAGAGAAAATTCAATAGTCAATTCTTTTGCCAATCTTCACAAGGGTTAGTAGATCATAAAATAATCAACATTACTCCACTTTTCAATAATCATCACTAAGGCCTTTAATTGCACAACTTCCTTATCTCTCCTAAAACCACTTGTACCATAAAATAAAATAAATCAAAACATTGCATAACCTTTTCACTGCCAAAACCACTTATACCATAAAATAAAATAAATCACAATATTGCATACCTTGTCACCTCATGAAAGAATTAATCCTATTGAAAAATAACAAGGAAAACTTCACTTTTGGAACCCCTTTGTAAAATCAGAAATATCTCTTTACACACACCTTATTTCTCCTTCTAAATAATTTAGTCAAATAGCCCTTGAAATAAGCTTTCCGACGATATATAATATGCCCCATTTCCAAAATAAATTGAAACCTTTACATGTATATATATGCCACCCTCCATTAATTGCACATAGGTCGGCCCTCCATTAATTTAAACTTAAAATTTAAAATTTAATATCTTCATCACCGGAGGTCCTTTTTCGATGAAACAAAATTCCACCTTGGATTTTAAGAAAAGCCCTTTCTAGATAAGCCCACCATGGTTTTAAATAAAACATTTTATTTTTCTTACCTTGGTTTTCATAAAAACCCTATATATATTCATGCTCTCTGAAATATCATAGATGATTATCTATGAAGTGATTTTACCACCAAAACTCAATGTGACATCAATGATCCATGTGACATCAGTGACAACATAAAATAACTCAAATTTACAACAAGGTACTTCAGTCAAGTGAGAATAAGTCTTGGAAAATGGCTATGGAAGAAGAAATGGAGTCCTTAGATAAAAATAAGACATGGGACTTGGTAAAATTACCTCCTGGCAGAAAACCTATTGGTTGTAAGTGGTTGTTCAAGAAGAAGTACAATGTAGAAGGAAATTTGGACAAGTACAAGGCTCGCTTGGTAGCAAAAGGATTTTCTTAAGTTGAGGGAATTGAATTTGGTGAGATTTTTTCTCCTGTGGCTAAACTAACTTCAATCAAATTTTTGTTGGCTATTTCTACTACTTTTGATTTTGAAATAGAACAGATGGATGTAAAGACAACTTTTCTACATGGTGAACTTGATGAAGATATATATATATATATATATATATATATATATATATATATATATATATATATATATATATATATATATATATATATTTTGTGTGTGTGTGTGTCACAACCATAATTATTTAAGGTAAAAGGTAAGGAGGACTTGGTATGAAAGTTGAAGAAGTCTCTTTATGGGTTGAAGCAGTCTCCAAGGATGTGGAACCAAATATTTGATAGGTTTATCTTGATACTTGGGTTTGGAAAAAACAAAGCAGATCCATGTGTATATTTCAAAAAGGAAGGTTAATTTTTTTTATCATTGTATTGTATGTGGATGCCATGTTGTTAATTGGTAATAGTAAGGAGATGATATAGTTACTCAAATCTCAGTTATCTTCTGAATTTTACATGAAGGATTTGGGTGCTGTAAAATCTATTTTGGGTATGTAAGTAATAAGGGATTGTGAAAATAGAAAGTTATGGTTAAATAAAAAGAAATATGCTGATTTGGTACTACATAAGTTTAGAATGCATGATTGTAAACCAGTATGTACTCCATATCCGGTTGGTTAAAAGTTATCTACTAAATTGTATCCCAAAACATATGAGGAAATTGAAGAAATGCATCATGTTCCTTGTGCTAGTGCTATGGGTAGTTTAATGTATGAAATGGTCTGTACTAGAACTGATATTACACATGCAGTGGGAGTAGTTAGAAAATATATGTCAAATCCAGGAAAGGAATATTGGACTGCTATGAAGAGGATCTTCATATACTTGCATGGAACTACAAATTATGCTATCTGTTATGGAGAAAATTCTAAACATAATAATATTGTAATTCTACAAGGGTTTTTGGATGCTAACTAGGTTGGATATATTGAAAAGAGAATATCCACAAGTGCATATGTGTTCAGGCTATTTGGATGGGCAATAAGTTGGATGAGTAAAAAACAATTAGTTGTTGCTTTATCCACTACAAAAGCAAAGTACTTTGTAGGAAATCATATCTATAAAGAAGCAGTGTGGCTATAGAGGTTGTGTTCAACAGTTGGTATTAAATAGAAGGCTATGAGAATTAACAGTGATAGTCAAAGTGCAATATTTTTGGCCAATAATCTTGATTTTCAAGATCGATCAAAACATATTGATATCAAGTACCATTTTGTGAGAGAGATCATTGAAGAGAACCAAGTGATATTGGAGAAAGTTGATACAATGAATAATACTATTGATTCATCAACAAAGGTTGTACCTACTAAGAAATTTTATTTATGTAGAAGATCTATGGGTATGGTTGCCCTTGACAATTGACAATGGTAGTTTTTGACCCCTATGGAAAGTATTCAACAAGTGGGAGAATGTTGAAAATATGTTGAATATTTTCCATGTTATTCTGGTGGGGCTAACATTAAAAGGTACTGGATACTCTGTACCTATACTCATCGAGGTTCAGGGGCGGTAGCCATCCAAAAACTAGGGGCCAAATTTTTAAGGTTTTTAAGTTATTTTTAGACCCATATGGGCTTTTAGGGTTACTATATTTGAACCCATGTTTTTTTGCCCATGATATTGTAAAATTCATGCATGTGTCTTTGTTATATATATTGCACTTGCATTAGGATTTGGGGAGACAAAAAGAGAATATTATTATATTAGATATGATCAAGTTAATGCAATAATAAGATAATACTATGTTGGTTTTGCCTAGTTGAGGATTTCCAGGATTAATATTATGTAATGTGTGAATCTTCTATCTTCTTCTTTTGATTATGTTATTACTGCTTTTCTGATTTAGTTTATTGGGGCTCCTTATTTCTCTTTAGAACCAAACTATATATTGTGAAAACATATATTTTAGATGTAGAAGATGTCATGAGGTGGGCCATATTGAGAGATCATGCCCTAAGAAGAGCCCAGCAAAATCATTCATAGAAAATTGTAAGAGAAATTTAAAATGGTTATGGATAAAGATGGTTTTCAACTTCCAAAAAATAGATCTAGAAAAATAAAAGAAAATGAATTGTGGAGACCAATAAGGAAGGATACTGGAATAAATTCCAATTCTTTTGAGGCTTTAGCCTATGAAGAAAAAGTAGATCAAAACTTAGAGGACACAATAAAACAATTTCAACATATTTACAAGGAACCGTCTATTCAATATGATCCTAATTTAAGGAAGAACATTCTTGATGAACCTAAGGAATGTGTCTCATCATATTTTTAAGACTCTCTTGAAGTACCATGCACCACTTAGGAGAATGTATTTGGTATATAAAATGTAGTTTTAGAAGTTAATACCTCTTCCATTAATAAGGACATACCAAAAAATGAGTAGGATAAGTCAAAAGCTTCTATAATAAAGCCAGGAGAGGATAAATATTTTGAAAAAAAATTGTGAAATAATATTGAGGAATAGAATAATAAGACCTACTCCTGATATAGGCAAGGAAAAAATAAGAAAACCCTCAAATTATCAAGCAAGATCCAGGGAAGCAAGAGATAACATAGATAAAGGAACACAAACTAAGTTGGTTGAACTTCTCTTTACCAAACAACAAAATGATATTGGTAATATGCAAGAGGGGCCAAAATACCCTAATGAGATATGATTATCATCTCATGGAATATAAGGGGTGCTAATGCCCCCTCAAAGCATAGGTGTATTAGGGATCTATGTTTAAGTAATAAACCTAGTATTCTTTGTATCTAGGAAACTAAAATGACAAGATAAATTTTTTAAAAAATAATGAAAATAGTTTGGGAAAGATGTGAATGGGATGCTATGAATTTTGAAGGAGTAGTAGGGGGAATTCAAACTCGTTGGAAGCCTTCTAGAACCTCTTGTGTAACCATTCACAAAACTAGAAATTGGATAGCCTCTTTAGTCACTTTCTACTTTGTAGATATTCGCTTCATCCTTATCAATGTGTATAGTCCTACAAATAAATCAGGTATATTAGAATTTTGGAGTGGGATTGAAGTCTTTATGAGAAGTAAAGACCAAGAAACTCATTTTATGATCATTGGAGATTTTAATTCCATTACCAAGATGAATGAAAAATTTGGAGGAATTAGAAAATTGACCCAAAGTATGAAAGATTTCTTAGTTTTTATTCAAACCAACAATCTATGGGAAGTTGATTTTGAAGAAGATAACTATAATTGGACCAAAAACAGGATAGGCTAGAACATAATAGTAAAAAAATTAGATAGATGTATTCTCTCAGATCATTAACTAGATGAAGGAATTTGTGCTAAAATTAACACCTTAACAAGGTTTGGTTCAGATAACTGGCAAAAAAGAGTTAAAATGGTGGTAAGTGAATTCAAAAAAGTTCATATTTTAAATATGAGTAGATGTGGGAATACCATCCTCAATTTGTTGATATTATAGCTCAAACATGGAATTATTTAGGTAATGGTGGGTTGTATGCTCTTCCAAACCAAATTAAAGCTATGGCATCTATATTAAAAGAATGGAACAAGAACACCTTTGGAAACATTTTTGAGAAGAAATAAGAACTAAAAGAAAAAAATTTAAAATTCTAAAAAGGTGATGAAAATAATACAATATCGGAGGAAAGGGATTTGCTTAGTGAATATCATAATATTTTGAGTAAGGAAGAGAAATTTGGAGATTAGAATCAAGACATAATTGGTTAAATGGAGATAAAAATACAAATTTTTTTCATAGGATGGCTATTAGTGCAAATATCATCTTCTAGAATTGGTAGAATTAAATCAATAGAAGGGGTTTGGGTTGAAGATTAGAGTGAAATTAGAAAAGAGGTAAAGTCATTTTATCAAAATATCCTTGGTTCATAGGAGACCTAAGTTCTTAATGATAAACTTATTCAAGATATTCCTTCAGCTATAACAAATAAAGACAATAGGAAACTAATGGAGCCTATTGCTCTAGAAGAAGCTCATTTAAATATTTTATATTTTAATAAGGATAAATCCCCTGGTCTAGATGGGCCCTCTTCAACTTTTTACCAATATAATTGGGATATAGTGAAGGATTTTTTATTGGTGGTAGTGGAACAATCTAGGGTAATATAATATATTACTTACAAAATAAATGCAACTTATATTAGCCTAATTCCAAAAATGAAGGATGTTGAATTATTTGAGACCCATAAGCCTATGTAATATGGCTTATAAGATTATTTTCAAAGTGATGGTGAATAGATTAAGACCATTGTCAGACAAAATTATTTTAGAAGAGCAAGGAGGATTTGTGAAAGGGAGACAAATTATGGATGGGATCATAGTAGCTCATGAAGTTATACATTCAACAACTTCAAGAAAAGAGAAAACTATGATCTTAAAACTTGATATGAGTAAAACCTATGATAGGGTTAATTGGATTTTTTTTTTACAGTTTTAGATAAGTTTAGTTTTAGGAAGAAATGGGTTAAATGGATTAAAGCTTGTGTCTTTGCAATTTCTTATTCAACGTTGGTCAATGGGTTAGTGAAAAAATATTTTAAGGCCAAGAGAGTAATTAAACAAGGAGATCCTCTATCTCCTTATTTGTTCATTATTAATGCAAAATTGTTGAGTAGGAACTTAAAGAAGGCTTACAAAGATAGACTTATAAGTGGACTTAAGGTTAGTAATAACATCTATAAAATTACCCATCAACAGTTTGTAGATGATACAACCATTTTTGGAAGGGCAAGGGTAAATGAGGCTAGAGCTTTGAATAACTTTTTAAAAGAGTACAAAATAGATTTAGGGAAAAAATTAATAGGACCAAATCTAAAATTTAATTTCTTAACACTCCTACTAATATCAAAGAAAGAATTTATAGGTTGCTTCAAATGCATGAGGAAAATTTTCCAACAAATTATCTAGGGATGCCTTTATTTGAGGGGAGAATGAGGATAGATTTATGGAATCCAATGATTAGTAAAGTTCAAAGTAAACTTTCAACTTGGAAAGGTAGATGGTTATCATTAGCAGGAAGAATCCTGTTAATTAAGTCAGTATTACAAGCCATTCTACAATATTATATGTCATTGTATTCTATGCTAGAATCAGTTGAAAAAAGGTTAATCTATATTATGCTATCATTTTTATGGTTATTTTTACATGATAAAAGAACATTTATTTTGGTGAAATGGAACAATTTGTGTGATAACAAAACTAGGGGAGGTCTTAATTTAAGCGTTTTTACAGATGCAGACTTAGATCTTAGGGAAAAAGTTATCTAGAGATTGTACAAAGAGAGTAAAATATAATGGGCAAGAATTATTCTAAGTAAGTATGTTGATCACAATGATCCAAGTTTAATATTTCCAACATTCTATCTTCCAAATGGTTCTACTCTTTGGAATGGTTTAAAAAAATCTATTGATCTTATGATTAAAGGTTTAAGATGGGTGGTGGAAACTAGAGAAAAAATTTCTATCTAGATGGATACTTGGTGTGGTAAAAAACCACTCAATTTATATCTAGTATTGCAACCTTGGATGATATTGCTTCAAGACAAATTTAGTGATAGGGTTTCAAACATTTTGTACAAGGATCGAGAAGGAATATACAATTGGAAAGAAGTTTTTTTACAAGTATAGAAGACATTGATGCGAGGAGGAAATTGAGTATAAATATAATAACTGTAATTATTCCGAGGGTGCCAAGGATAAATTTATTTGAGAGTTGAATAGCTCAGGATAATGCACAATAAGAAGTGGATATAATGTTAAAAACCAACATAATAATAATGTCACTAGACTTTGAAGAGATATTTGGGATAGCCTAAGAATTCCTAAAGTCAAAATATTTGTTTGGCTAGTCGATCATAGAAGAATTTTATCCTGGGATAACCTTATGAAAAAGGGGTTTTCATGGCCCCTCTAAATGTGTTTTTTGTAATAAGGAGGATAGTATTGACCATCTCTTAGTACATTGCTCAATAGTTTGGAATCTATGGTAATGGATTCTTAATATGTTTGGTAAATGCATGGTGATGAATTACAAAATTGAATATTAATTAAAGTAATGGCAGAGCACTTTTTAAAAGTGAGGCCTTACAGATAATATAGGATATATCAAAATATACAATACTTTGGACTGTATGGCTAGAAAGGAATAGAAGCATATTTAAAATAAAGGAAAGTAGTTTAGAGGTAATGAAAAATAAGATATGTGTATTCATAGAGGAGTCTAAACCAACCCTATCAACTCACATGATTCCTAATTTGGAAGCAAAGAATCTTGATAGATGGAGTAATTCATTAAATGGAATTATGATGTTGGGTACAAGATAAGAAAAAATAAGGTAAATAATATAAAGTGGAAACCACCAGATGTGGAGTGGGTTAAATTGAATTTTTATAGAGCATCTAAAGGAAATCCAAGATCAACAAGAAGTGGAGGAATAATTAGAAATAATAGAGGAGATACTTTGTCTCATTATTCTTTCAATTGTGGAGTTAAGACAAATAGTGAAGCTAAAGCTTGGGTAGCTTTAGAAGGGTTAAAAATATGTAAAAAATGAAATGGAATAGAGTATGGATGAAAGGTGATTCTCTCATAGTAATAAATGCAATTTTGATGAAAGCAAAGGCTCCATGGAACATATAAGAGATAATTGTGGAAATTCAAGATCTTGCTAAAGATTTTGAAGAAATCAAGTTTAAACATATATTAAGGGAAGGAAAAAACTGTGAAAATAAGCTAGCCAATAAAGGGGTTTTTATTGAGGATCATGAAGTTAAAATCTCCTTTCCATGGTTAGAGGAAGTAGAAAGTTTAGTTGAAGCTGAAAAAAATGTTGATTGCCTAAATCAATTAATGATTAAGATTTACTTTAATATTTTCCATTGGTAATATATGTTTTATTTTGTAACAATAATGTGTGTTCATTTAGACTATTTATTATAATTTTTGTGGTTGCTCTTGTGTTTCAGGAAGGAAACTAGGAATCTAGTTTTGATAAAGAAGACTATGTTAGTGCGATGTTTTAAACAAATTACTCTACTAATATGCATGTCATAGATAGTAGAGGTGAAGTTTTGGCATTGTGAAGGCTACTAGGGGAAAATTTCAAGAAATATGCCAAATTGTGGAAAAATTGTATTCATACAAAGATTTGAAAAGATCTAGAAAATGAAAATCAAGAATTCAAATATTTTATGTAAAATGATGTAGGTTTCTAACTATAGCATCTCAATTGAGATGATAAGTGTATCTATTTTTAAACTCTCAATATTTAAAGAAGAGAGATGTAATTTGTTAAGGGTGGGGGACCCAAGCACAACCCCTTTTTATCAAGCAAAAAATTATATATATTATTAATATATAATCCTCTTATTATAATTATAAATAAAACCTCTTTTATTTATAATATATAATAATATATATTATAATTATATATAATAGTCCTTAGGGTCGATCTTATACATTGCATAGCTACTTTCTTGTAATAAAACTTTGTACAAGTTACCTTTAAGCAACCCATCGCTTTTATGCCCTAAGGCTCATCAAGGAGGGGCATGACACAATAGGAATTAATAAAATTGATTATCATATACAAAACTATAAAGATAATAGTTAATTTGGAAGAGGTCATGGAATTATACACACATTACTACTTCCAATTATTTTAGAACTTGGTAACAATGAAACAAATCTCCATCATTTGTAATGCTCTAATTTAGGTAATTTTGAAGTTGTCGTAAATGAAATCCTTCTAATCTAAGTTGATCTACTAGGGAGAGAAAATGGTATGGTTGGAGGATGCCTCAATGGACCTACAACAAGAAGAGATAGGAAGCTATAATAAATATATAATTTTCATGTGTAATCATGTTTTATAGAAACATGACATTCTATTATATTAGGCCAATGTCATAGATATTAGTTTTTTTAGATTTGATTCTATTTAATAATTTAACTTTATTGTATCAAGGTATTATTACCATTTCATAATGTCTTCTATAGTTTATTATTTTAAGAATTATAGAAAAGCCCAATCTTAATTTCAAATATTAATCAATCACAAAGGTATGAAAAGGGAAGTGCTCTTTCTCCCCTCCTTGATTAATGGTTCCTAGGATAGGAAAGGGAATACAACTTGAGTGGGCAATATAATACCTTGAGGTTCATAAGCCATATATATCTTTAGGTCTTCTTCCCCATTACTAATCCCCTATGCTAGAATCACTCAAATCATTCATAGGAACATTTTTATTGTTGTAGAAGACTTAGAAGAGCACTAGAAGTTAATACTAGATATCCATTCCATTAATTTTTTTTTTTAATTTGAAAGAGAGCATTGATATAATAACTAGATCATCACACATAATTAGGCAATAAATCATGTTTATGTTGTCTCTAAAAATATGTTAAAACCTAAAATTAATCTTATAATTGGCCTTGTCTCAACCAAACCTTTCATCTTGTTTCTAATTTTCATAATCTAAGTCATGTCCAATGAGAATGCCTCACACAATATCCTTTTCAAGATAAAATCAAACACTTGATCCCTATGAATAAAGCATTTTCTAAATTATTTTACCTCCATATTTGAGTTTGAATTCAATATAAATTAAACAAAATATTTGTAATAGGGGGATTATTATTCTTCTATGAAGTCTTCTTCGTATTTCATGAATGCGTTATTTTCCTAATTGATATCCATCCTTTTCCTTTCTAAAATTCTAAATCCTTTAGGAGAACTAAGGAAGGTAATAGTAATCCCAATTAGCATTTCTTATTGGGAAATCAAAGTATGAAACAACTCCTTTCATCCCTAGGTTAGTATTCCTCTTAGAGGACACCTTACCTTAAGGTATTTCAATGGGCACCATCAACCAAGAAGGATTCAAAAGGATGTTTATAAAGAAAAAATAACAATGATAGGAGAGAAGCTGTAGATTGAGGAGAAGCACCCAATTTAATATTTTTAAAGAGTTCTAAATCAATAACCTTTAAGCACCTAAGGTACACTAACCCAAGGCAAGTGCATCCCCCCTTTACCTCTTTTTTCTCTTTATCTTACAAATTTACTGGATCCATTTCTATATTTTACTTTGCTTATCTATCTACTTACATGGCCCATTACTTATTATTATCATGGCTTATTAGTTTATCTAGAACACTAATTTTTCTTTTGTGTGTAAGCTCTAAACCTATTCTATCTTGTATTTTCCATTTTTTTTATAGATTGTCTTTCTTGGAACACCAATTATGTTGATTTTTACTTGACCATCCCCATACCTAATCTTGTTTGAACCTTATTGTGATTACATCCATTTGAAAATTTTATTAGGTTTAAACCTTTTCTAAGTTTAGGAATTTTTTTTTGGGTGAACCTAACATGAATCACTCCTTGTGAGTAGAATCCTTGCATTTCTTTCTATGCTAATCTTAGGCCAACCTTCAGAAATACAAATATAGTAAATTTAGCAACCAAAATGGAGGTAATGATTTCATTAGGTTATACATTGACCCTCCTCCAAGGGATATTAAATAAATTATGAGGAAATAACCTAATTTTGTTGACTATTATGATAAAGTTTTGTAACAAATCCTCCAACAAAGAATCAATGACCATGATAACAAATTAGCAAGACATTCAATTTTTATTGTAAAGAGTGAAATGATAATTTTTAAAGATAAGCAAAAATTCAAAGAATTAATCAAAAATAATCTTGGGGCATCTAGGATACCTAGTGAAGTAAGTTAACTTAAGCCTTTAGATCCTACAACAATAGAAAAAATAATTAAGAATAATCAAATAATAACAAAAGAAACTCCTTGTAATGACCAAAAGGAAATAATCTAATCCAAATAATTCTCAAATAGTTCCTCCTTCCTTTCCACTTGATCCATAATAATTTTATGTCAATAAAATATATGGGGAATTAGGGCTCAAAAACTGCAAATCTTGAGACTCAACTAGCCCAAGCTCAAATCAATCCTTTGAACTATTACTTTGTTCAACTCTTCATGATTCCTCTACCTCTTCCACCACCATCATAGGACCTACACTATGGGAAATTTAGTAATCCAATCATTTAAATGTGGATTAAAAAGCATCTTACTCAACACATTGACCAAATCACACACATAATCATCTTATATAACATATTAATGACAATCAAGAGGCTAAAGAATACATAGAAATATTTTGCTATATCTATAAGGATGAATCTATGTCAACCTTTATGCCATAATAAATTTTTTAGGATAATCCTTGAAGGGACCTTCCCTATAATAGTTTACCACTTTACCTAAGGATTCTATCACATTCTTTAACCAACTAGTGGGTGTACTTACCCAAGAGGTCGATACTAGCAAGAGTCACAATGATATCTTAGACCAATTTATTAATTCTAATAAAATACATGATGAAATCATTGATGCCTTGAATAAAATATGAAAAGAACTAGGTTACTAAGATAAACATAGTATTGAGGACATTAATATTATGTTAAATTTTGTAGTAGTTTCCAAAATTAATTGAATTAACACATTATCCAAAATGCTAAAACTAACTCATAGAAAGCAAACACATGATATAAGAGGGTGCTTATGGACATCGAATTGTCTCACTAAAGAAAAATAGAATACACTCCAACTGATAACCAAATGGTTGGTATGATGGATTATTTATACCTAGTTATAAGAGACCTTTAGGTAAATTTTAAGGAACTGACCTTTAGGTTAAATAATAATATATTATAAAATATTCACCTATACAAGGTGTACATGGGTACAAAGGGCATATACTAAGAATATAATACAAAGTTGTCCATGGTCTCAAGTGAATCTTAAACACCACATATTTTAATATCCCCTTTACAGTGCACAAGGGACATGGAAAAATATCCTTATCAGTCATCTATCAATAGATACTCTCCTATACTAAGATGTGTTTTCATGCATGCAAATAGTACCTCATACAAGACCTTGGTTAAAATATTTATTTTTTGCTCTATTGATGAAAAAGAATAGGATAAAGTATACCATAAGTATAAACCCATCACATATAGTGCATCCAAATCTTTATGTTCTTGGTCAACTAATGGAACACTAGATTGTAGATAAGTTGGATGGTGCTTTGACGATCATAATGAAGAGCATATGAGTAGGACTAAGGTATGCCCACCCGACCCAAGATCAAATATTCAAAGGAGCTTGGTAGTATTGTTGGAATCATAATGTTAAACCTCCATGAAATATTTATAAGAAGTGAATTATTATCTGAAGGATGAAGCGATGGGATCAAACCAAGGTAGAAGAGAAAGCTATAGTGGAACATTGTTGATCCTAATTACTAGCCCAATTTTAATCTAGAATCTTATCAAAATTGGATATAAACAAAGTAAATAATTAATACCCATATAATATGCACCACTAATGTATCAAATACTTCTCTTGGTTGTAGTCTAGTGACTCTCTTAAGGTGACTACATATACCTAGAATATTAGTTGACTACAAAAGCAATATTTAGTTGTGTGTGTGAGGTAAAGGAGTTCTCCCAAAAGGGTTTGATATAATGGAATTCACCAAGATAAGAATGCAATTTGCTTGAATATTAAATCCAAAAGCAAAATTATTTTAAGCAACTTTACAATCCTTCATCTTGAAATACTAAAGAAGATCTATGGCATACTTGGGCTATGAGATAGTGATCCTATAGGAATTTTGATCAATTTAAATACCCAATAAGTATTTTAAAATTCCTAAATGTAACCTATAAAATATAGAATGCAACCATGAATTCATGTTTCAAATTGAGGTAAGTGAGCTTCCTATGATGAGAAGATCATTCATAAACAACATAATAACCAAAGTATCCCCATCCTATTTGGCCTCACATCATCAAAACCCATAATAAATAAATAAGTGGATATTCTTATATAGGGACTTATCAAATGATCCACTCATAGGGTGGAACCCTCAAACTCAAAACCAAGAATCTCCTGCATGTAAAATTACTCCTAAATCTCACCATAAAGAAAGGCACTCTTCAAATCTATTTGATGTACCATCCAACCATTGGATGGAACTATGGATGGAATTACCTAAATAGAATCCATACAAGCAACCATGCTAAATGTCCTTAAGTAGTAATTTCCATCCTTCTTGGAGAAACCCTTAGCAACAAGGCATCCTTGTGCTTCTCTACCTAACCATATAAAGTGTACTTGGTTCTATAAATCTATTTGCACCCAAAAATATTATTCATATCTAGAAGAGGAGAAAGCTCCCATGTATAATTTTTTATTATCAAATATTCATAATTAACAAGCATGATATCTTCCCATTTTGATTATACCTTGGCCTAAGAGTAGGTGAGAGGATTTATAGGATTACCAACCTTCAAACATAAAGTTAGAAAAGAGGCCTTTCAATATCATTCCATCGAAATAATGGATTGGGCATCCTATCAGAGATTTTGAACCCACTTGGATGTTAAAAAAACTATGGAAAATATAGGTACTATTAGTGCAAAATATGACCTAACAAAAAGGAAGGGTGTGTGTGCTTACAACATTGTGATAATATTGAATGGCTACACTATTGAGACGGTTGGGTATTCGATCTTTTGAGAATGCCAGTTCTTGAGAAGTCCTAGCTAAATATACCTGGAAAAAAAGGGGTCAAAAAGAGAGGAAAAAATGCCACAACCAGAACTCACAAGGATAGGTTCAATCGCATCAATACATATGCATAGTAAAATTACACCATCATAAAAAATACAAGCAAAAAATCTAACAAATCATCCAATCTTACCCCTATTTATCATCTAACGCACTCTATTGAAAGCGAATTCCAGAACTACTAAATAAAATACATGAAATTTAGAATATAGATTTAGAGCATACCCATTCAAATAAATTTAACAATAATAAACCTTCAATATTTACACAAACATAGGAGTCAATTTGGAGACCAAATAGTAACACACTTGCATTTCTAGAATGGCAAAAATCTTTACATATGAATTATAATGGCTAAAGAGCTACCCTTAGAACAACTTGTGATCTAGTACATAGATCTTACAATAAATGCATCATTCTATAGGGTTGATGTTGGATGAGATAAAGGGATCACACCAATAGGAATGGTCATGCTCCTAATATCTTAAAATATATTACAAACTATGGTACAAGATAGATGTCAGTAGGTAGTAGTTAGTATGGTATGAATCTAGATCCTTTATCAACTCTACTCTTCTTGGATGATTTTATGCATCATAAATTTATCCACTTACTTTAAAAATAAGATGACCATTAAATGCACTATTTGACCTCCTAAAGTCAAAAAATTCAATGGATCTGAGACTGAACCAAATACTATCCTTTAATCAGATTCCAAATCTTATAATTACTAGCTACTCATTGTACATCCTCATAAATGGGGCACAACTTTTCTTCCTATAGAAGTTCGTATAACACAGTAAGAATTCCATGATGTGTGGAACTTTGGGACTTAGCCATTGCTTACTACTGACCTGAAAATCCACCCGTTATGCTAGGGTGGGTTTTTGGGTTTCTGCCCCAATTCCCATATAGGGTGTGATTTTGGAATATTTCAAGGTTTGGCAGGTGCACATTTCTTCACCTAACTTGTGTTTGGGTGGCCTTATACCTTTCTTCTAGGGTGACATTTTGAGAACTAACCCCAACTTGTTGTTATCCCATTTTTATACCCTTTGTATATGGTGGGGACTTGGGGTCTCGCTTCTCCACCCTTTCGTTAGGGTGCAGATTTGGACTTCATTGGTAGAAAAATCCTACCCACTTGTTCACCTGATACCTTACTTAGCCAAATTTTGTGCTTTGAATTGGTGGTGACTGATGAATTATCTTGTGGTATTCGATACCCCACCCTAGTTGGTCATCCATCATCGGGTGAACTTCTAGAATTTGCTCATTATATCAACCTAATTGATTATTTCATCCACCTTAGTACTACCAAATGTTTTCTACCCTTAGTATATCCTACTGCATCCATGAGGCTTACTCTAACCAGTGCCTAATGGCTCAATTCCTAAAACTTAGCCATTTATAAGGGCAATCATATTTCTTAAAAAATGGAAAGCATGAGTAAAAGGATGTAAAGTTTACCCATAGGTATATCCTAATATTGAGAAACATCAAAAGCCAAAAATAAGGCATCCATATCATACTCACCACCTACCTCAACATCTATAAGTATGTCATATAGAATTGGTGTATCAAACTCATCTTACCTAGAGTTTAATATTGAAGTATAGATGGTGCTACCTAATATGAGGTCAAATATATAGGTATATGGAATTCACTAGAAGGTGAAGTAGAAGATCCACTAAGAATAGTGGCCACAAGATATCCAAAGAAGCTACTAGAGTAGTCACATAAACAAGAGGATATTTTTCCAAAATATTAGGAGAGCCTAATAAAGCTATTGGAAGAACCACATTGAAAACCATATATTTTCAAATAAGAGCCTCATGTGTTTAAAAGCAATAAATATATGCCTTGGAATTACTTGAATACCCTATAAAATTAAATTCATGAATCTTTAGTGCTTTCTTCTAAATATATTTGAATGTGTGAGCCCATGTTGATGCTCCAAAGATACAAAAGTGAGACACATCAGGCTTATCATTTGTCAACCTCTCAAGTGATTTATTAATCCTAAAATTTGTACTCTATCCCCTTAATACAAATCATGCAATAAACCATCTTCATAATTACTCTATTCTTTATCTCAATTATCCCATTCTACTCAAGAGTATAATGAATAGTCATTTGAAAGGAAATATCGTGAAGAGTCAAAAGCTCTAGAAAATCATTACTCATATATTCACCTCCTCTATCTATTATGCAAAACATAATTATTCTTTCTAATTTATTCTCTACTACTACTATGAATACCTTGAATCTCTTCAAAGCCTTATTTTTGGTATAAATAGTATACAACTATACATACTAAGAGGAATCATCAACGAAAATAAGGAAGTAACTATTCCTAGAAATGGATGGTGCATCTATGGGTCCACATATATTTTTATGAATGAACTCCAATATTCATGTGGTATACCTTTTTATCCCTTTTGGAAAGGAATCTCTATGATACTTTCCTAAAATACATTCCTCACATGCATCACTAGGGGATAAAAAAATAAGGGAATCCAATAGCTATCTAATGATGAATCATGTATCATAATGAACCTAGCTAATATGACCAATTATCTGACACCATAATTGACTTTCATCATTTGCTTATGCTACCATGGCCAAAAAATATTCCTTTTGAGAGAAAGAGAACTTATTACAATACCAGAGGCAACTTTTTTGAATCCATCATCAATATCCTTAATCACCCATTAGACATTCCATTATTTTATTTTATGAGTGACATGATAAATAAAAAAAATATTGGGGCATACGCTACAAACATGAAAAACCTCATCAAATATATAAGATTCAATATTTACCTCACCATAACCTACCACTTGTAAAGAATAATAATCTCCAATTTCAATATTTTTCTTGAATACAATGTATTATAATATTGTAGAAGGTGTTAGTGCTTGGTCTTGTGACTTTTTACCCTAGAATCTATAATTCACTCATCAAAATAAGTGGATATCCAATTTACTAAATGAAAAACTACATAATATTGTAAAATTTTGTCATCATGATTATCATCACTATGAGCATAGAAGAGAGAAACATCAACACGTCTTTTTTTTTTTCTTCATCATACTTCTTGATGTGAATCTAGAAAAAAATTACTATGTTTCCTTTCTTCTTGCAAGATCATAAGTTGTATTCTTCAATGGATTCTCAGTATTCTTCTCATTCCACTTTAATTTCTTTTTAATCTCATTCTTAATCACTTCTTTTACATGAACTTTATTGTTGAGAGGATGACCCTTACACCATTATATTTGATCTTGATGACAAGAAGCTATTTACAAACTTCATAAATAAAATAAGAAGTAGAATTTGGGAAATATTCATAAGCATCTTAAAATAATATCGTTTTTCTCATATGTCTCTAAAATATTGTTGAACACAATGTTGAGAAGCTTAATATTTTTATGATTAGCCACAACTTCTTATTCCTGCTCTATCCCCTTTATAATATCTCTAGTAGTCTATATATCATCTTGCAACTTATTGAACTAATTTATATGCTCATCAATGGAATCGATTGATTCTAGTAAAGCTTTACTTCAATCATGACCAATATCCAAGCATAAATAGCCAAGAATCCATATTTTGTAGTATTTAAAATTTCAAGGAATTCTCCTAGAGTGTTACCTATTTCCTTGAAGGTATCTATTTTTCAAAAATCAATGGAAAAAAAAAATCCTAACCTAGACTGGTACTAGAGATAGTGTATCGCTCCAAATTTTTTGCATCCCTACCTTCAGGCTATTGGATCCACGCCCGGAAGGAGGATGGGAAAAGGATGATGCGGTACCTCAGACGAGAGGACTTTGCGAAGGTCCCGCCTCTCAAGGGAGGTGCATTTTGGTGATTTGTCGACGGATGGTGGGTTCACCGGGAAACATTTGGCGGCAGTTTCCATGCCTAGGTTTTGGGAATGTGTTTTAATGGGTTCGTTTTATCCTTAAACATTCATCCTAGGTTTGGCCGAATGATTCTAACTTAAACTACATGAAAATGCAATTTAAATGAATACAGTAAACAGACTGAAAGCAGAAAAATAGAGAATTTGCAGGAGGCTAATGGAGATTACCTGATCCGGGATGTCTGATGAAGTTTCTGATGCTTGAAGTAGTCTGGATCATCTGGGATTCGACAAAATCGCCTGCAATCTATAAGAATCATTTGGAATCTGATAGGATCGTCTGAGACAGACAAGAATCGTCTCAGATCTGACGAATTCGTCAAACGAATTCGTCAAAAACCTGCAAAACAGAGAACAGATGCAAAATACAAGCAATTCTACTATGCAAAACAGAGGCAAAATATGCTAAAGAACAAGGTGAATACTAAGCAATAATTTAAAATAGAAAGTAAAACAGATCATTGCATTATGATGGCAAATCATGAATTTAATGTGCAATCTAAACTAGATGGGTGAACTCCAGATGCAAAGTAGAATAAAAACTAAATAAATGATCTGATTTATAGCATAAAATGACAGAGAGAAAAGAGAGAAGAGCAAACTTCAAGCACCGATTGCCTCGATGTATGCTTGCGATCGAGATCGTCTCGCATCGATACGAGATCGTCCCTAATTTGACGGGATCGCCTCCGATCTTGACAGGTTCGTCGGCTGCGATAGGTGCTGGCTCCGGCTGAAAACCAGTGATATACCTGCAATAAAATTACTATAGGAATAGTGCAAAAAGCAAATTTGAGAAGTTCTAGCACATAGGGAGTCGATTTGCATAAAAATTCAGCCAGGGGTTGGGGAGGGAAAAGTCTTAGAGTTAAATAGGCTTAGGGAAAGTTGTTGGGAGGTTGGAGATCTTCCCAATTTGGGAGATCTCCAACGGGGAAGGGTCCCAACGGCGCAGACACACTTACGCCCGGATTGGAGACCCGTTGGAACAGAGTCTAATTATGAAAATGCAGTTTTGCGACAAAATCGTCTGGACGTCCTAGTCCAGACGAAATCGTCAAATTTGGGGCGATATCGTTTGATCGGCGACGATATCGTCCAACGGTCAAAACAACTCCTAAAAATGGCACGAAAAAAGGGGAAACGGGTTTCTCGACGGTTAACGGGCGGTTTGGGAGGTTAAATTTGAATTTAAATTTATTTACTAAGGTGAATGTAATTATTCCAATTTGACTGCGCCAATTTTAGGGTGCTACATTTTGCCCCCTCTTTAGCGAATTTTCCGAAGAAAATGCGTTAAAGATGAGTTCTTCTCGATCTACGAGAAAGCAAAAAATTATTCCCATTTTTAGGCGACGATTCTTGGTCGAATCGTACGACGACTTACTATGGTGCCCCCTCCGTGTTTTTACCCAAATCGAACGTTTGAGGTAAAAACGCGAAAAAGCAAAAATTATTTGTGAATTATTTTGAATAAAATTAAGAAAAATAGGGTAAAACCCTAATTCATTATTACTGTTCATTTTATTGTTTTTAGAGCTCTGGAGCAAAAATGGTAGAGACAACGCACAGATCTGCAGAGGTCCGCCGCGGTCTACGGGTAAGGGTTTAAACTCAATTTAGATTGATTTAATTTGAATTTTACATGCTTTGTAGATAGATTTTAGGATGAATTTTGAGCATCGCGGCCGTTTTTGGCCGTCGACGTCGTCCGGACGAAATCGTCCCTAGTTCGACGAAATCGTCTCAAGTTCGTCAATTTCGCCCAAGGGCGAAATCGGCGAAAAAGGGACGATTTCGTCAAATTAGAGACGATTTCGACACGCGAAATCGGAGACGATTTTGCTCAAATTTGGGACGATATCGTCCAATAGTGGGCGATATCATCAATTGCAAAAATTTGATCTTTAAGTTGTATTTTTGATTATTGAAATTGTTATTAATGATTGTTTGTTGTTTTGATTGTTTATGTTTGCAGAGAGGACTACTAAAGAGTAGAGAGTGGAAATACGACGGGCTGAGAGACGACTTGGCCGCTCTCACCCAGGCAGAGCGGGATCTGCTGGCACAGGCCGGCTTGCAGCATGTGGCAGAGATGCCGCAGGTTTCTACTGACATGGGGCTACTGACAGCCCTAGCAGAGAGGTGGTACCCGGCTCTTCATGCTTCGGTTACCGACAGGGGAGATGACTCCCACACTAGAGGATGTATGGAGGATTATTAGAATCCCCATACAAGGGAGGATGATCACACCTACGGCCAATCAGGGCCACGCGATGGGACGACTGTGCGGTGACCCGAGCTTCACCCTGGAGAAGGGCGGAGTGAACATCGAGGCACTGCGCCAGATGCCTGGGGCATCTACACTGACACGAGTTTTGGTTGGGGTGGTTGGTGGACTTCTGCTGTGCCACCAGAGCGGATGCAGGGTGCCGTGGATGCTCGTAGATGTGATCTGCGATATGCGCGACCATGGCTATAGATTTTCTTGGGGCAGCTTTGTTCTATGTCGGCTGTACAGGATCCTTTACGGGGTCGTGTACAAGGGCGGGCGATGTCTGGTCATGACATCGCTCCTACAGGTTTGGTGCTTGGGAGCACATTGTGGTGCGGAGGCCGGTAGGGCTTCCACTGATAGGGGTTGACGGGGAGAGGCCCCGAGTCTTCTACTGGTGGCTCCGGAGAGGGGCACAGCGATGGATCGACCTGTCGGTGTCCCGGAGACTACTGGATGACTTGGTCCCAGACCAGATCACCTGGAGGCCATGGAGGCAGCATCCAGGGTGGGCAGAGGACGCACAAGAGCTGGCTCGCATCAGGCGAGTCTGCTGGCTGAGGATGGAGAGGGGAGAGGTGGAGCTCCACCGCTACGACCGGGTTTTATGACAGTTCGGTCTACAGCGGGGGATCCCATCTCTGAGGGATTACGAGTTTTCTCGGACCATCCGGGATAACACCACGGTTAGCGGGGCTCCAGACATGCAGCGATTCTAGAGTCAGGACGCGGACGATGCCCCCATCCAGCCAGTGGATGGGGACGACGCAGGAGTAGCCGATGGCTACGATGCCTGGTATGCAGGCATCCACCCTCCTCGGATGACGAGGGCATAGGGTCCGATCCATGCGGTTGTGCGTCGGATAGGGAGGCGGCGCCGAGGCGGCGATAGAGGCGGCCTAGGGTCACGGTGGGAGAGAGCAGAGGAGGCCACGGGCATAGGAGCGGCCACGGCAGAGGGAGAGGGAGAGGAGGGAGGCGAGACCCCCATCTCCACAGAGGCCACCATCGCCCGATAAGGGCAAGGGCATGGATACAGGAGAGAGTAGCGAGATGGCTACTCTCCGGGCAGAGAGGGATCATCTGCAGGCTCAGGTGCAGACACTACAGGATGTAGCTGCACAGCACCAGGCTGAGGTGTCGCAGCTGCGAGACGAGAATGCACGTCTCAAGGCACGAGGCGGAGGGGTGAGCACTCAGGAGCTGATGCGGTCGATTTCTCAGACCGCATTCTATCAGGCGCTATACTACCAGGCGGTGCCAGAGGGCCAGAGGATACAAGTGCCGGCTGCCATAGCCGATCCGATCAGGACAGGGTCGACGAGGAGCTCATCTCGGTCGACGACGAGGACTCGTAGTACCACACATACTACGATGGGACCACCTCGTCCTCCGTAGGGCGGGGGAGGAGATGAGGCCGAGAGCTCTAGAGGCTCTCGAGGCTAGAGGGCGGGATATTGCTACTGATATTGTATTATACTTGTATTGATAGAGGATTGAGTATGCCGAGGTACAGATTGTGGCATACCAATCCAGTTTTGATGATGTATATATTCTGTTGATATATATAGATGAGATATTTTTGAGTATATGACTTGTCTTATGTGATACTTATGATGCTTTTTATGTTTGATGTAATTGATTGATTTGATTGATGTAATGATTTTATTGATGATTCATGTAATTATGTCGTTTTGGAAAATATTATAACTTGGATGTCATGCTATAAATATTTTAAATGAAATAATCTGATGTAACAAATTGATTGGTTGTAATGAAATGTAAAAATAAAAAGAGATTTCTAACAATAATTTCAAAGGACATTGTCGCTATTATAGACCATTTCATGGAGTCGTTGCTCACTCGGTCGTCAAGCTAGTCCCAGGATAGAAATATTGTTAAAAGAAAAGAGTGCTTAAGAGATTGTCTTAAGACTTTGTTGTGATAATGCAAATGATGATGATGATGGTTTGCTTTCAGATTTCCATGAAAATATTATGCATGAAATATTGTAAAATAATTTTTGCTAGGCATAAATTCCTAAGTGTGATAAAATTTGTGAATAATTCCTTAAGAACTATACCATCATTGCAAAATGTAAAGTTGACATAATGACATAACATAGTGAAAATGTATTTGCTTTCGAAAAAGCATAATTTGTGTAAAATGAAGTCATATGTTTTGTATGATTTTTGATAAATTGGGAAAAAAATTGTTACAATGGTTTGCGCTAGGCATAGAATATGTAGGTATAGACTTATACCATCATCGCGAAAATCCAAAAAAGGATAGTTTTATTGCATGATTGATTTTTGATGAACGAGAAAATATGATAATGAGGACTTGCGCTAGGCATAAAATTCCAATTTTGGTTTTGAAACTATACCATCGTTGCGAAAGTCAATCAGATATGTATATTTTTAATTGATATGTTTTGAAAGAAATTGTTGATTTTTGCTATTATATAGTTGTCTTTGTGGAAAACAATTGTACTTGATTTATTCCAAACAAGTTGCAAAAATAATATTTCAAAGTATTTTGAAGATAAAAAGTTAGATTTATAAGGAATCCCATGTGCATATGTGAATTCATTTCCCATCTTGATTTATCATAATGATAGACAAAATCTCTCAAATACAAATGTGTGTGCAATTGCATTGTTCATTTACCAAGTTTGAGCAAGATACTATGATACAAGTGATTTGAAGAAACCAAATAAGTGTTCATTAACCATGATGTAGATGCATATAACCATACTAGGCTACTATGTAGATCGGATTATCAAGAGCTAGCTAATCCATAAGAAGACATAGGTCTGTACAAAAGAAGGTCGCTAATGTGACGGACATATCGCCACGCTAGGAGTTACCCAAGGCCAAGCGGGTTGGGCACAAACCACCTGTTATGGGGCTTACCTCACGGTTTTCGAATAATTGAGAATTCCGGGGATTCAAGCTCATCAACCCTTCTTTTCTTTTCAAAGGGTAGGGAAAGGGATTTTATTGCTTTCTTGCTTTCTTTTGAATTTTGCTTATTTTTTTCTCTTGTTTGTATTTCTTTTGCTTGATAATGCTTGGAACATTGCTGAAATAACATTTTTCTTTTCTCTTTTTCTTGAATTTTTTCTTTTCTTTTCTTTTTCTTTTCTTTTTCTAGGGATACTTGCTCGGATTAGGCTGTAGAGCAAGGGATTTTTATTCCGGGTAGGGGTGAGCTTGTCCTTTTGCCAATTCTCAAAGATTCTAGACCATGTGCATGATAGGATAGCAGGGGAAACTTTTCACCCAAGAAATCGGTTCTACTATGTAGCAAAACATGGAAATTACAAATATAATCATTTTATTGTGAAAAGATGTGCTTGGTTTAAGTAAATAACAAGATCAATTCTCTATGCTCAAACTTTATTTAATTGAATTTTGTGAACTTTGATATAAGAGAGATTAGTAATCATGCCAGATAAAATCAAGATATTTATTGTTGTGAGTGTGCAAGTGAGGGATGCCAAATAAATGCTAATTGTATCCAAAATAAGTTGAAACATATAACTGCAATAATTGTAAGAAAATATATATAAACATTTTGGAGAAGTTTTGAGAATGTTGACTCTCTCTTTCTTCTATATATTGTTTTGGTTTCGAAAGAGTCAAGCATATAGCTGTTTTTAGATTTTTATTTTGATTTTTGTTTTTGAGCAAAAGGAACTTAACAAGTGCTTTAAATAAATGCAATAGATAGTTTTTGAAGATTTTGATGATTTTAATGTTTTTTATGTTTTTTGATTTTAATTTATGAATTGAAATTGGTGGTATATACAAGATGATCTATATACACTATACAAGGTTATTTGAGTATAGCATGTCTAAGGTTGCTTCAAAATCAAAGGAGGTTTTGAAGGATAATCTGGTTGAGGTGAAGGTAAGAACAAAAGGTGATGAATAAAAGGTAGTGATAACAAAAGCTTTGTTATAATGTAGAATAATGTAGAAAAAGATTTGACTTTTATATGTGGAAAATTGATCATGTTACAAAATAAAATGTCAGAAGGATAAGAAAGTTCTTCATTCTTATCACTATATTCCAAGTCTTGATAAGATGGAGAAAGTATATGTGAAAGATATGCATGGATGTTATTTGGTAAACAAGGATGATCATATATGGATGAAGAAAAGTGATGGATAGAAGATAATTGTGATAATAGAGAATGTATAGAACTTGATGTTTCAACCGTTAAATATTCTTCAAATGGTGTTGGGTCACCATGTATGGTAACAATTTTATTTGCAATTTCAAACTTCAAACATTGGTGAAGAGTGGAAGGGAAAACCCTCATCGTATGAATCCAAGGACTCTGGAGAAGTAGGTTGTAAGGTGAAGGACAATATCCTACATAGAATAAAGTATCTAGGATCTTGGATCCAATATTAAAGGGAAGAATTATAGTGCCTTGAGCTTCTTGAATTTCATTGTTAAAAGATTTTATAATAACATTTGATTCATTACTATCTTCTTCCTTTAATTTGTGTTTTTGAAATAATTGATAAGTGCATAAATTAAGAGAGGAGTCATTATCTACCATGATAGTTCTAACAAGTGTTTCTTTACTAGATCCGATAATGTAAAGATAGTAGTCTTCTTGTGGAGTAGAGGAAGGAATATCCTCATCATAGAATGAAATATGGTTAACCTCAAGAGGGTTTACACCATTAATTATGTTCTTAGAGAAAATATGATGAGGAACAAATTGTTGGCTAGGTATTTTGAACAAAATTTCCTTGTGATAAATTTGTAATACTTCTAAAAGGGATATCTTTGCTTGAGGATTAATCACTTGTTGTTGGCTATCAAAGTGGATTTCAGATTGAGATTTTGATTCTAAAGATGAGCTTTCTATGCTTACATTCCATTTTGGATCATTATCTAGAGCCAAAGATAGTTTTGAAGGTTGGTCAAATGAGGAATCCATATCTTGAATATCGGATTGAGTTGATTGAACTTGAGGTTGCTCATTTGTAGTTTTTGTTACAATATTAATAATATCATCATGATGGGACACATTAACATGCAATATTTGATTGGTTTCTTGTTGTTGATAATTGAATAGGGGTTCTTGGGAGATCCCCATGTCTTGATTGATTATTGGTATTTGTTGTGTAGGAGTTTGATTGTTTACTGAAGATTTATAGTCAGTTGTAGATTGTAATTCCTTTATATTAAAAAGACCCTTATCAATCAAATCTTGAATTGCACATCTTAAATCTTTACAATTTTGTGTCATATGTCCATCTACTCTATGATATTCACAATGTAGCTCAGGTTTAAACCAATCTGATGTGGTATCAGGTTGTCTTATGGAAGGGAGTTCAATCTTATTTGTGTCAAGTAAATACTTGAGAATTATATCCATTGGTTGATTGAGCTTAGTAAATTTACGTGATGAAGGTTTTTGAGAGGTTTTTGATAAATGCCTTAGGAATTTCGTCATAAAAGGACCTAATGGTTTCTCACCTCTACTTTCTTTATTATGGGTAGAATGATGATAGGAAGATTGCGATGTAGGAGGTGAGTGCATGGTAGAATTGGAAGAATAAGTATTTTCTTGTTGAAATGGATGTGTTGTATTGAAAGAAGCATATTGAAAAGGTGGAGGAGGATTATATGTGGATTGATAGACATAATATGGATATATGGGAGAATAGATAATATCGTTATGAAGAGGATTAGCAAAGGGATTGTCTTGTTGGGGTAAGGATGAAAAATGAGAGGAGTGTGATGGAGGTGATGTTGAATAGGGATAAGGTTGATCATAATCAACAAATGTATTTGGCTGAATTCTTCCAACATTACTAATGGGCTCATATTGATTTGAGTAAAAACTCATGGTTTCTTTAGTACTTCTAAAAGTAATATTTAGCATCTACTATTTAGAATTGAATCTAAAACATGAAATGATGATTTTGTTTTTGTTTTTCTTGTATACATATATATATTTTTTTTTTTTTTTTTTTTTTTGTTTTTGTTTTCAAAAGGTTTACAATGCATTCACGTCGGGTTCACCAAAATGTATCGCTCCAAATTTTTCGCATCCCTACCTTCAGGCTATTGGATCCACGCCCGGAAGGAGGATGGGAAAAGGATGATGCGGTACCTCGGACGAGAGGACTTTGCGAAGGTCCCGCCTCTCAAGGGAGGTGCATTTTGGTGATTTGTCGACGGATGGTGGGTTCACCAGGAAACATTTGGCGGCAGTTTCCACGCCTAGGTTTTGGAAATGTGTTTTAATGGGTTCGTTTTATCCTTAAACATTCATCCTAGGTTTGGCCGAATGATTCTAACTTAAACTACATGAAAATGCAATTTAAATGAATACAGTAAACAGACTGAAAGCAAAAAAATAGAGAATTTGTAGGAGGCTAATGGAGATTACCTGATCCGGGATGTCTGATGAAGTTTTTGATGCTTGAAGTAGTCTGGATCATCTGGGATTCGACAAAATCACCTGCAATCTATCAGAATCATCTGGAATCTGACAGGATCGTCTGAGACAGACAGAATCGTCTCAGATCTGACGAATTCGTCAAACGAATTCATCAAAAACCTGCAAAATAGAGAACAGATGCAAAATACAAGCAATTCTACTATGCAAAACAGAGGCAAAATATGCTAAAGAACAAGGTGAATACTAAGCAATAATTTAAAATAGAAAGTAAAACAGATCACTGCATTATGATGGCAAATCATGAATTTAATGTGCAATCTAAACTAGATGGGTGAACTCCAGATGCAAAGTAGAATAAAAACTAAATAAATGATCTGATTTATAGCATAAAATGACAGAGAGAAAAGAGAGAAGAGCAAACTTCAGGAACTGATTGCCTCGATGTATGCTGCAGTCGAGATCATCTCGCATCAGTACGAGATCGTCCCTAATTTGACAGGATCGCCTCCGATCTTGACAGGTTCGTCGGCTACGATAGGTGCTGGCTCCGGCTGAAAACCAATGATATACCTGCAATAAAATTACTATAGGAATAGTGCAAAAAGCAAATTTGAGAAGTTCTAGCACATAGGGAGTCGATTTGCATAAAAATTCAGCCAGGGGTTGGGGAGGGAAAAGTCTTAGAGTTAAATAGGCTTAGGGAAAGTTGTTGGGAGGTTGGAGATCTTCCCAATTTGGGAGATCTCCAACGGGGGAGGGTCCCAACGGCGCAGACACGCTTCTGCCCGGATTGGAGACCCGTTGGAACAGAGTCTAATTATGAAAATGCAATTTTGTGACGAAATCGTCTGGACGTCCTAGTCCAGACGAAATCGTCAAATCTGGGGCGATATCGTCTGATCGGCGACGATATCGTCCAACGGTCAAAACAACTCCTAAAAATGGCGTGGAAAAAGGGGAAACGGGTTTCTCGGTGGTTAACGGGCGGTTTGGGAGGTTAAATTTGAATTTAAATTTATTTACTAAGGTGAATGTAATTATTCCAATTTGACTGCGCCAATTTTAGGGTGCTACAGATAGATTAATATTTTTATATTAAAATTCTTCATACCAATGGGTAAGGAATAGTCCTACTCTTCCCATAAACCAAGGACCCATTTTTAGGATTTTTTCTCTTTCTTCCACAAAAAAAAATGGCTAGAAAGAAACCTTTGGGAAGAAAGGATAGAATCACTCTTGGAGACTTCTAACTCCTACCAATCCATTTTCTCAATGCTAAAGCCCTTGGCCAATACACATTAAATTTTACCAAAAATTACCATATTTTGGAGCAATGAGATATATTTGAGGTGCACTCACTAACCTCTACCACTAGAGATGATTCTAAGGATTTATATATAAAGAAATATATATAAAGGAAACTAAAACTCAAAATCTATTGAAATTTATCATAATATCCTATATCAAATATAATATTTGATAAAATATTTACAAAAATTTGCATGCAAATTTTGTAAGATAAAGAAGAAAAATAAAACTTAGATAAAAAATTATATGTCTAGATGGAATTTCTTGCCTCATTGAATTCCTAGCCCTTCCTTGTTTTACCATCATAAAAACCCTTGAAAAATCATAAATACATTTGTTTTGGATGGTTGAATTCATAGGGTCATATCTCCCTCAATATTTGCTTCGGGGCAAGTAGACATATGACTAGAAAAAAATAATGGTTTAATGACTTCAAAGAGAAATATGGGAGAACAATTATCATAGCTAATAATATGACATATGAGGTCAAAGAAATAAAAAATATTGAATCCATTTATCCAAAGGAAAATGCACAATTAACAATGTATTGTATGTGCTTGGATTAATTTCTAATCCACTTTCAATATCTCAATTGATGGATCAAAACTTAGTAGTTGAATCCAAAATTATAAATAATAAAATTACTAAACAAGGAAAAGTCATAGCCTCTAGTTCATACAAAAATGGTCTATTTGTCCTAGATACATTATCAAATGTGGCTTTATCAACAAAAAATTTAGAAACCAAAAAACTTTGGTATAAAAGGCTAGAACATAAAAGTGCATCTTCTCTGAATGAAATGAGTAGACATCAAATGGTTAAAGGGCTACCCAAAATCTCAAGGGAATTTATAGTTTATATTAAATATATTTTATAAAAAAAACATATAATACCTTTTGAACTCAATACATATAGATCTCAAGGGCCACTAGAACTAATATATACAAATTTATGTGGACCAATTAACACTAATAGTCTTGGAGGACATAGATATTTTTAATTATGTGTTGATGATTACTCCAAAAAAATATGTGTGTATTTATGAAATTTAAATCTGAAGCCTTTAGTTGCTTTAAAAATTCAAGCAATTAATAGAAACATAATTAGAAAAATCAATCAAGAATATTTGCTCAGATAGGGGTGGTGATTTTATATCAAAAAGGATTGAATCATTTCTAAAATTAAAAGGCATAGAAAGACAACTCATTATAGCATATACACCTCAAAAAATGGTATTTTAGAAAGAAGAAATCAGTCTATAATGGAAATGGTACATTGCATGCTAAAATAATCTCATCTTGATCAACAATATTGGGTAGAAGCTATTAAAACTGTAGTATATTACTCAAAAATATTACTCCTAAAGAAGTATGGCCAAGACAAAAGCCTTCAATAGAACATCTAATAATTTTTGGATGCAAGGCATATGTGCATATTCCAAAGCAAAAGAGGATAAAATTAGATGATAAAACCATATGTGGGATATTTCTTGGTTATGATGATGATTCAATAGGATATAGAATAATTGATCCAATTACAAAGAAAATCCATATAAGCAACATTATAATTTTTTATGAAAGTACCCAAAACTTTGTTGAAGAACAAAAGGTTGTTGCAAGACCAATTATAAATATCTTAGATGATGGAAACCCATCAAATGAAGAATAAAAATCAGAAATATGTAATGAGCCTCAAAAAAGGAAACAAAATGGTACACAAATACTCTTAAGGATTCAAAACTAGAAAAATGATAGATCTTACTACCACTAAACCTCAAACTTGCAAGATGACATGAAAAAATACGAGACTAATGAGTTCATAACATAACCTACATCTTCTCAAGTTGCTATAAGAATACTAGAATGAAAAGCAACCATGGAATCATAATACACAATATTAATGAAGAATAGAATATGGAATTGAGTTGATTTACCATAAGAAAAAAATGGTAGTTTGTAAATGAGTATATAAGATAAAATACAAAGTATATGGATCTCTTAAAATATACAAGACATGATTAGTTTCAAAAGGATATACTCAAATAGAGGGAATTGAATATGAAGAAATTTTTGCACCTACAAAAAGAATGACTACTATTCAAAACTTTTATGCATTAGCAACACAATTTGGATGGAAACTTCATCAAATGTATGTTAAAAGTGCATTTATTAATGGTGATATTGAAGAAGAGGTATATATGAATCAACCAAAAGGTTTTGTTATCAAAGGATAGGAACAAAATATTTGTAAATTAAACAAATATTTATATGGATTAAAACAAGCACCAAGAGCATGGTAAATTAAGATTAATAATCATATGCTATAACATAATTTTAAAAGGAGTACATCATATTCAAATCATTATATAAAAAGGATTGGATTAGAAAGAGTAATTATTATAGAATATATTGATGATATAGTGAGAACGTTAAGCTCAAAAATCTTGATAGATGAGGTAAAAAAGGTTCTCAAAAAATATTTTGAAATGATAGATCGAAGATTACTACATTACTATCTTGGTTTAGAAATTTGTCAAAATGAAGATAGCATCACAATAACACAAACAAAGTATGTAAAATTATTACATTAAAATACAAAATGACAAATTGTAAACCTAAATATACACCTATGGAAAAAGGATTACATTTGACCAAATATAATAAGACAATAATTTCTACCACTATGTATCAACAACTAATTGGAAGTCTTCCATATCTAACAAATACTAGGCCTGATATTGTTTTTGCTATAATATCTCTCTAGATTCATGCAGGAGCCTAGGGAAAGTAATTGGAAATCCATAAAAAGGATAGTGCAATACATTAGCAACACTACACATTATGGATATAAGTACAAAAACTAATATTTTTAACTTATAGGGATATTCAGATTCTGACTATGTTGGATTTGTAAATGACATAAAATCAAAATCTAGATATGTATTCTATCTTGGGTTAGGTCCAATTTCATGGTATGATAAAAACAACATGTAGTGGCCCTATCATCAAAAAATGAAAATATCATGCAACAAGATATACAATATGTGAATCACTTTGGTTAAAATATATTATCAGACATGGGAATTATAAGTGCTTCAACAACACTAATTTGTGATAATCAAGGAGTTCTTAAATTAACTAAAAATCGTGTGATTCATGAGAGAAAAATATATTTAAGTACAATATCATTTTATTAGAGACCATGTTCAAGATCATCACATCCAAATAAAACATGTTCCTATTGAAGAACAAATTGTAAGTATTTTTACAAAATCTCTTGGTAAAAACAAGTATAAGATATTTTAGAGTCATCTATGCACATCAAGATATATTCATACCAAATAATGTAATATAGGGGGGTGTTGGAGAATATTACATTATTTGGTAAATGTGTAAATATTAGGATTGAGTTTATGATTTAGGTGTGTGAATGCATACACATGTCATAAAAGATAAAGTGTAAAATATAATGCAAAGTTAAGAGTCATGTATGCAAGTAGCAAGATGAGAAGTCAAGAGGCATGAGAGGTTTATTTTATGAATAGAATAGGAAGGGATGCATCTACCAGATATGTGAGGAGTGAAATAGACAAATATTGAATAGTCACCTAAGGTTATGTGATGGAGATAAAACTCCATGTATGATATTTGAATGAAAATCAAGTCTCAATATTGTATATTTGACTCATACATATCTCATTTGGATGGAAGTATTCATACATATTTTATGGTTTAAATGATCTTGGTTATTTGAAATATTTGATAATCTAGCTAAAAGGCCATAAAAAAGTTCATAAGGAGAATAGAAACATGTGATGTTTTGACTATCTCATGTAATTATAAATATCATAAGAAAAGTCCAATAGATCATGGAAAAATATATAGAATATATTGATACTAGAGAAGGAGTTTAAAAAGAAGAGTTTTAGAGAAAATTGACATGTGTCCATCTAGAGTTCTCCATCCATGTAATGTGTAGATTTTAAGAGTCTATAAAAAAGGGAAAACCCTTGCTAAGGGAAGAAAATTGATCATGTGACTTCATGGGACAAAATTACAAAATAAAGGCTAAAATACCAAGCTAACAAAAGGAAAAAGGGCCTCTATGTACAAATGCATTCAATGAGTTGTTAGAGTGAGAGTGTGGAGTACAGTCACTGGGTAAATTCATGGGAAATGGAATCTCAATAGGAGAGCTAATTATACTTGATGAGAACTTGTAGAATATTGAATTTTGAGTATGTAATAAAAGTATTTCTATTCTTCTGTTGATATTTAGTTGTACTATAATTTTTACCATTGTTTATCCTTTTTCTTGTCTTTATGCATATACATTGGTATATGTAGTGTATGTTAGAATATCATCACCATATTATATGCATCAAAATGAAGGATCATAGCAACACAATCTATTAATACCAAGTATTAATAAAACCAAGGAGGTTTTGGTCAATCACCTATACATATAAGTGTTTTATCTTGACGCTTAGGCAATTTTTTTTCTAATTAGTCCATTATCATGGGTAAGACCCAATTAAAGGTAAATATATTATGTGGATTTTTTTTGTATTTACAACCTATTGATATTTATTCATAATAAACATAGGATGACATTCTTCTTGTCTATTAGTATTAATAATGACTACATTTTATAATAACTAGATATTGTTGATATCATATCTAGGAGCACTTTTATTGTTCTTCCTAAATTTTGGTTTTAATAAACCATATTATTATTTAGCCTTTATAATATCCTACCATGTGTCATACAATATTGTAAGGTTAAAATATTATATTGTGTACTAATATTATTAATAATAAAAGGTAATATAGGTTCAACATATATTTTCTTAGGACTAATATCAATGTGAATATCTGGCATGGTAATTAAGGTATTTCCAAATAAAGCTCTATACACGCTCATTTGGTATTTATTTGGTCATAATAAATTAGTGAATGTAATCATTTAATATCATTCTAGATACACAATCAAGTGTAAGCATATTTAAAAGTTATTAAAAACTACTTGTAGAACCTTTAGGTAAATTTGCATATCACTCCAATAGGGTCCTTAAAATGATCTTGCTATTAATTTTATGGTAGGATCAATATTTAAGTCTAACCAATATCCATAGGTGTTTAAGAAACCACTAAGAAAGGTACCTGCCATTTATAATTCATCATAATAAAGTGATGGAGTCAAAGGTAGTGTATAGCTAATAATATGAAGCACTAAAGTGTCATTGAGATGTTTCTTTAGTTGAAGGTTTTATAGTTGGGTAATGTGGGAAGCTTGTCATATTGTTATTCATGATGGATGCATGACCATTGGGTTTAACTCTAGGTATTATTGAGTAGTTTTCTTATATGTAAACTATCGCAAATGCTGGCTCAAATCCTCTATCATTTTTATATCTTGTGCACTTGTTTGATCCATTTTTGATATTGAATTTAGTCTGGTTATATGTTGATTGTATTATTTTTTGGATCACATTAGGTTGAGACAATGTTATGCATAGCGACAAATAATCATTAATTTGCAAATATTATAATTTTCAAAATTAAAAATTGGTAAATATGGGGACACTTCATGGGGGTCCATTTGCCAAACATTTTTAGGTCTAATTTTTTTTGGGGCCGGCTCACCCCACGTTGAAAATAATTTCACCATTTTTTATTTTAAATCACCAACACTCCCACCTAAATCATGGACCTTTTTTGCCTTGAAATTATAAATTTTTTTATTTATCCCACCAAATTTACCTCTTATAACACCAGTATATACCTAACATGACAACGATAAACATACATATAAAACATTCAAACTCCTCAAAAATAGACCTAAAGTAATAAAAACCTTGTAGTAGACAAACATGACCTGAAGTAGCCAAAAAATCAAACACGATTGGTTGTAGATGATTATCGATTGACAAAATCATCGATCATTTGTAGAGGATAGTCAATAGATAAATTTACTAATCAATTGTAGAAGACTATTTATCAATAAAACGTTGATCAATTGTAGAGGACTATCAATTGATAGATTTATCGATCGATTGTAGAGAAGCATGATAGGGTGAATATTAGTTGCAAAAGATTGTCTATAAAAAAAAATTGATCGGTTGTAGAGGACTGTCAATCAATAGATTTACCTATCGTTTGTAGAGAAGTGTGATAGAGTAATGATTAATTATGGAAAACTACCTATCGATAAAAATATCGATCAGTTACAGAGGACTATAATGATCGATTATAGAAAGGTGTGATGACTATGATGATAGGTAAAGTGTAAGCTTCTAAACATTTGAGTATGGTTATTGTTTTGCTTTGGATCATCTCTAGCAATAGCTTTTACTTTATGCCTACTTGTTATTGTAGCCTTGTTACTTGTTTTGTAACCTTTGTTGGTGTGCTACTATAGAGTTTCTTTAGAATTGAGCTATAGAACTATTATTTTAGTTTGTAGACTATGGTAGTTGCAATGACATTAGACATCAAGGTTTCTTTAGAATTGAGCGAAGGTTAGCCTTGGTGGAGTGCAAGGTCTTCTGTTAGTGTTGGGTTTAGAACATTATCTTGGATTGTTGTCTTATTTCATTATTTTGTTGTCCAAATCTTATTCCTTTAGTTTCATAGGCAGCATAGATGTATAATCTACAACTATGAGATACAAGTATCCATGTCATATTGTAGTATTTTAGGAGAATTTATTGTTGTTAGAGCCTATTTCATGTGTATTAGAGTAATTTTTTGTGGCGTTGCATTGTTTTGTTGTTGTTCCTTGAGCACACATGTAACCCAATACTACCAACCCATTTTTTTTGAAGAGCACTTACAAAAAAGGCTCTTAAGGGAGATACCCTTACTATAATTATTTTAGCATATAAGGCTTCACCACATTTGAGTTCCAAGTCACTACAAACAACACTCAATGGACAATATTGGTCAACTCTCATAACTTTTGGGGTTCACCTTACTAAAACTACAGATTTAGAAGGACACCATAGTGGACCCCCACCTTTACTACACCCTCCTTAGTATAGGACCATATGACCACAATGCATGGATTACCCTTTAAGTCTAATAATACTTACAGGGGGATTCCAATTCCCTAACCTGACTCTAGCTCCACCTAGGTAGGTTATTAGACATAAAGCCTTGGTGCTTAGTTAAAATGCATCCATGAACTAACTAATGTTATTGCCACTTCGATGATGACTAACATGATATCCTAATTCTACATGATCATGGAACAGTCATTGATATATTGTGAATAGATTTTCCCACACACCCAATCCTATTCATTCAATGTGCAACTACTCACAAGTACCCTGACTATTGTATAAACACAAATCCTTATAGGTTCATGAGATCTTAGCTATTGTATTCTCACAAATCCTTCTAGGACTCACATCTACCTAGCTATTGCATTCATACAACTCCTTCCAGGATTGGGTTCCATGGTTTACAAGAGGAAATTCTACCCATCCCAAGGATAGATAACATAACAACATCATTTACCATAGCAGCTAAACATAACACTAAGCATAAAAACATATTACATAATTCATCTCAAATGAAATGCACAAAATAGATTCCTCTTAACCATAAACTAAACTATGCACTTATCAAAACTTGAATCTCAAATGCTTTCCATAAAAATTTATGCATTATAAAGATAACCTATATCTCTATTTAAGAACATAAGCTTATATTTAGAGGGGGGATGAAACATTATAAGATACAAATTTTACTTTTATTTCCAAGGCAATAACTATAATTATTATCAATTGTAATAATGAAACAATGCACAAATCACCACACACATAAGAGACACATATTTAATGTGGTTCACCAAATGTGGGCTACATCCACGAAGAAATATTTCTTATAAATTTCTCAAATAAATTTCATGGGCTCCAACCCCTATTACAATGTTTGTGGACACATATCCACAGGAGACACCTATCCCCTCTCACAAGTTCATGGACCTCAATCCACATGAGACACCAATCTCCTCTTCTCTGGTTCTATGGACACCACTCCACTATGTTCTGGTTTTGTGGACACCTCTCCACTTTGTTCTAGTTTTTTGGACACCACTCCACTCTATTATAGTTTTATGGACACCACTCCACTTTGTTATGGTTTTGTGGACACCACTCCACTCTGTTCTAATTTTGTGGACACCACTGCACTCTATTCTAGTTTTGTGGACACCACTCCACTTTGTTCTGGTTTTGTGGACACCACTCCACAGGAGACACCAATCCCCTCTATTTTGGTTCTTGTCCTCAACTCTGTCTTAATATCCACACAAAATCTATCTTCAACTCAACTCAAACTCTGCCTTCAACTCTGCACAAAACAACTTCATAACCTGCTCATAAAAAATACTCAATTTTGCTTACTAAACTTGTTGAGCAAGGTGTTGCAAGAGTTTTGTCATTTTTGTCAACACAGTCAGTTAGATCCAATGATGCAATGGTCAGGAAGTTTAGAAGTCATTCAGATGCAGAGGACAGAAGTTCAAAGGTTTTTCGGAACATGGACAAGTGAGTTTCCCAGAAGACCATAGTTGCCTTTTTGCAAAAAATCAAAGAAAAAGACAAGTAAGAAAACTGTCGCGATATCGCGACATGTTTTCTGTCGCGATTTCGCGACATGTCGGAGGAGAGAGAAGGCGCAAAGAAAATTGTCACGATTTCGCGACATGGACTAGGAGAGAGAAAGTGCAAACAAAATTGTCACGATTTCGCGACATGGCCGAGGAGAGAGAAGACGCAAGGAAAACTATCACGATTTCGTGACATGTTTGGAGAAAAAGCGCTAAGGCAAAACTGTCACGATTTCGTGACATGTTCGGAAGAAAAGCGCTAAGGAAGAAAACTGTCACGATTTCGTGACATGTTCGAAGAAAAGCGCTAAGGCAAAAAACTGTCGCGATTTCACACATGTTCGGAAGAAAAGTGCTAAGGAAGAAAACTGTCACGGATTTCGTGACATGTTTGGAGAAAATGCGCCAAGGAAGAAAACTGTCGCGATTTCGCGACATGTTCGGAGAAAAAGCTCCAAGGAGGAAAAGTGTCACGATTTCGCGACATGTCGGGTTTTCGCGACCCGAAGAGGAGAGAGAATGTACGAAGGCAAGTATGTCGCGATTTCGCGACATGTTATGTTTTCGCGGGCGAAAGTCAGAAAAGAAGCCAAGGCAGTGAAAGTGTCGCGATTTCGCGACATGTTCCGTTTTCGCTGGTAACTGAGAAGAAAAGTGTACGAAAGCCAAAAGTGTCACGATTTCATGACAGGTTGCAAGAAAAGCCTTCGGAAGCTGAAAGCGTCGCGATTTCGTGACAGGATGAAAGGAAAATGTACGGATGGAAAAAGTGTCACGATTTCGTGACAGGAGAGAAAGAAGCTAGCAGGGTAAAGATGTCGCATTTTCGTGACATGTCACGGTTTCGCGACTCTAGGAGGAGAGAGACTGTACGACGCCAGAAATGTCACGATTTCATGACAATAGCGGAGAAGAAGGCCTAGAAGCAAAAAGGGTCACGTTTTCGCGACAAGAGTGAGGATGACGTCAGCGAAAGTTAGAAGTGTCACGATTTCATGACAAGAATGGTGGCAAAGCTATCAAAGGCCAAAAGGGTCATGATTTCATGATAGCAAGGACAAGGAGGCGTACGGATGTAAAAGGTGTCATGATATCGTGACATGTTGGAGTTTCGTGAGGAAAGCTACAGAACCAGAGAGACTGTTGAAGCCGACAGGGTTAAATTTGGGTCGATGAAGATTAGGGTTTTGGAGCCGACATTCTTTAGGGTTTTGAAGTCGACGTTCTTTAGGGTTTAAGCCGACTACAGTTTAAAATTTGTTCTTGAAATTTCATCTATAAAAGGAGGGCTATTTTGAGTTTGAAATGTGATGAGTGTGAAGATAATGTGTGCATGCAAAATTTGCAATGAGCAGAGAGTGAGTCATTTCGATTCGAGCTGAGTCCAAAGTGATAGTTCGTTCGTGTCGAAGTGAAGTATGCGTATCGAATCTTCATGAATTAAGTGCGCAAGGTGCAGAGGTTGAGTCACACAGATCTAAGTGCGAAGTGATAGCACGTAGAAAGCAAAAAACCACAAAGGGACAGAAGTGATCCATCAACTGTTTAAGCAGCAGAGAGTGCAAAGCAATATCGCAGAAGCAGTCCTAGTGCGAAGCTTTTTCGTAGAAGAAACAGAGTGCATAGAAACTGCAGACTGTGAGATATAAGGTGAAAGTATTATTCTATAATTTTCTTTATTTTTATTGAAGTCCAAGTTGCAGCTTGGCATAAGGGGTTGGTGCTTCTTTCCAGTAGGTGCTGGTAAATTAGGAGTTGGTGCTCCATTCTGTTTGGTACAGATAAATCTAAGGGGTTGGTGCTCCTTCCAGTTGGTGCTGGTAAAAGATATTGTAAAGTTGTAGCTTTGCAAAGGCTGGATTTGGATGGTAGTCCAAGCAGTCATTTTTGAGGAGTAGCCACATTGGTGAACCTCGTTAAATGTCATGTTGTGTGTAATGCTTTCTTGCTGTATTTGATATTTCTGTTCATTAGTTTTTAACTGCTGTTGGTTTTAGAGCTGAATATTTAAAGTTTAAAAAGATCACACTGATTCACCCCCCTCTCAGTGTCACTATGATTACAACAATTGGTATCAGAGCAAGGTTCCTGTACAGGCTCAATCAGCTAGGGTGTTCCTGGTAGTGACGCTATGGCAGGTGGTGAAGGTTTCTCCTCAAACAAAGCACCATTGTTTGATGGAACAAATTATGTGTTCTGGAAAATCAGGATGCAGACTTATCTTCGAGCTTTGGGATTTGACATCTGGAATGCAGTAGTTAATGGCTACACAGCTCCTGCCACTGCTCCAACCGACAGCACCGATAAAAAGGCTTTTGAAAATGACTCTAAAGCAAAAAATGCCATCATGTGTGGATTAGTGGACAGTGAGTTGGTCAAAATCATAAATTGTGAATCAGCAAAAGATGTTTGGGACAAACTAGAAAATATCCATGAGGGAGATGACAAGATCAAGGAAGCCAAGCTGCAAACTCATCGAGCTCAATTCGAATCTTTAAAAATGACCAACGATGAGAACATAGAAGCCTTCATGCAGAGAGTGAATGGAATCACTAATTCAATCAGAGGTCTCGGCGAAGAGTTGGATGATGCTACTATCGTGAAAAAGGTTTTAAGATCGCTTCCCCAAAGGTTCGATTCTAAAGTCTCTGCCATAGAAGAAGCCAAAGATCTAAACCACTTTAGTATGGATGAGATGCATGGTTCCTTGACTGCTTATGAAATGAGAATTGGAAGGTCTAATCCCACAGATAGAGAAGCAACATTTAAAGCTCTAAAAGGTAAAGACACAAAACATGGATCTGAAGAAGAAGAAACTTCAGATGAAATGGAAGCAAATTTTGTCAAAAAACTGAGAAAGGGCAAAGGAAAATACAGAGGAAAGCTACCTTTTAAATGTTTCAACTGTGGAGGTATTGGACACTTTGCAACCAAATGTCCTCTCAATGAGAAGGACAAAGGTGAGGAAACTTCGCATCAAGAAAAAGGTGAATGGAGGAAGAAATCTAACTTCAGAAAAGGCAATTTCAAAAAGAAAAGTTTTATATCCAGGAATGCAAATTCCTCAGAAGATAGCTCTAGTGAAGACTCGAAAGAAGGAACAGGTGAAGCTCTATTTATGGCATTTGAAGTAGAAAAATCAGAAGAGGCAGAAAACCCAGAAAAGAGAGAAGGTATGAACTCTAAAGTGTCTATTGAAAAAGCTGAGGCTGAAGTTGATTTAGAAGGTGAGCTGGTTTCTGCTCTTGTAGAATGGAAATCTGAGAAAAGAAAGAATAAAAAACTGTCAAGAAAGCTTGAGGATGCAAACGACATTATAACCAGTTTAAAAATACAGTCAGAAGAGTACAAGAAAATGTCCGAAGATCTTGAAGTTCAGGTAACCATGAAGATAGATTACTGTTGTAAACTAGAAGAAGAAAATGTTGGTCTTCGTATACAGATACAAGAGCTGGATAGAAAAATTAGCTGCCACTACAAACGTGAAGAAAGTTCGATGAAGCTGGACAAAATCCTAAGCGATCAAAGACCCACAGGCATCAAATTCGGTCTGGGATTTATTGAAGGAGAATCATCAAACGGACCAAAAGCCAGAAATGTTGAATCTGTAAGGAGTGAAGATAAGAAACAGGCTGTTGAAAGTAATCATGCAAAAGAAAGTTGTGATGCCAGGCCTGAAAGAAGAACTGACAATGATGGCTTTACCAAGGTCACACATCAAAAGAAAAGAAGATCCATGGCTCATTCAACAACCTGGCAAAGACCTTCTTTCAGGTTCAATCATTACTTTTCTGGTTTCTGTTTCAAATGTAATGGTTATGGACATAAAATTGTGGACTGCAAGTATAATGCAGGACCAAGAAGTTTCACTAGTAGAAATACTTTTGCTCCTTTAATAAATTATGCAGTAGAATGCTTTAACTGTCATAACTTTGGGCATATTGCAAGAAATTGTCGTAGTATCTCTGTTTCAAATCAATCTCAGAAAAGAAGAGTTCAACCTTATAGGTCAAAACAAAATAGAAATCTTTCTGAAATAGATACACAAAATACTGGAAAGGGGAAATCCAAGCTAGAACCCAATACCGTTGTCAAAACAGAGTGGAAACAGAAAGAACAGCTCAGGGAAGAAAAGGAATCTCTAATAGTTCAGACAACGTTCAAGGCTCAGAATAAATGTGTACCATGGATTCTTGACAGTGGTTGCTCAAGTCATATGACAGGTGATAAACAGAAGTTTGAAAAACTACAAAAATATGAGGGTGGCTCTATAAAGTTCAAAAATAATGATGGAGCCAAGATAATCGAAAAAGGGTCAGTTAGAATTAGTGATGGGAAAATCAAGTCAGAAGAAGTTTTGTTTGTGGATGGTCTAAAGCACAACTTGTTGAGTGTCAGTCAGATCTGTGATAAAGGACATGAAGTAGTTTTCAAGAAGCAAGGTCGTGAAGTCAAAAAAATTAACAATGGGAAACTGATAGCAACTGGATCAAGGACGTCTGGAAACTTGTACACACTCTCAAAAACATCAGAAGGTACTTGTTTCATTGGACAGGAAGAAGAAAACTGGATGTGGCACAAGAGGCTTGGGCACATAAGCTTCGATAATCTGATAAAAATTAGCTCGAATCAGGCTGTGAGAGATATACCTGCAATTAGAAAACCTTCAAATAGCATTTGTGCTTCTTGTCAAAAGGGAAAGCAAACCAGAGTCTCTTTTAAAACAAAAGAGTACCACACTAGCAAACCTTTGGAACTCATACATACAGACTTATGTGGACCCATGAGAACACAGAGCATAAATGGAGACAAATACTTTATGTTGTGTATCGATGATTATTCCAGAATGACTTGGATATTTTTCTTGAAGAATAAAACAGAAGCTTTTGAAATGTTCAGGTCTTTCAAACATCTAGTTGAGAATGAAACAGGGAAAAGGATCAAATGTTTACGGTCAGATAGAGGAGGAGAATTCATCTCAGATGAATTTACAGAATACTATGAAAAACATGGCATCAGGAGACAATTTTCAGCAGCTAGAACACCCCAGCAGAATGGTGTGGTAGAAAGAAAGAACAGAACAGTACAGGAAATGGCTCGCACTATGCTGGCAGAAAATAAAATAGCAGACAGATTCTGGAAAGAAGCAGTCCACACTGCAGTATATATCCAAAACAGATACATGCTGAGAACTCATGAAAGCAAAACTCCCTATGAGTTGTGGTTCGGTAGAAAAGCAACAACAAAACACCTCAAAGTTTTTGGCTGTAAGTGTTACATCAGAAAAATAGATGATAATCTTGGGAAATTTGAGAATAGAGCAGATGAAGGTGTCTTTGTTGGCTATTCTTCAAAAAGTAAAGCTTACAAATGCTACAACAAGAGACTCAAGAAAATTGTGGATAGTGCAGACGTCAAATTTGATGAAGGTGGGGAACGGTCAGCTGACTCTGAGGAAAACTACCCAATCTATGAAGATGTCATTGAAGGAGATGAGGTAAATGAAGCAGGAAACAAACCTACTCTTGATTCAGATGATTTAATCGATGACTCAGAAGCGCAAGAAAATAAGAAATTTAAAACAGGCAGCTGGCAGAAAAATCATCCAAGAGATCAAATAATTGGAGATCCCACAGCTGGTGTTCAGACAAGAAGGAAAGTAATAAGTAATTACTCTCTTTTATCCAGCATTGAGCCCAAAAACATAGATGAAGCAAGTAAAGATGATAGCTGGATGAAGGCAATGAATGAAGAATTAGATCAGATTGAAAAGAACAAAACCTGGGAATTAGTACCCAGACCTACAAATAAGAATGTAATCGGCACAAAATGGATATTTCGAAACAAATTAAATGAAGACGGGCAGGTCATTAGGAATAAAGCAAGACTGGTTTGTAAAGGCTATGCACAGGTTGAAGGCATTGATTTTGAGGAGACTTTTGCACCAGTGGCCAGACTCGAAGCAATCAGAATGTTTCTGGCCTTAGCAGTCCACAAGAACTTCAGAGTTTATCAGATGGATGTAAAATCTGCCTTTTTAAATGGGAAACTTGAAGAAGAGGTCTATATTGAACAACCAGATGGTTTTCAAATTAGTCAAGATCCCAACCTTGTCTGCAAATTAAAGAAAGCTTTATATGGATTAAAACAAGCACCACGGGCATGGTATGCAAGGCTAGACAACTATCTTTCTCAACAGGGATTCAAGAAAGGGTTGGTGGACAATAATCTGTATGTGAAAACAGAAGGTGGGCATCTCATAGTTCTTGTTGTCTATGTCGATGATATCATATTTGGCAGCAGCAAAGATGAATCTTGTAAAGACTTAGCAAATAAGATGCAGAATGAATTTGAAATGTCCATGATTGGTGAATTGTCTTATTTTCTTGGGTTACAAGTTAATCAAAATGAGAAAGGCATTTTCATTTCCCAAATCAAATATGTGAAAGAGATGCTAAAAAGGTTCACAATGGAGGACTATAAGCCAGTTAGCACTCCCATGACAACAGGCTGCAAGTTGAGTAAAGAAGACAAATCTCCACTTGTAGATCAAACCATGTATAGATCAATGATAGGAAGCTTACTATATTTAACAGCTACCAGACCTGATATTCTGCAGGCAGTTTGCATGGTAGCAAGATTTCAGGCCAGTCCCAAAGAGACTCATGTGACAGCAGTAAAAAGGATTCTCAGATATCTCAAGGGTACTATGGAGTATGGGTTATGGTATCCGAAAGGTAAAGACTTCACCCTTATATCTTATTCAGATGCAGATTGGGCAGGATGTGTTGATGATAGGAAAAGTACAAGTGGAGGTGCTTTTTATCTCGGTGACAAGTTGGTTGCTTGGCACAGCAAGAAACAAGAGTCAGTTTCTTTATCAACAGCTGAGGCAGAATATATTGCAAGCAACAACTTGTTGTACTCAAGTTTTGTGGATGAAACAAACCTTGAAAGATCTTGGTATTAATTTTAGTGAACCAATATCGGTTAAGTGTGATAACACCGAGTGCAATTAACATCTCCAAGAATCCAGTAATGCACTCACGGACAAAACACATTGCCATCAGGTATCATTTCTTGAAGGAGAAAGTTGCAGAAGGAGAAGTTAAATTAGATTTTGTCCCAACCACAGAACAAGTAGCAGATATTTTTACAAAACCTTTGCCCAAGGAAGTGTTTGAGTACCTTCGAAACAAATTGGGAGTAGTCACACTTCCCAAGAAGTGACTAGCTACAGGGATCACCTTCTCAGGGGGAGCATTTGAATATTTGCCTATTCTTTTGCTCATGATCATAATTTGTGCTAAGTGCAACAAATTGTGCCTGAGAATTGTATGTATGGACTCAGGGGGAGTCTACAGCAGCCCTTTGGTATTATTGACAAAGGGGGAGAAGAGTTCCAGGAATTTACACAAGTGTTGCCAACAATTCCAAAGGGGGAGATTGTTGAGCAAGGTGTTGCAAGAGTTTTGTCATTGTTGTCAACACAGTCAGTTAGATCCAATGATGCAGTGGTCAGGCAGTTCAAAAGTCATTCAGATGCAGAGGACAGAAGTTCAAAGGTTATTCAGAACATGGACAGTGAGTTTCCCAGAAGACCATAGTTGCCTTTTTGCAAAAAATCAAAGAAAAAGACAAGTAAGAAAACTGTCGCGATATCGCGACATGTTTTCTGTCATGATTTCGCGACATGTCGGAGGAGAGAGAAGGCACAAAGAAAATTGTCATGATTTCACGACATGGACTAGGAGAGAGAAAGTGCAAACAAAATTGTCACGATTTCGCGACATGGCCGAGGAGAGAGAAGACGCAAGGAAAACTGTCACGATTTCGTGACATGTTTGGAGAAAAGCGCTAAGGAAAAGTTGGAAGAAAAGTAAGGAAGAAAACTGTCACGATTTCGCGACATGTTCGGAAGAAAAGCGCTAAGGCAGAAAACTGTCACGATTTCGTGACATGTTCGGAAGAAAAGTGCTAAGGAAGAAAACTGTCACGATTTCGTGACATGTTTGGAGAAAATGCGCCAAGGAAGAAAACTGTCGCGATTTCATGACATGTTCGGAGAAAAAGCTCCAAGGAGGAAAAGTGTCACGATTTCGCGACATGTCGGGTTTTCACGACCCGAAGAGGAGAGAGAATGTACGAAGGCAAGTATGTCGCGATTTCGCGACATGTTATGTTTTCACGGGCGAAAGTCAGAAAAGAAGCCAAGGCAGTGAAAGTGTCACGATTTCGTGACATGTTCCGTTTTCTGGTAACTGAGAAGAAAAGTGTACGAAAGCCAAAAGTGTCATGATTTCGTGACAGGTTGCAAGAAAAGCCTTCGAAAGCTGAAAGCGTCACGATTTCACGACAGGATGAAAGGAAAATGTATGGATGGAAAAAGTGTCACGATTTCGTGACAGGCAGCAGTAAAGAAGCTAGCAGGGTAAAGATGTCGCATTTTCGTGACATGTCACGGTTTCGCGACTCTAGGAGGAGAGAGACTATACGGCACCAGAAATGTCACGATTTCATGACAATAGCGGAGAAGAAGGCCTAGAAGCAAAAAGGGTCACGTTTTCGCGACAAGAGTGAGGATGACGTCAGCGAAAGTTAGAAGTGTCACGATTTCGTGACAAGAACGGTGGCAAAGCTATCAAAGGCCAAAAGGGTCACGATTTCATGATAGCAAGGACAAGGAGGCGTACGGATGTAAAAGGTGTCACGATATCGTGACATGTTGGAGTTTCACGAGGAAAGCTACAGAACCAGAGAGACTGTTGAAGCCGACAGAGTTAAATCTGGGCCGACGAAGATTAGGGTTTTGGAGCCGACATTCTTTAGGGTTTTGGAGCTGACATTCATTAGGGTTTTGAAGACGTTCTTTAGGGTTTAAGCCGACTACAGTTTAAAATTTGTTCTTGAAATTTCATCTATAAAAGGAGGGCTATTTCGAGTTTGAAATGTGATGAGTGTGAAGATAATGTGTGCATGCAAAATTTGCAGTGAGCAGAGAGTGAGTCGTTTCGATTCGAGCTGAGTCCGAAGTGATAGTTCGTTCGTGTCGAAGTGAAGTATGCGTATCGAATCTTCACGAATTAAGTGCGCAAGGTGCAGAGGTTGAGTCGCACAGATCTAAGTGCGAAGTGATAGCGCGCAGAAAGCAAAAAACCACAAAGGGACAGAAGTGATCCATCAACTGTTTAAGCAACAGAGAGTGCAAAGCAATATCGCAGAAGCAGTACTAGTGCGAAGCTTTTTCGCAGAAGAAACAGAGTGCATAGAAACTACAGACTGTGAGATATAAGGTGAAAGTATTATTCTATAATTTTCTTTATTTTTATTGAAGTCCAAGTTGCAGCTTGGCATAAGGGGTTGGTGCTTCTTTCCAGTAGGTGCTGGTAAATTAGGAGTTGGTGCTCCATTCTATTTGGTACAGATAAATCTAAGGGGTTGGTGCTCCTTCCAGTTGGTGTTGGTAAAAGATATTGTAAAGTTGTAGCTTTGCAAAGGCTGGATTTGGATGGTAGTCCAAGCAGTCATTTTTGAGGAGTAGCCACATTGGTGAACCTCGTTAAATGCCGTGTTGTGTGTAATGCTTTCTTGCTGTATTTGATATTTCTGTTCATTAGTTTTTAACCGCTGTTGGTTTTAGAGCTGAATATTTAAAGTTTAAAAAGATCACACTGATTCACCCCCCTCTCGGTGTCACTATGATTACAACAATTGGTATCAGAGCAAGGTTCCTGTACAGGCTCAATCAGCTAGGGTGTTCCTGGTAGTGACGCTATGGCAGGTGGTGAAGGTTTCTCCTCAAACAAAGCACCATTGTTTGATGGAACAAATTATGTGTTCTGGAAAATCAGGATGCAGACTTATCTCCGAGCTTTGGGATTTGACATCTGGAATGCAGTAGTTAATGGCTACACAGCTCCCGCCATCGCTCCAACCGAAAGCACCGGTAAAAAGGCTTTTGAAAATGACTCTAAAGCAAAAAATGCCATCATGTGTGGATTAGTGGACAGTGAGTTGGTCAAAATCATAAATTGTGAATCAGCAAAAGATGTTTGGGACAAACTAGAAAATATCCATGAGGGAGATGACAAGATCAAGGAAGCCAAGCTGCAAACTCATCGAGCTCAATTCGAATCATTAAAAATGACCAATGATGAGAACATAGAAGCCTTCATGCAGAGAGTGAATGGAATCACTAATTCAATCAGAGGTCTCGATGAAGAGTTGGATGATGCTACTATCGTGAAAAAGGTTTTAAGATCGCTTCCCCAAAGGTTCGATTCTAAAGTCTCTGCCATAGAAGAAGCCAAAGATCTAAACCACTTTAGTATGGATGAGATGCATGGTTCCTTGACTGCTTATGAAATGAGAATTGGAAGGTCTAATCACACAGATAGAGAAGCAGCATTTAAAGCTCTAAAAGGTAAAGACACAAAACATGGATCTGAAGAAGAAGAAACTTCAGATGAAATGGAAGCAAATTTTGTCAGAAAACTAAGAAAGGGCAAAGGAAAATACAGAGGAAAGCTACCTTTTAAATGTTTCAACTGTGGAGGTATTGGACACTTTGCAACCAAATGTCCTCTCAATGAGAAGGACAAAGGTGAGGAAACTTCGCATCAAGAAAAAGGTGAATGGAGGAAGAAATCTAACTTCAGAAAAGGCAATTTCAAAAAGGAAAGTTTTATATCCAGGAATGCAAATTCCTTAGAAGATAGCTCTAGTGAAGACTCGGAAGAAGGAACAGGTGAAGCTCTATTTATGGCATTTGAAGTAGAAAAATCAGAAGAGGCAGAAAACCCAGAAAAGAGAGAAGGTATGAACTCTAAAGTGTCTATTGAAAAAGCCGAGGCTGAAGTTGATTTAGAAGGTGAGCTGGTTTCTGCTCTTGTAGAATGGAAATCTGAGAAAAGAAAGAATAAAAAACTGTCAAGAAAGCTTGAGGATGCAAATGACATTATAACCAGTTTAAAAATACAGTCAAAAGAGTACAAGAAAATGTTCGAAGATCTTGAAGTTCAGGTAACCATGAAGATAGATTACTGCTGTAAACTAGAAGAAGAAAATGTTGGTCTTCGTATACAGATACAAGAGCTGGATCAAAAAATTAGCTGCCACTACAAACGTGAAGAAAGTTCGATGAAGTTGGACAAAATCCTAAGCGATCAAAGACCCGTAGGCATCAAATTTGGTCTGGGATTTATTGAAGGAGAATCATCAAACGGACCAAAAGCCAGAAATGTTGAATCTGTAAGGAGTGAAGATAAGAAACAGGCTATTGAAAGTAATCATGCAAAAGAAAGCTGTGATGCTAGGCCTGAAAGAAGAACTGACAATGATGGCTTTACCAAGGTCACACATCAAAAGAAAAGAAGATCCATGGCTCATTCAACAACCTGGCAAAGACCTTCTTTCAGGTTCAATCATTACTTTTCTGGTTTTTGTTTCAAATGTAATGGTTATGGACATAAAATTGCGGACTGCAAGTATAATGCAGGACCAAGAAGTTTCACTAGTAGAAATACTTTTGCTCCTTTAATAAATTATGCAGTAGAATGCTTTAACTGTCATAACTTTGGGCATATTGCAAGAAATTGTCATAGTATCTCTGTTTCAAATCAATCTTAGAAAAGAAGAGTTCAACCTTATAGGTCAAAACAAAATAGAAATCTTTCTAAAATAGATACACAAAATACTAGAAAGGGGAAATCCAAGCTAGAACCCAATACCATTGTCAAAATAGAGTGGAAACAGAAAGAATAGCTCAGGGAAGAAAAGGAATCTCTAATAGTTTAGACAACTTTCAAGGCTCAGAATAAATGTGTACCATGGATTCTTGACAGTGGTTGCTCAAGTCATATGACAGGTGATAAAGAGAAGTTTGAAAAACTACAAAAATATGAGGGTGGCTCTATAAAGTTTGAAAATAATGATGGAGCCAAGATTATCGAAAAAGGGTTAGTTAGAATTAGTGATGGGAAAATCAAGTCAGAAGAAGTTTTGTTTGTGGATGGTCTAAAGCACAACTTGTTGAGTGTCAGTCAGATCTGTGATAAAGGACATGAAGTAGTTTTCAAGAAGCAAGGCTGTGAAGTCAAAAAAATTAACAATGGGAAACTGATAGCAACTGGATCAAGGACATCTGGAAACTTGTACACACTCTCAAAAACATCAGAAGGTACTTGTTTCATTGGACAGGAAGAAGAAAACTAGATGTGGCAAAAGAGGCTTGGGAACTGTTGGCATTTTTGCCACATTGATCCCCATTTGTTGAAGTACTAATGCTTAAGTTGTTGAAAATATAACTTTTGTACAGGCTTGGATGCGGTTTTGATGAAAAAAGGAGCAAAAAGAGTTGAAAAGGTTGGGAGTTTTCTGCTAGAAACTGGAAGTTCATTTGCAGGAATAAAAGAGTTGGCTTCTAATTTTCAAGCGTTGTATGGGTGATTTTCCTTTCTGTCCTTTCGCATTTCTAATAGCATTTATATTTCTTAATGGCTATTCCATTTAAATTCTGCATAATTGGATTTAAATACTGTTGTTAAGGTATGATTCCTGGAGTGTAGTTTTGGAGGGATTTTCTGCATATATCGTGTGAGAGTTAAGTTAATGCCTTCTGTTACTTGCTATTGTTGTCCTTCAAGTTTTTTGCTGTTGTTCTCCTGATCTTATAACTTCGGCTACGACCATATTTCCCATTTCTTTCAGCATTTTCTTAATTTATTTCCAGTAACCCTAATCTTCAACCAAAATTTAGAGTAGTAAAGGGAACCAGCCCACTCTGGAGATTGGTCTGGGAGCCATTTCTTGCTTCCAGCCTTTCAATGTTGGCCGGGTCTAGGGCGCACTTGTAAAATCCTTTCCTATGGTAGATTCGTGACCAACAGTTTTTGGCATGCCCGGTGGGACATATTTCTTCTATTCTAAAAGATCCCATGGTGTTGAAGGTTTAATGTTCGCCTTCATACTGTAAAATTAGAACATTTGGAGACTCTACTGTACTCAGGAGTCTCTGAACGTGGATGTAGTGAAATCTGTACTTCATGATCACGAGATCACAGTCTAAAAAATTTGGAGATCTTGTCGAGTTTTTTGAGCTTGACGGTTCAAGAAGTGGTGAGCATTCTAGGTTAGTTTCTCCATCCCTTCCATCATCTGCTACACAAATCTCTGGTATTGTTACTAGTGTTTCATCTTCCCAACCATATCCACTAGTTCCAATGGCACAATATCCTCCACCCCCACCCAAGAAATTCTTGGCATGGAACAGCTCTGGAGCATTGAACTTGTAGGCTCAGAATCCAGTCCCTCAGGCTACTCTGAAGGCTTTGCCAACTTATGATGGTACGGGTAAGACTGCATATGAACACATAAATGATGTAGCTTCTCTAGCGGCCATCCATGATATTACTGATGAAGATGTAATGGTGAAGTTGTTGGTATGCTCTTTGAGAGGTAAATTGTTGTTTTGGTACCGAACGTTGCCACCAGGCACTGTAACATCGTGGGATCAGCTAGGAGATCTACTAGTTAAAAATTTCCATGAACAGGCTGACCCCTTTTCATTGTTAAATCAGTTTACTATAATCCAGAGGCACCCACAGGAAGAGATAGCTGATTTCAACATCCGATTTACCAGAACCTGGCACAAAATTCCTGATGGTCTTTGGCCTGCTGATGAATTGGTTGCACTGTACTACCTCAGAGCGTTCAACACAGATATCGGTTGGGCTATTCGGAAGTCCAATGTGACAACATTTCCAGAGTTTTTTGAGCAAGCCATAAAAGTAGAAGCTGATCTGATTGCTATAGGGAGACTTCCACCAAAGGTAACTATGCCTATTATACCATATTTGCCTCAGTATTTATATTCTGGCTCACTTCCATAGCCCATGCCATCTATGTATCCCACCCCATCATGGAGCTCTAAAGCACCTCAAATTGCACCTATCCCAACTCCTTAGTTGCCTAATTTAGCTCCTCTGCCACTTCCTACACCCAGCACTCAGCCATCTCCCATTTCCACTTCATTTCCAGCTTTGCCTGCACCACCAGCTCCTTTGCCATTGCCAGCACCTCCTGCACCTGTGAACCCTGATCCTTATACAACATTATTGCAAGAGGTAAAGTCTGCCAATTCGGAAATTAGAGCTATGGGTAAAAAAATCACCCTTATTGAGAGGAAGCAAGCTGAGAGAGATTTCCATCCAAGGAGATTTCAACCTCCTGCAATTACTAGAGACCATGCTGCCTCAACTAGTAAAGCACCTGAAAAAAGCTTAACTGCTTTGGTAAATGAAGATCAAGCCCTTGCAGATAGAATGTATTGGTGCTCGACCTATAATGACCCTCATGGAGAGGATACTTGTATGGTCCATCTGAATTATGTGCAGACATTGGCTGCTAGCTCTTCTAGTGGACAAGTTAATATGATTTCTGAAGCTAGTCATAGTTTGATGTCTCCAGTCGAAGATCAAGTTTCAGTTCTAATAAGGACTGGAAAGAAGCCTGTGACTGTTGATCTTGCTGACTTAGAGCCGTTAAGAGTGCCAGCTGAAATGAAGAAGCCAGTGAAAGCTCCTGTGCCAGTTCCAAAGTCTGATGTGCCTGTTTTGCCAAAGGATCCTGTTTCTCACAGAGTTCAAGGAAAAGCTGCAGCTGCACCAGCAAGATCAGAAGCAGAGGAGCAAGCTCGAGAAAAGTTGAAGTATCCCTCACTGACAAAGAGGATAAGGGTGGAAGCCACACAACAGTATCGAATCAAATATGAACATCCTATTGAAAAGAAGGACTCTCCTGCAGTTGCATACAACATTGTTGAAGAACTAAAAAAGACCCCTGCTAAGGTAAGTCTCTACGATGCATTGCAGTTGCCTGGCCAAGTAGATTTATTGTAGGAATCATTAAAATCTGTAAAGGATAATGAAAAAGGTCCTACCCAGACAGTGTATGCTCAAACCTTAACCACCTCTGCTACTGGGAAAAATAGACCACCTCCATTTTATTTATCATTGCAAATAGAAGGTTGGATTGTGCATAACCGCATGATCGACTCTGGAGCCGCTACAATCGTCATGCCCAAGGGAGTTTGTGAAGCAATGGGAATGGAATATACACGGAGTAGTCCTGGAGTTCTGCAATTGGATGGTACTCCTATAAAAATAGTAGGTGTGATCAAGGATGTTCCAATTGTTCTGCATACTATTCCCCAAATTACTGTTATCCAAGAAATTGTTGTGGTAGATCTAGAACCCTACTTTAGTATGTGTTTATCCAGGGAGTTTACCGCAAAGTTGGGGGGTTATCTGGAACTAGATTATTCTCATTTAGAAATTCCTTTCAAGGGTAGACCTCTCAAGATTCAGAATGAAAAACCTTCCCCTTTTCATATCGAGAAGTTGGAAGAAGCAGAAAAAGACATGCAGTCTGTCCACATGCTTACTGAAGAATCCGAGGATTCTATTTTGATGAGAGAAGTTTTAGATAATATTTAGTTGGATGATCAATTTTCTATGCTTAATTTTAATGCCATGTTGGAGACTGAAATCGGCTGTTATGCCATCCAAAAGCTTGAGAGTGATACAAAGCAGGAATTTTCTAACTAGGTTGATCAGAATGTTGTTATAGACCAACTATGGCAGCTATATTTTGATGGGGCTAGATGCAAGAACGGTGCCGGAGCAGGTATTGTTTTGATTTCTCCTTCTGGTATCCAAAGAACATATTCATACCGTCTTACATGGAGTTGTACTAACAATGCTGTCGAATATGAAGCATTATGTTTGGGTTTAAAGAAAGCAAGGAAGTTAGGAATCGAACAACTCAAGATTTTTGGTGATTCTGAGCTTGTTGTAAACCAGATCACAAATAGGTGCATTGCTAAGCAGCATTACCTTAAAGCATATCGCAATTAGGTGTGGGACCTCTTTGATTTTTTTACAGCTCTAAATATTCAAGCTGTTTCCCGAGAGATGAATAAACATGCAGACCTTTTAGCATCTCTTGGAGCCAAATTTTCCCCTGTTGAACAAGTAATGAAGAAACCCAAGATAGTAAGGATGGTATACAGGCCCAGTGTGCCAGACAAAGAAACTTTTTGGCAAGTCTTTGAAGATGATAAGTAGATTGTCAACTTCCTGATCCATGAAGCTGCTACTGTTGAAGGGAGAACTTTGGAGCATGAAGAAGCTGAAGGTCTCATTCAGTTACGGAACAATCACATTCCGAAGGGTCTTATAACTCTGGAAAGTTTATTTGATCAGCACGATAGATCCAAAAAACATCGGATAGAGATTGATAAAAAGGAGTACATGGAGTTAGAGTTAGAGCCTAATAAAGCTATTAAGGTTGGAACTGACTCTACGCCAGATGAACTACAGGAGATCAAGCACCTGTGTGAGGAGTTTTCTGATATTGTAGCTTGGAGCTATGAAGACTTGAAGGGATACAATAAACAGATTGTGCAGCATACAATTGAATTAGAGGAAGGAGTTAGACCTTTTCGGCAAAAACAATGACCTGTAAATCCAAATATTGAGATGTTGATGAGGGCTGAGCTTGTAAAAATGCTGCAACCCAAGATTATTTATCCAGTTAAGCATTCCACTTGGGTTGCCAATCTGGTCTCGGTTCGAAAGAAGAATGGAGACATACGATTGTGTGTAGACTTCCGAAACTTGAACCGTGCATCATTGAAGGATCATTATCCTTTGCCACGTATAAATCAAATACTACATGTTGTGGCTAGAGCTCAATGTTTTTCTCTGTTGGATGGATTCTCTGGATATAACCAGATTTGGGTGAAAGATGAGGATCAGTACAAGACAACATTTACAACAAAGTGGGGCACTTTTGCTTATCAGCGAATGCCTTTCGGACTATCAAATGCTGGAGCTACCTTTCAAAGAGCCATGGACATTATATTCATGGAATTGTTGAACAAGATCATTGTGATATATCTTGATGACATGACAATATTTTCACATAGACGGGAGGATCACTGTTCTCACCTGAGATAGATTTTTGAAAAGTGCAGGGAATTTGGGATTTCCATTAATCCAAAGAAGTCAGTGTTTGCAGTAAAAGAAGGTAAGCTTCTGGGGCATGTGATTTCAGAGGATGGGTTAGCAATATATCCAGCCCGAGTTGAAGCATTAAAGAAGTTGTCACTCCCTGCAAACAAAAAAGAACTACAGTCTTTCTTTGGACAGATCAATTTCACTAGGAAATTCATTTTTGATTTTGCCCAGGTTGTAAAACCTATGACTGAATTTTTGAAAAAGGATGCAGATTTTCAATGGACCGCTCAAAGGAAAGAAGCATTCCAAGAGATTAAGGAAAGAATAACATAGGCCCCTGTTCTGATTAACCCTGATTACTCCAAGGATTTTATTTTGTATGCAGTTGGGGAAGAAGAAAGTTATGCCGCGGTTCTTACACAGAAAGGAGACGATGGGAATGAAAGGCCCATAGCTTTCCTTAGCCAGGTCATTCTACCTCATGAGGCAAAGTATAACTTTATTGAAAAATAGGTGTATGCAGTTATGAAATCCCTTAATAAATTCAAGCATTTTATATCTCAAAGCAGAACAATTGTTTACGTGATTCATCCTGATGTAAGAAATTTTATTCTTCAAGGAGAGTTGGGTGATAAACGTGCTGGTTGGGTCACCAAGATCCAAGAATTTGATGTTGAAATTCATCCTACTAAGCTAGTGCATGGTAAGGCTTTATGCCAACATTTGGCAAATATGGTAGCCTCTGGTATAGATGAACATCAAACAGAAAATCTTGCCAGTGAGGAAAATTTGATGAATTTCTTAATTCAAGAAAAAAATTGGACAGAAGACCTCATTGATTATTTCACAACTGGTAGGGGTCCTTCACAGTTGAATGCTTCACAGAGGAGGAGATTTCAGTTGCAAGCTCTTTGGTATGTCCTGTTACCAGAAGGTTTGTTTTTTAAGAATATTGATGGTTCTAAGATGTGTAAAAGAAGCAGATAAGGCTAGGCTCCTGGAAGAATTTCATTTTGGTCTATCAGGAGGACACTTTGCAGGAAGACCGATGGCTTTGAAGATAATCCGAGCTGGTTATTATTGGCCGACCCTATTTTCAGACGCTTTCAAGATTGCACAAGCCTGTGACAAATGCCAGAGATACACAGGAAGAGTAAGGAATGCAACACTGCCTTTGCATCCAATTCAGGTTGAAGCACCCTTTCAGCAGTGGGGGTTGGATTTCATTGGGATCATTGATCCTAATTCCTCAGCTGGTCATAGGTACATTTTAACAGCTACAGACTATTTCACGAGGTGGTCTGAAGCTATCCCAACAAAGGTGGCAAACCAAACTATGGTGATTTCTTTTGTTGAAGGCTTGATTACTCGCTTTGGCATTCCTGATGCAATTATTACAGATAATGGGACCCCATTCATTGGAGCTGAACTAGCTGAGTTTGCTAACAAGTATGGCATTTTACTAAAAACATCTTCCAATTATTATCCACAGGGGAATGGCTTGGCAGAGTCAACAAATAAAAATTTGATCTGAATTTTGAAGAGGTCTTTGGGAGAAAACAAGAGATCATGGCACCTTTTACTGAATCAAGATTTATGGGCAGATAGAATTTTAGTTAAGAAGTCCATCAAGACCTCACCCTATGCCCTAGTTTATGGGAAAGAAGCAAGGTTGCCTATTCATCTTGAGTTGCCAGTATTGCAGCAGTTGCAGGCTTTTCAGGACGATGAAACAGATATCAGTTCCTTGGATATACGGATAGCTCAATTGTTGTAGTTAGAAGAACAGCGTTCTGAGGCATATGAAGAGTTTGTCAAACACACACAGGGTATGTCAAAGTGGTTTCATAAACATTCTGCAGATCGTCCACTCAAAACAGGAGATTTGGTGTTGAGATGGAATGAAAACAAAGCTAAACCTGGGAATCACAAGAAATTTGATGCTTTATGGGAGGGTCCCTTCCGCATTACCAGCACAGGTGCAGCAAATTCGTTCTACCTCGAAGACTTGGAGGGCAACCCACTTCCAATTTCAGTAAATGGATTTCATTTGAAAGCCTATACTTCATGAATTGACAATTCAATCTAATTTTCAAAAAAAAAAAAAAAAAGAGAGCCACGACTGTTGTTTCTTTTCCCCATTCCTATTATTCTCGTTCCTTCTTATCCCTTTATTCTAAGTTCTATCATTTTACGCATTTATTTACAGTTTAGTTCATTCTCATTCCACAACCTTCATATTTCCATTTCCATTCCATTAGTTCATTTACTTTTATTCCATATCCTTTTTTGGGGGGGGGGGTAGCGAACGTTTCGTTACCGTGTCTACCACATCACTTTATCATGATAGCATTCCATCATTTTCACTATTCCATTTGCATTTCACCGCTTGCGCAATCGCAGGATCTCACTCCATTATCTCATTCCATTTGTTTCATTCCATAATCAGTTATATGCAGGTTCTTTCAGTTTTAGCTTTTCAGCAGAAGTTATTATAGCAGTTCACTAAGAGGTATCATAGCAACCAGCTTCTTGTTCTAATATGACTTTGTGTCCAATGGATTCAGGCCTGGATTCTTGCATACAGTGAGCTGTATACCCCGCGAGCCGCCAAGAATGTTGGCATTTTTGCCACATTGATCCCCATTTGTTGAAGTACTAATGCTTAAGTTGTTGAAAATCTAACTTTTGTACAGGCTTGGATGCGGTTTTGATGAAAAAAGGAGCAAAAAGACTAAGTCCAGAAACCGTCACGATTTCACGACGTGTCGCGGAATCATGGTCAACGCGGTCAACGCATGTAGCTAAGAAGAACCGTCGCGATATCGTGACGTGTTCTATTTTTGCGGCTTGAAAAGAGCAAAGGAGGGAGAGCGACAAATTGTCATGAAATCATGACGAAAAACTCAGCTGAAGACTTAAACTCGAAAGTTGCAGCGCGTCGCTGCATGTTTCATCTTCGTGACGCAGGCAGCTTCAACGGCCAAAGTACTAAAAAATTGCAGCGATTCACTGACGTCTCAAAATCACGGGCGTTGGTTGAGAAAAGAGTTTAAGTGCAAAATATGCAGCGAATCACTGCCGTTCCGAAACAGAGCCAAATAAAATGAAAATGTGCAGCGATGCGCTGCATGTCTCAAAGTCGCGGGGCTTTTGTGAAAGAGAAGCAAAGTGATGAAGTTGCAGCGATTCGCTGCACGTTCGTTGAGAAGGGAGTCTAAGTTGAAAGGTTGCAGCGATGCGCTGCACTCTTAGAAAGTTATACACGGTGCACAAGCTGAAAGACGTCTCATTTTCGCGACGCCAGGGGCTTCAAAGGAGTTAAGCGCTACAACGCATAGCGATATCGCTACCGTTCCAAAATCATGGGTCTTGCAAGGCAAAGGATGTAGCATTTTTGTGACTCAAAGTGGCAGTCAGTACGGAAAGATGAAGACGTAGCGATATCGCTACTTGTCTTAGAATCACGACCATTTTGGTCCAAAGAGCAAAAACATGAAAGTTGTAGTGATTCGCTGCACTTTTGATGATAAGGTGTACGACATTAAAAGATGTCGTGATTTCGTGACCCGTCGCATTTTCGCGACCTGCGACAGTTTCCCGCCAAGACGTAGTGTGAACGGCCCGATAAGGTTTTTTCGATTTTCAAGGATTAAATGCTTTCCCGAATTTAATGTTTTGCGGATTTCCAATGCGGTCAAGGTTGAAGAAGCGCTCAGGCCACAAAAATTGAAGATTTTATTTGTTCGAAGCTGCTATTCGTGAATTGTTCTAATGGTTTCATGCACATGTTCAAAAAAAAATTTAATGAAGGTGACCGCTGACGTCTAATTGCATTCAATTTTGGGTTCCTCAAGGCTGCGATTAAGGGGATCATGTTCCTAGTTTTTGTTGCATAATTGTAGATCTCAAGAAGGTCGGTGACAAATATTAAATGCTGCAAAGAGGATGGCCCTCTATAAAAACCAATGTAAACCTCATTTGAAAAGGTTGGGAGTTTTCTACTAGAAACTGGAAGTTCATTTGCAGGAATAAAAGAGTTGGCTTCTAATTTTCAAGCGTTGTATGGGTGATTTTCCTTTCTGTCATTTCGCATTTCTAATAGCATTTATATTTTTTAATGGTTGTTCCATTTAAATTCTGCATAATTGGATTTAAATACTGTTGTTAAGGTATGATTCCTGGAGTGTAGTTTTGGAGGGATTTTCTGCATATATCGTGCGAGAGTTAAGTTAATGCCTTCTGTTACTTGTTGTTGTTGTCCTTCAAGTTTTCTGCTATTGTTCTCCTGATCTTATAACTTCGGCTACGACCATATTTCCCATTTCTTTCAGCATTTTCTTAATTTCTTTCCAGCAACCTTAATCTTCAACCAAAATTTAGAGTAGTAAAGGGAACCAGCCCACTCTGGAGATTGGTTTGGGAGCCATTTCTTGCTTCCAGCCTTTCAATGTTGGCCGGGTCTAGGGCGCACTTGTAAAATCCTTTCCTGTGGTAGATTCGTGACCAACAGGCACATAAGCTTTGATAATTTGATAAAAAATAGCTTAAATCAGGTTGTGAGAGATATACCTGCAATTAGAAAACCTTCAAATAGCATCTGTGCTTCTTGTCAAAATGGAAAGCAAACCATAGTCTCTTTTAAAACAAAAGAGTACCACACTAGCAAACCTTTGGAACTCATACATACAGACTTATGTGGACCCATGAGAACACAGAGCATAAATGGAGACAAATACTTTATGTTGTGTATCGATGATTATTCTAGAATGACTTGGATATTTTTATTGAAGAATATATCAGAAGCTTTTGAAATGTTCAGGTCTTTCAAACATCTAGTTGAGAATGAAACAGGGAAAATGATCAAATGTTTACGGTCAGATAGAGGAGGAGAATTCATCTCAGATGAATTTATAGAATATTGTGAAAAACATGGCATCAGGAGACAATTTTTAGCAGCTAGAACACCCTGCGAGAATGGTGTGGTAGAAAGAAAGAAACAGAACAGTACAGAAAATGGCTCGCACTATGCTGGCAGAAAATAAAATAGCAGACAGATTCTGGAAAGAAGCAGTCCACACTGCAGTATATATCCAAAATAGATATATGCTGAGAACTCATAAAAGCAAAACTCCCTATGAGTTGTGGTTCGGTAGAAAAGCAACAACAAAACACCTCAAAGTTTTTGGCTGTAAGTGTTACATCAGAAAAATAGATGATAATATTGGGAAATTTGAGAATAGAGCAGATGAAGGTGTCTTTGTTGGCTATTCTTCAAAAAGTAAAGCTTACAAATGTTACAACAAGAGACTCAAGAAAATTGTGGATAGTGCAGACGTCAAATTTGATGAAGGTGGGGAACGGTCACCTGACTCTGAGAAAAACTACCCAATATATGAAGATGTCATTGAAGGAGATGAGGTAAATGAAGCAGGAAACAAACCTACTCTTGATTCATATGATTTAATCGATGACTCAGAAGCACAAGAAAATAAGAAATTTAAAATAGGCAGCTGGGAGAAAAATCATCCAAGAGATCAAATAATTGGAGATCCCACAGCTGGTGTTCATACAAGAAGGAAAGTAATAAGTAATTACTCTCTTTTATCCAGCATTGAGCCCAAAAACATAGATGAAGCAAGTAAATATGATAGTTGGATGAATGCAATGAATGAAGAATTAGATCAGATTGAAAAGAACAAAACCTGGGAATTAGTACCCAGACCTGCAAATAAGAATGTAATAAACACAAAATGGATATTTTGAAACAAATTAAATGAAGACGGGCAGGTCATTAGGAATAAAGCAAGACTGGTTTGTAAAGGCTATGCACAGGTTGAAGGCGTTGATTTTGAGGAGACTTTTGCACTAGTGGCCAGACTCGAAGCAATTAGAATGTTTCTGGCCTTAGCAGTCTACAAGAACTTCAGAGTTTATCAGATGGATGTAAAATCTGCCTTTTTAAATGGGAAACTTGAAGAAGAGGTCTATATTGAACAACCGGATGGTTTTCAAATTAGTCAAGATCCCAACCTTGTCCGCAAATTAAAGAAAGCTTTATATGGATTAAAACAAGCGCCACGGGCATGGTATGCAAGGCTAGACAACTATCTTTCTCAACGAGGATTCAAGAAAGGGTTGGTGGACGGTAATCTGTATGTGAAAATAGAAGGTGGGTATCTCATAGTTCTTGTTGTCTATGTCGATGATATCATATTTGGTAGCAGCAAAGATGAATCTTGTAAAGACTTAGCAGATAAGATGCAGAATGAATTTGAAATGTCCATGATTGGTGAATTGTATTATTTTCTTGGGTTACAAGTTAATAAAAATGAGAAAGGCATTTTCATTTCCCAAATAAAATATGTGAAAGAGATGCTAAAAAGGTTCACAATGGAGGACTGTAAGCCAGTTAGTACTCCCATGAAAATAGGCTGCAAGTTGAATAAAGAAGACAAATCTCCACCAGTAGATCAAACCATGTATAGATCTATGATAGGAAGCTTACTATATTTAACAACTACCAGACCTGATATTCTGCAAGCAGTTTGCATGGTAGCAAGATTTCAGGCCAGTCCCAAAGAGACTCATGTGACAACAGTAAAAAGGATTCTCAAATATCTCAAGGGTACTATGGATTATGGGTTATGGTATCCGAAAGGTAAAGACTTCACCCTTATATCTTATTCAGATGTAGATTGGACAAGATGTGTTGATGGTAGGAAAAGTACAAGTGGAGGTGCTTTTTATCTCGATGACAAGTTGGTTGCTTGGCACAGCAAGAAACAAGAGTCAGTTTCTTTATCAACAGCTAAGGCAGAACATATTGCAGCAACAACTTGCTGTACTCAAGTTTTGTGGATGAAACAAACCTTGAAAGATCTTGGTATTAATTTCAGTGAACCAATATCAGTTAAGTGTGATAACACCAGTGCAATTAACATCTCCAAGAATCTAGTAATGCACTCGCAAAGAAAACACATTGCCATCAAGTATCATTTCTTGAAGGAGAAAGTTGCAGAAGGAGAAGTTAAATTAGATTTTTTCCCAACCACAGAACAAGTAGCAGATATTTTTACAAAACCTTTGCCCAAGGAAGTGTTTGAGTACCTTCGAAACAAATTGGGAGTAGTCACACTTCCCAATAAGTGACTAGCTACAGGGATCACCTTCTCAGGGGGAGCATTTGAATATTTGCCTATTCTTTTGCTCATGATCATAATTTGTGCTAAGTGCAACAAATTGTGCCTGAGAATTGTATGTATGGACTCAGGGGGAGTCTGCAGCAGCCCTTTGGTATTATTGACAAAGGGGGAGAAGAGTTCCAGGAATTTACACACCAAAGGGGGAGATTGTTGAGCAAGGTGTTGCAAGAGTTTTTTCATTGTTGTCAACACAGTCAGTTAGATCCAATGATGCAATGGTCAAGAAGTTCAAAAGTCATTCAGATGCAGAGGACAGAAGTTCAAAGGTTTTTTAGAACATGGACAGTGAGTTTCCCAGAAGACCATAGTTGCCTTTTTGTAAAAAATCAAAGAAAAATACAAGTAAGAAAACTATCGTGATATCGCGACATGTTTTCTGTCACGATTTCGTGACATGTCAGAGGAGAGAGAAGGCACAAAGAAAATTGTCGCAATTTCGTGACATGTACTAGGAGAGAGAAAGTGCAAACAAATTTGTCATAATTTAGCGACATGGTCGAGGAGAGAGAAGACGCAAGGAAAACTGTCGTGATTTCGTGACATGTTTGGAGAAAAAGCGCTAAGGCAAAAAACTGTCATGATTTTGTGACATGTTCGGAAGAAAAGTGCTAAGGAAGAAAACTATCGCGATTTCACGACATGTTTGGAAGAAAAGCACTAAGGCAGAAAACTGTCATGATTTCATGACATGTTCGGAAGAAAAGTGCTAAGGAAGAAAACTGTCATGATTTCGCGACATGTTTGGAGAAAATGTGCCAAGGAAGAAAACAGTCACAATTTCGTAACATGTTCGGAGAAAAAGCTCCAAGGAGGAAAAGTGTCATGATTTCGCGACATGTCAGGTTTTCACGATCCGAATAGGAGAGAGAATGTACAAAGGCAAGTATGTCGTGATTTCGCAACATGTTATGTTTTCGTGGGCGAAAGTCAGAAAAGAAGCCAAGGCAGTGAAAGTGTCACGATTTCATGACATGTTCCGTTTTCGCTGGTAACTGAGAAGAAAAGTGTACGAAAGCCAAAAGTGTCGCGATTTCATGACAGGTTGCAAGAAAAGCCTTCGAAAGCTGAAAGCGTCGCGATTTCACGACAGGATGAAAGGAAAATGTACGGATGGAAAAAGTGTCGCGATTTCATGACAGGCAGTAGTAAAGAAGCTAGCAGGGTAAAGATGTTGCATTTTCACGACATGTCACGATTTTGCAACTCTAGGAGGAGAGAGACTGTATGACTCCAAAAATGTCATGATTTCATGACAATAGTGGAGAAGAAGGCCTAGAAGCAAAAAGGGTCATGTTTTCACGACAAGAGTGAGGATGACGTCAGCGAAAGTTAGAAGTGTCGCAATTTCACGACAAGAACGGTGGCAAAGCTATCAAAGGCCAAAAGGGTCATGATTTCATGACAACAAAGACAAGGAGGCATATGGATGCAAAAGGTGTCACGATATCGCGACATGTTGGAGTTTTGCAAGGAAAGCTACAGAACCAGAGAGACTGTTGAAGCCGACAGAGTTAAATCTGGGCCAACGAAGATTAGGGTTTTGGAGTCGACATTATTTAAGGTTTTGGAGCTAACATTCATTAGGGTTTTGTAGCTCACATTCATTAGCGTTTTGAAGCTGACATTCATTAGGGTTTGACAGTCGACGTTCTTTAGGGTTTAAGCCGACTACAGTTTAAAATTTGTTCTTGAAAGTTCATCTATAAAAGGAGGGCTATTTCGAGTTTGAGAAGTGAAGAGTGCGAAGATAATGTGTGCATGCAAAATTTGCAGTCAGTAGAGAGTGAGTCGTTTCGATTCGAGCTAAGTCCAAAGTGATAGTTCATTCATGTCGAAGTGAAGTATGCGTATCGAATCTTCATGAATTGAGTGCGCAAGGTGCAGAGGTTGAGTCGCAAAGATCTAAGTGCGAAGTGATAGCATGCAAAAAGTAGAAAACCACAAAGGGACAAAAGTGATCCATCAACTATTTAAGCAGCAGAGAGTGCAAAGCAATATCGCAGAAGCAGTCCTAGTGCAAAGCTTTTTCGTAGAAGAAACAGAGTGCATAGAAACTGCAGACTATGAGATATAAGGTGAAAGTATAATTCTGTAATTTTCTTTATTTTTATTGAAGTCTAAGTTGTAGCTTGGGATAAGGGGTTGGTGCTTCTTTCTAGTAGGTGCTGGTAAATTAGGAGTTGGTGCTCCATTCTGCTTGGTACAGATAAATCTAAGGGGTTGGTGCTCCTTCCAATTGGTGCTGGTAAAAGATATTGTAAAGTTGTAGCTTTGCAAAGGCTAGATTTGGATGGTAGTCCAAGCAGTCATTTTTTAGGAGTAGCCACATTGGTTAACCTCTTTAAATGTCATGTTGTGTGTAATGCTTTCTTACTGTATTTGATATTTCTATTCATTAGTTTTTAACTGCTGTTGGTTTTAGAGCTGAATATTTAAATTGTAAAAAGATCACACTGATTCACCCCCCTCTCAGTGTCACTGTGATTACAACAAAACTTGCTCAATTCAGCTCCATAACTTGCTCAAAAATTTTCTCACAACACCTTCTCAATTCTTCTTACAAAACCTTCTCAAACGTACTCACAAAACCATAATCAAATCTTTTCTAGATACTTCTCAAATTCGATCCAAACAATGCTCATATATTTATAAATACTGCATATAAAAAAATGCTCATCTATTCTCAAATATTGCATAATGATGTCATCAAGTTCTTCACCTATTCTTCAATGTGCTTTCCTCAACTAAAGCAATTCAAACATATTCTACCTAGAATTATTTTATCTTCATGAACATATAGAGAATGATATGTGCTAACAAATGCCCAATATGTTCTTCACATTCATTAAGTTTTTTGCTTTCACATGTATCACATGTATTAATTCAAAATGTAGCTTTAGTCTAGTGCTTGATAACTAACTTGGTAATTACTGATTTTCACCTTCACTTCAAAACCAATCACAATGCACAAGTCTATCCTTTTCATCTACTCCCAAAATCAATCATGAATAATGCACAAATTTTCTCTCAAAACTGATCTATAACTCTTATCAATTTATTTCTAATTTCAATCAAAACCAATGCACAAATTTTCTCTCAAAAATGATCTATAACTCTTATCAATTTATTTCCAATTTCAATAAAAACCAATGTATAACTTGAAGAGTTTTACCCAAAATTATTCTAGAATAATTAATATAGAAATAATTAACTCATAAGAAAACACAAACTCACAATAAATCATACACATAGAACACACAAGATTTACCCTTGTTCACCCAATATGGGCTACTCCAGCGAACAAGAGCCACACCTCATTTGATATTATTATTCACTCCTTCCTCGAAAATGGGACATTACAATAGATATAAAGGAAAATATTCCAACCCTAAACCACTTTTTGGTATTAGAATACAATGGGAACAATACCATGGGCTAAACCACCCACACCCACCAACCACCCACCAACCTTGGGAATCCTAGAAATTGCTCTAGAGAAAAAAGGGGGCATAAATTTTTTTGATGTGTTGCATCGAAAAATACCTTTGACATAGCTAGAGCCCCTACGGGAGGGTTTTACCCTCTTCTTGAGGAACTCCGCTCCTCTTAACATTATTTACCTGTCATATAGTACTTCCACGACAAAGGGTGAGACACATCCAATATAACTTTGCTCTAAAAATTGATCTATAAATCTTATCAATTTATTCCCAATTTCAAGCAAAAATAATGCACATCTAATAATTCCTTATACCTCCAACCTTATGACAACAAAATTTTTTTCCTTAAACAAAACCATATTGAGAAAGGAATTAAATTACCATACCTCTAAATTTACCTCAATGATTATGACAAGCTTTTCAAACCCGTCTTTACAAAAATAGTTCCCTTTTTGTTACTTCAAAAATCTGGTTAGTAATTTTCTCTTTCTTGCACATATATTAAATCCTCTTTTTAATATTACAAATACAATATAACATTAATCACAATTAATCATAAAATACCAAATACCAAATACAATATAATATTAATCACAATTACACCTTATTTCTCCTTTCTATAAAATGCCAAATACAACTTTGAAAACACAACAATATCCCTTAAATTTTCCTCTTATTAATTTTGCATAATAAAACACTATCAACCCTTATAACACCCAGTGCAAAATAAAAAAATAAAACCTTATGTATCCCTAAATTTAATTTAATCAAAAATATTTTGCCCTTACCAAACACAGCCACAGATGGGAATCGAACGCATGACCTCAAGTAGCCCAATGCCCTAGCGCAAGCTAGGCTGCCAACTGAGCTGCCCTAGTTGTTGAACACAAAGGTGCACAAACTTTGTTTTAAAACCTTTTTTCTCTACCCAAAATCACTATAAAAGGTTACCACCGTGAATCAACCCCGAGACCTCCTACTCGCCCATGCCCTAGCACTAGCTAGCCTACCATCTGGTCTAGGCATCTGAACGGTAACCAAAGTGCACAACATTACTTTTAAAATCTTCTTCCTATACCTTTATTTCAAAATCACAATAAAATAGTACCACTACGAATCGATCTTGAGACCTATTTGCCCATTCCTTAGCATAGGCAAGGGTGCCATCTAGGCTAGCCACCCAAATGGAAATATCCATGCATGATTTTTCTTTATGAACCTTGATGTCTACCTCTAAAACTTTACGCCTTCCACTCTTGTCTTCTGCACTTCACAAATTTTTGCACGAAATGATTTTTCAAATTGCACACTTCCAAACCTTATCCCAAGTGAATTATTGCTCCCCTTTTATATATGTACTTTGATTTCCACCAAGGAATGTCGATTGATATTTTTTCCATAAATTTATGACTTTATATATTCTCTCAATGACAATGGCACCTTTTTAAATTTAAACTTATTTGTGTTATAATATTTAAATATTGGGATTTAAATATTATAATATTTTAATTTTTAAACCTTTTTCCAAAGCCTTTTATAATATTTTTTTCCCAAGTAAACCTTTGTCCAAAGCCTTCTATAATTTAAATATTTTTGTCCCAAGTAAAACTTTACTTGAATATTTTCTTTTCTTTGCTTCATCTAAAATATATGCTTGCCTTCCATTGTCCAACCTTGTGAACTCATTACTCTTTCTTTGCTTTGCTTCATCTAAAATATATGCTTGCCTTCCATTGTCCAACCTTGTGAACTCATTACTCTTGAAGAATATTTCTGCCTTGAATACCATGCACCCTTTGACATCAATGACAACTCAATATTTCCAATAATCTTCCCCTTTATCATTGATGAAAATGCTACAAAAAAAATCTTTTACTGCAACTGGATTCCCAATATGCTCCCCCTAACAAGATGCTCCCCTTCACTGAATTATATCCCCCTTTGACATCAATGGTAAAGGGCTCCTTTTGGGGCTAAAAATAATACACTTAGCACAACCCCCTCACCACATCCTTTATTTGAGGTGATCAATTTTGGTATGGGAGTAAAACTACTCCCAAATTACAATGCTCTTCTTATTTTTCAATTTTCTTTTTCCAAAATTTTGAAGTCATACCTCTTTGAACATTTTGAGCATCCTTTTTCTTTCTTGTCTTTGGAAGTTTTGGAAACTCTGTTCTACACCATTTAGCTTTATGCAAAAAATATTATAATTGAAACATATGATGTTGTAATCCTTGAAAGGTGCAAATGATTTGAAATTTCTCTTTGTGAAGCCATAATCATTCTTACCATGAACCTTGCAATATATAACTTTATAAACAAATTATTACATGAGTAGCATTAATCCTAGAAGAAACATTCATCTTACCATAGAGGATATGATCTCATGGTTCGTTCTTTGCTTTATCTATGATGGTCCTTGTTACTTGATTGTGTATTATTTTCTCCCTCTTTGATGTTTCTATTTATCAACACATTAGAATAGGTCTTAGGCTCTTCTTCAAATACCTTATTTTATGCTTTTATTTATTTTGAGCTTGAATCCTCTTTTTGTACTTCTTGAACTTCCTCAAAGTCAAGTTCAGTCTTCATAAATGGATATCCCCATGTTTTGATAATATCATCCAAATATTTTAATCTTTTATTAAATTGATATATCTTATTATTAAAGTTTTCAAGTCCCTTCCTTAAAATATCAACTTCATGTTCTAGTCTTTCACATTCTAGCTCTTTTACCTTTAACTTTTCCGCCATACCTTCTTAAAATTTTTTACCTCTTCAACCTTATCTTTTAAGTCAGTAATATCTTGTAGAAGCTTTACCTTTGTTTTCTCATCCTCTTTTACTTGAGCCTTCAATCTTAAGTTCTCATTTTTCAACTCTTCAAGATCAACAACAAGTTCCTTTTCCATATCAACTGTGGCTTCCTCTTCCTTTTCTAAATATTTCTATTTTTGTAGGTTTTTAATCATAAGAGCCTTTTCATTCTCTTCTTCTTGGTATTTGACAACATGCGCATCTTCATTATCTTCTTATTGGTATTTGACAACAGGAGCATCTTCATTCTCTTCTTATTGGTCTTTGACAACAGGAGCATCTTCATTCTCTTCTTATTGGTCGTTGACAACATGAGCATATTCATTCTCTTCTATGGCTAAAAATAGTATTTCTTCTTTATCACTATCAGAGAGGTTCTCATCACTGTAACTTGAAGCACTACTTGCTTCTTCAACATAAAAACTCTTCTTGTGTCTTTGAAATATCTTCTCATGATTTCCTTGATCGTGCCTATTTTTTTTCATGATAAAATTTTATTTCTTTCTTCTTCTTGTATTATTTTTATTCTTCACTGCTACTATTCCTAGATTCTAGACAATTAGCCGTAGAGTGACCAATATTACCACAACTAAAATATTTCACAGTCTGCATATTATTATATTTTCTTGGGCCCACAAATTTAGCCTTTTCTTCACTACTTGATTTATCACTTGATTATGGTTCTTTATCCTTTGCCTTATTTGAATATTTAAATGTTGCCTCTCATTTTGATATTTGATATTTTTCTGTCCTCATCTTATAGGTTGTGAGAATTCCATGTAGCTCATCCATGCTCAAATTTTTGAGATCATTCATCTCTTCTATTGCTGAAACCTTTGCATCATACCTCATAGGGAGTGACCTTAATATTTTTTGAATAATAGTAGAGTCCTCAATATTTTATACAAGTTCATGAATGGTGTTAACAACTTCATCAACATGTAGTATATACCTAGCAACATCTTCCTCATATTTCATATTCAAGTCTTCAAACTTCCTTCTATGGGTTTGAAGTTTTTCCATTTTTGCCTTGTTGTTTCCTTCAAATGTTCTTGATAACTTATCCCATATTTATTTAACTGAAGTGCATCGCATGAATTTCACAAAATCTAACTCACATAACCCACTTAAGATTGCATTCATTGCCTTGGCATTATTTTTATATGGTTTCTTACCATTTGCATCTGTGGGAGGTGTTGTAGGCACTGTAAATCCATCCTCAATGGATTACCATACATCATATCCATGTGCCATCAAATATGTGTTCATTCTCACACTCCAGAAAGCATAGTTGGTCCCATAAAATAATGTAGCTTTATTTTATGAAAACATTTCCTTATGAGCCATGTGTGTTCTTGTAAGATATTACTTCAAGCTATTAGAATTTCATGAAGAAAAATTCTCTGATACCAATTGAAGAAAACACACTTATATTGAGAGGAGGGTGAACTATATAAGATAGAACTTTTACTTTTATTTCCAAGGCGATAACTATAATTATTATCAATTACAATAATGAAACAATGTATGAATCACCACACACATAAGAGACACATATTTAATGTGGTTCATCCAATGTGGGCTACATCCATAGATAAATATTTCTTATAAATTTCTCAAATAAATTTCATGGGCTCCAATCCCTATTACAATATTTATGGACACCTATCCATAGGGGACACTTGTCCACTCTCACAAGTTCATGGACCTCAATCCACAGGAGACATCGATCTCCTATGCTCTAGTTTCATGGATACCACTCCAATTTATTCTATTTTTGTGGACACCACTCCACTCTGTTCTAGTATTGTGAACACCACTTCACTCTGTTCTAGTTTTATGGACACCACTCCACTCTATTATGGTTTTATGGATACCACTCCACTCTGTTCTAGTTTTTTGGACACCACTTATCTCTATTCTAGTTTTATAGACATCACTCCACAAGAGACACCAATCCCCTTTGTTCTGGTTCTTCTCCTCAACTCTGCTCAAACCTTATCTTCAACTCTACATAAAATCTATCTTCAAATCAACTCAAACTATATCTTAAAATCTATACAAAACAAATCCATAACCTACTCATAAAACCTACTCAAATATACTTACTAAACCTACACAATTCAGCTCCATACCCTGCTCATAAATTTACTCACAACACCTACTCAAATATAATTACAAAACCTGCTCAAAACTACTCACAAAACCCTGCTCAAATCGGCTCTAGATACTACTCAAATCTTATCCAAATAATGTTCATCTATTTCCAAATATTACATACAAAACAATGCTTATATATTCTCAAATCTTGCATAATGATATCATCAAGTTCTTCACCTATTCTTCAATGTGCTTTCCTCAACTAAAGAAATTCAGACATATTCTACCCAGAATTATTTTATCTTCATGAATATATAGAGAATGATATGAGCTAAAAAATGGCCAATATGTTCTTCACATTCATTAAGTTTTTTGCTTTCACATGTCTCACATGTATTACATCAAAAGGTAGTTTTATTCTAGCACTTGATAACTAACCTGGTAATTACTGATTTGCACCTTCACTTCAAAACCAATCACAATGCACAAGTCTATCCTTTTCATCTACTCCCAAAATAAATCATGAATAATGCACAAATTTGGTCTCAAAACTAATATATAACTCTTATCAATTTATTCTCAATTTCAATCAAAACCAATGCACAACTTTTCTCTCAAAATTGATCTATAACTCTTATCAATTTATTCCCAATTTTAATCAAAACCAATACACAACTTTACTCTCAAAACAGATCGATAACTCTTATCAATTTATTCCTAATTTCAAGCAAAAACAATCCACATCCAATAATTCCTTATAGCTTCAACCTTATGATAGCAAAATTATGTCTCTTAAACAAAACCATCTTACGAAATAAATTAAATCACCATACCTCTAAATTTACCTCAATGATTATGATGAGATTTCCAAACCTATCTTTACAAAAATAGTTCCCTTTTTGTTCCTTCAAAAATATGGTTAGTAATTTTCTCTTTCTTGCACAAATATTAAATCCCCTTTTTAATATGCCAAATACAATATAACATTAATCACAATTACACCTTATTTCTCCTTTCTATAAAATACCAAATACAATATAATATTAATCACAATTACACCTTATTTATCCTTTCTATAAAATTCCAAATACAACTTTGAAAACACAACAATATCCCTTCAATTTTCCTCTTATTAATTTTACATAATAAAACACTATCAACCCTTATAACACCGAAAATTAATAACACGCAATAGAACTTAAAACCTTATGTCTCCCTAAATTTAATTTAATCAAAAATATTTTTCCCTTACCAAACACAACCGTGGATGGGAATTGAATGCATGACCTCAAGTAGCCCAATGCCCTAGTGCAAGCTAGGCTACCAACTGAGATGCCCTAGTTGTTGAACACAAAGGTGCATGAATTTTATTTTAAAATATTTTTATTCTACCCAAACTCACTACAAAAGGTTACCATTGTGAATCGACCTTGAGACCTCATGTTCGCCCATGCCCTAGTACCAACTAGCCTGTCGTTTGGGCTAGCTGTCTGAATGGGAACCAAAGCGCATGACTTTACTTTTAAAATCTTCTTCATATACCTTTTTGTCTAAAATCACAACAAAATAGTGTCACCATAAATTGATCCTTAGACCTCCTATTTGACCATGCCCTAGCGTAGTCTAGGCTAGCCACCCATATGGAAATATCCACACACAATTTTTCTTTATGAACCTTGAAATTTGCCTCGAAAAATTTGCACCTTCCACTCTTGTCTTCTACACTTCACGAATTTTTGCATGAAAGGATTTTTTGAATTACGCACTTCCAAACCTTATCCCAAGTGAATTATTGCTCCCCTTTTATATATGTACTTTGATTTCCACCAAGGAACGTCGATCGATATTTTTTCCATAAATTTATGACTTTATATATTCTCTCAATGACAATGGCGCCTTTTTAAATTTAAACTTCTTTGTGTTATAATATTTAAATCTTGGGATTTAAATATTATAATATTTTAATTTTTAAACCTTTGTCCAAAGCCTTTTATAATATTTTTATCCCAAGTAAACCTTTGTCCAAAGCCTTTTGTAATTTAAATCTTTTTGTCCCAAGTAAAGCTTTTCTTGAATATTTTCTTTGCTTTGCTTCATCTGAAATATATGCTTGCCTTCCATTGTCCAACCTTGTGAACTCATTACTCTTTCTTTGCTTTGCTTCATCTGAAATATATGCTTGCCTTCCATTGTCCAACCTTGTGAACTCATTACTCTTGAAGAATATTTATGCCTTGAATACCATGCACCCTTTTACATCAATTATAACTCAATATTTCCAACATCTATCATAAACATGCATTTTCAAATAGTTAATAGAACACATTAATAACTATCTCAAGAGATTACTCAAAAAGTGCAACTCCAAGTTGACATTAAACAACATAATATTTTAGTTGTACAATAATCAATATACAAGCTTAATGATTAATTGAAACATTACAAAATCTTAAATTTCCACATCTAAATCTTCAATATCTATGAATCCATATCCAAAGGTAATTTATCTAACCGCAATTCAACGAGCCTCTTTGTGATGGAAAAAACCACCATAGTCTTTATGAGGTATACTTAGGGATCAGAACAACTCTTCATGCAATGCAACTTACAACATGCCATATTAAAAAATGCAAGCAACCATGCATCATAACATAAGCAAGCTACTATAGAGAACCCTACTTATATTTACAATGATTTCTTTAACTATCACCAGTCTCAAGAATCAAGGTAGAAGCTTTCCTTTCATCACATAAAGCATTTAAACAAAGAGAATCCCATACTTCTCTTAAAATGATTCCTTTACTATCACAAGTCTCAAGAATCAAACAACCATAGTTCTCTTTCATTAATTGGTATAAGAAAATTAAAGTAATTTCCCTTATACAACAATATAATAACAAGTATCTTTCAGACATACAATTAAACAAATATTGCACTAACCAAGATACTCTAAAATTAACATTCAAGTGCTTGTTTAAAACCCAAAGAAACCAAGCACAAATAAAACCAAAAGCAAGCACACAAAGCAACTTAACAAAGGTCAACACTCAACGTAAAAACCAAGGCTTAAATAAAATATTGGCCAACACTTAAAATGGATCCAAAGATTAAAATTAAATAATTCAAGTGCATAAACAAAAATTGAACCTTAGGCAAGAGCCTAAGTATTTAATTAAAACCACAATCCAATACATAAGGTGGTGAACGTCAAATAAAAACCTATAAGGAGGATCACACAATAAAATCAATCAAAAATATCATAAGATAAAGGTTAGTGCTTGATTTAGTCAGACATAAATCAATGCAAGCATAATAGATAAAATCATTCATCATTCTTCAAAAATTAAGGTGGCACATGCTTTGAAACCTAATATCCTTCTCTAAGACTCATTGTGCCAAGGCAATGCATAGGCAAGAGGGAACATCATATGCCTAACCTACACTCCAATTGACACTAGGGAAGAAGGATGTACACAAATCAATTTTATACTAGAAGGGATCTCAATCCGTGGCACCTTATTATAAAGGAAAAAAATAAGCAAAGAACACAACCACAAACAAAGAATATTTACTAAGCTGAGTGAGGAAAGTTCCATGATACAAGCAATAAAAGGAGGTTAAACTAGACATAAAAACATCTACCAGCAACAAGATTCACTACCTAGGGAAGGGTAGACCACTAATACAACATATATGTAGAATATTAACCTGCAGGCATGCGTGGCTGAACACACTTCCTATCGTAAATGGAGAAAAGAGAAAGCAAGCATGCAAAAATCATCTAAGCTAAGTAATAACTAGATTAAAAAAATCTTATATCATAAATAAAAAGTAAGATCACTTGGTTAGAGCTCATTTCATGTTCTCCTTGGCTCTATGTAATGCTCATTTTGATCCACACCTCACTATCCAAACATTATTCTATTCATTTCCTTTGATCCACCCACCAAAAACAACTTTATCCCCCGACCCACCATATTATGGAGCAGGGAGAAATTGATGTGCCTTGGTGCATGGGGTATTCAAAAGAAATGCTCAAGAACATGTTCTTATCAAAACCCAAGTTCCAGCCTAATTCTCAATCAAGAGCCACTCTCTTACGTAGCAAGGTGGATAATTAATTAAGTATAATAAAGCAAGAGCTAGTTGTTATTTTAAAATAATCCAAACATTAGAATTCAACCCTTAATTCTAATATTCAAGGCCAAACTTAGATTTATTTCTATAACTCCAAGATTAATAACAAATACTTCCTGAATCTAAGGTATAATCCAACCCATTATTTAACATACCATAAAAAAGCATTAATACACTCTCACCATGTTCCACACCATTATTTTATCCTTAAGTAAGAGGTCTCTTTTAATATAGATAAATTTATCATCGATCTACTTTAAGGAGACTCATTGCAAGAAACTTCCTGATCCAATGGTGCAAAATATAAAATTAAGCAAACATGATATGCATCTACATGAAGGGTAATTATCCATCTTACCTTGAGTTATTGATGAACTAGTCATCATCATAATTTCCATAAGTATCTCTCTCTTGTAAGTGGTTTTCCCATATGGTCCCATCAAGAAGAGCACCTAGTCCTACATCCACAAATACATCAATAGTACCCTATTATAAGTTTTCAAAAGAATGTAACATTACAACATATGAAGAACATGTGCTTATACTGAGAGGGGGGTGAATAGTATACAATAATGTTTTTTGCTTTTTAATCCAAATAGTAGCATCATCATTAATAAAATAGTAAAAATCACACAAAGCATCACACACATGAGAGATATCATTTTTACGTGGTTCACCCAAAGATGGATACCTCCATGGAGAAAATATTTATTCTAAATATTTCTCAAATAATATTTTGGGAATCCTTCCCAATTACAATGTTTATGGATCTCTGTCCAAAGGAGATGTTGATCCCCTAAATATTATTTGTGGATCTCTATCCATAGGAGAACTCCTTCTCCTTAGCTTTGGCTGATGATCCTATAGAAGACTATTGCCTCCACTACTCTAGATTATGGATCTCTCTCCACTGAAGACTCTTATCCCCACTCAGAAGCCCTGTCCTCACTACCTTGGCTAATGGGTCTCTATCCATAGGAGAATCTATCCTCTCTGCTCTGTCACCTCCAAAGCTATATCTCAATTATGTACTAAACACAGTCTAGTCGATCTAACACAACTATGATCAATATTGCACTAAACATAGTTCATTCGGTCTAGCACAAGTCTGCTCAATAAAATCACTCAAATATGTACTAAATACAATCTAGTCAGTCTATCACAAATTTTCTCAATAGGTCCACTCAGAACCTACTCAAATCTGCTCAACAGGTCCACTCAGAACTTGCTCAAATTTGGTCAATAGGTCCAGTCATAACCTACTAAAATTTGCTTAATAGGTCCACATAGAACCTGTCCAAATATTCTCAACAAGTCCACTCAGAACTTGCTCAAATATGCTCAATAGGTCCACTCAGAACCTACTCAAATATGCTCAACATGTCCACACAAAACCTTTCCAAATCTGCTCAACAAGTCCATATAGAACCTGTCCAAATCTGCTCAACAAGCTCACATAGAACTTGTCCAAAACTGCTCAACAAGCTCACACATAACTTGTCCAATCTCATAGAAACATAAAGAGAATTGTTAGAGACTCAATATGTTCTTTACTCAATGCTCAATCACTTTCTCAACTCAAATCAATCTCATAGAAACATAAAGAGAATTGTTAGAGACTCAATATGTTCTATACTCAAAACTCAATCTCAACTCAAATCAGAATATAGAATAGTTTGTTTTATGGAACTTGATAAATCACTTTATACATCCACTTGACTAGGCTCAATCAACTCTACTCAACCAATCACTTCAAGAAACAACTCTTGATCACAAACCCTAGTCCAAGCATGTATCATCCAACTCAAAATGTTTTCAACAATGCTCAACAACAAATCTCACATAACAATGATACTCATGATCTTTTCAAACCCTATTTCAAGTTCTTGCATAACAAATCACTTCAAAAACCATGCTCATAAAACAAGGTTTTAATCACAACTCTCAATTTCAAAAAACCTTGAAGCATTAACTTAAACACTTCACTTAACCAATGATCTCAACAACAATGCTAATAAAATAAGGTTTTAATCTCAAATCTCAAATCAGAAAACCTTGAAGCAATAACTCAACCACTTTCAAAAAGGAAACCCTAATAAAATCCTTTTCAATCCAAACTTAATTTTCATGACAACAATCAATCAACTCAACCAAGAAGGAATTTGCCCATACCTTTTGTTTGACAAGTAGTTGACCAATTACTTCTTTGCCAATATCAATAAGGGTTAGAGGATAATTTTCTTCAACAAAACATATCACAAACATAATGTCAAAATTACACCTTATCACTACAACTTAAATAATAATCAATATCCTCACAATAGTCACAAAAACCCTTAATTCAAAATAACATACTACCCATAAAGTCTTAACCTTTCAATATTCCACAATATCAATTTTAAGACTTAAAAATAAAAACAAAATTCTCCTTATAACTCCTAAAGGTAATTCTCAACTACCACAATTTTATTACAAAGCAACCTTTCCAAAATCAACCACTAAACAACATTATACCTCCAACTTAGGCATTTAATTAAAATTAAAATCAAAATATTACCTTTGCCTTTGGAGGGAATCGAACCCTAGATGTTACCCCCTATGAGCGCATTAACCATGGCCAAAGTCACCATACAAGCCAAGCGCTCATTGAGATTAACGAAGTACCATGTGCTTCTTAATATCCACTCTCTCCTTCTGCCTTGACAAAAGAATGTGCACCGTAGGCATTTCACTCAACACACCTCACGATGCAGCCGACGTGATTCAAACATGAACTCCCTTGCAAGACATTGCTTTTGCACTTTCCAAAATTCCACTAGACCACGTTGTTTTATGCAACTTCAAAAATCAAAGCTTCCTCCATTCAATGCTTTGCTATCACATTTTTTGCATACACTCACGAGCTCTTACTTTCGCATGCCAATCTCTTTACTTTAGATCAAGGATAATAAATTTAAACTTTAGGCATAGTATTCATATGCTTCCTCCATTACTTTTAAAACATTGATGCTTGCCTTCTTGTTTTCTATGACATCGGCAGAGATCATAAAGGCTTCAAATGTCTTTGGTCTTAAACCCAACTTTTGGGTTTATTATAATACCTTTATACTTTATAAAACCCACTCTTTGCATTATAAAGTATTATAGTAAAAATTATAAATATTTTATTTGGGTTTTCATCATGGCACATTTAATATTATAATAACCATTATTATAATATTATAATTTTGATAAAGTACCTTTAATATTTATTTATAAAATTTAAATTCTCACTAAATTTAAATAATTTATAAAATAAATATTATAACTCCTTTTTAACTTCTATCTTTTGCACTATTTCACTTGATCTTTGGCCTTCTTCCTTGATATCAAATAACTATTTTATCCCCTTTGTTTCCTATTAAAATATTTAGTATTAATGATGACTTCATTTGGCGACATCAATGACAAATTTGACTTAGGGACTCAAAATGTCCAACAATCTTTCCTTTTGTCATTGATGGCAACCCATACTCTTCTTACTGAAACCTGACCTCTCTTTTTCCTTCTGCCCCCCGAGGACATTGCTCCCCCTGGCTCAATGGTCTCTCAAATATCTCTCCCCATATCAAATCTCTCCCCAATACACAAATATCTCCCCCTTTGACATCCATGGCAAAGGGTCACCTTTGGAGCTCAGGTTTAAGAATGAGCCTCTTAGCTTAGCCCCTTCCCCACCTTCTTTGAGGTGGTTAATTCTGAGGTGGGAGTATCACTCCCAATTTTCCTCTAAGATACTCAAAATTTTCCTTTGAAAGAGGCTTAGTAAAAATATCTGCTATCTATTCCTTTGTAGTGACATATTCTAATCTAACCTGTTTATCTGTCACCTGTTCTCTCAGAAAATGATACTTAATCGGAATGTGCTTTGTCCTAGAGTGCATTGCCAAATTTTTTGAGATACTTATGGCACTTGTATTATCACATAGTATAGGAATGGGTTGATCATAATTTATATTGAAGTCCTCTAGAGTTCTCTTCATCCATAACACCTGTGTACAATTGGCTACTGCTGCAATATATTCTTCCCCTACTATAGATAGAGATACTAAAACCTGCTTCTTACTTAACTAAGAGACTATAAATTCTCCAAGAAAGAATGCTCCTCCACTTGTGTTTTTTATGTCATCAATTCTTCCAGCCCAATCTGCATATGTATATGCTGTTAGTGTGAAATTATCACTTTTGGGGTACCAAAGCCCAAAATCCATAGTCCCTTTTAGATACCAGAATATTATTTTTACTGTTGCCATATGTGTTTTCTTAGGTGTTTCTTGAAACCTTGCCACTAATCCCAGTAACTGTACTATGTCTGGTCTTGTAACTGTAACATATAATAAGAAACAAATAATAGATCTGTATAATCTCTGATCTGCCTCTAGAGATTCATCATCCTTACTCAACTTGCATTCTATGACCATAGGAGTACTTACTGGTTTGTAATCTTCTAATCTAAATTAATTTAAAATTTCCTTGATGTACTTGGCTTGAGAGAGAAACACTTCCCTTTCTGATTGTGAAATCTAAAGTCCAAGAAAGAAGGACAATTCACCAAGCATAGACATCTCAAATTCATTTTGAATATTCTTAGAAAATTATTTCTACATATAATCATTGTTTCCTCCAAAAATTATGTCATCAACATAAATAACCACTACTAGAAGATCATTTCCTTCATTTCTGATATACAAATTACTATTTGCTAGTCCTTTCCTGAATTCTTGTTCTTGAAGATACTTATCCAATCTTGAGTACCATGCTCTAGGAGCCTGTTTTAAACCATATAATGCATTTTTCAATCTGCATACCTGATCTAGTGTATCTGCTAGTATGAATCCCTCTGGTTGTTCAATATAGACCTCTTCTTCTAGAACCCTGTTTAGAAATGCTAACTTGACATCCATTTGATATACCTTGAAGTTTGTGAAACTTGAGAAAGATAAAAATATCCTTATAGCTTGAAGTCGTGCAATTGGAGCAAAATTTTCATCAAAGTCAATTCCTTCTACTTGTGCATAACCTTTGCATACTAACCTTACTTTATTTCTAACCACTTGTCCATCTTCATTCAACTTATTTTTGAATACCCATTTTGTGCCAATCACATTTTTGTCCTTTGGTCATGGAACAAGTTCCCAAGTTTTTCTCTTCTCTATATGATCCAACTCCTCATTCATTTCTTTAACCCAAAATTCATCCTCACTAACTTGGGTGAAGTCTTTTGGCTCAATCTTATATAGCAAAGAAAAATTTACTTGTTGATATGGTTTTATTATTCTTCTTCTTGTCTATATTTCATCTGGATTCCCGATGATCTAATATTTTGGATGGTGTTTCTATACATACTTGGAAGGAGTATTAGGAAGGAGCCTATATGTTTCTTCTTCATATTTGTCTGATTTCTCATAAAATTCTTCTTGACAATATTCATCTTCTTGGTACATAGTTTGTTGAACTGGTTCTATGGAATATGTCTTCTCATCAATTATCACATTCATACTTTCCACCATAGTGTGTGTTCTTTTGTTGAAACATCTGTAGGCTTTAATATTTGTGGAATAACCAAGAAAAATTCCCTCATCACATCTTGGATCAAACTTGCCCAAGTTTTGGTCTTCTCGTCTTATGTAACATTTGCTTCAAAATATTCTAAAATGTTTTACAGTAGCAGGTATTCCTTTCCAAAGCTCATATGGAGTCTTATGATGATTTACCCTTAATTGATCCCTAGTAATTATGTATACTACTGTGGATACCATTTATTTCAAAAAACCATCTGATAACTTATATTCATTTAACATAGCTCTAGCCATTTTTCAACAGTTTTGTTCTTTATTTCAACTACTCCATTTTTTTGAGTTCTTGCTGCTGAGTATTCTATCTTGATTCCATGTTGTTCATAAAATTATACAAATTCATTTGAAGTAAATTCTCCTCCTCTGTCAGATCGTAGACACTTAATCCTTTTTCCTAGTTTCATTTTCAACCAATTCCTTGAATTCTTTAAATTTTTCAAAGGCCTCTGACTTCTCTTTTAGAAAGGTTACCCAAACCATTCGGGAATAATCATCTACAAACAATATGAAGTAACTCTCACCCTGAATACTTTGTGTTCTATTAGGACCACACAAATCAGTATGTATTAGACTCAAAGTCTCAGAAGATATATAGCATTTTGGTTTAAAAGTTGTCCTTGTTTGCTTTCCATGTTGATAGGGTGCACAAATTGTGTTTTGAGATCTTCTTATTTTGGGTAAATATCTAACTACCTGTTTATTTCTTATACTGACTTTGTTGTCAAAATTCTAATGACCCAATATTCTATGCCACAATCAAATCTCATCTTCTTGTGATAGAAAGAATTTTCCCCCTTTGATATCATTGAGCATGTATAAGTTATTTGGGGTCCTTCTTGCATTGGCAATAATTTTTCTAGTTTCTGTTTTCCTTATTTCACACCTATCTGGATGGAATGTGACCATGTATCCTTGATCATAAAGCTGAATTATACTCAGTAGATTATTTTTTAACACTTTGACATACAAAAAATTCTCTATTTTTATTTATTATAATATCATTTGTGTTTTAACCTTTGGGTTTATTATAATACCTTTAGACTTTATAAAACCCACTCTTTGCATTATAAAATATTATAATAAAAATTATAAATATTTTATGTGGGTTTCCACCATGGCACATTTAATATTATAATAACCATTATTATAATATTATACTTTTGATAAAGTACCTTTAATATTTATTTATAAAATTTAAATTCTCATTGAATTTAAACAATTTATAAAATAAATATTATAACTGGTTTTTAACTTCTGTATTTTGCACTATTTCACTTGATATTTGGCCTTCTTCCTGGATATCAAATAATCATTTCATCCCCTTTATTTCCTACTGAAATATTTGGTATTAATGATGAATTCATTTGGTGACATCAATGACAACTTTGACTTAGGGACTCAAAATGTCCAGCAACATATATAGATAAATGATACTATACTATTAAACCTTTACATTAATACATAGTTCAATGCACATAAAGAATTTTGTGCAAATAGGGGTGTTACTTACTACCCCCATTAGACTAAACATAGTCCTTTGTGTTTACTGCAAAAATAAGCATACATGATTTATTCAAAAAAATATGGATTTTGTTGTCTCATAATTTTAGCATTTTTCCATGTAGCATAATTCTTAGAATATTGGTCCCACTGGCCTTATAATGATCTAGGATTTGTTTCCTCAATCTCTTGGAATGAAATCTCAGAATATTAACTGGCCACACCTCAATGGCTATAGAGTCTATCATCTACAAGTCAGAAATATTCCATATGTGAGTAGGATCAACAACTTATATAATTCCTAAGTAAGAATATGTAAAAAGTGTTATGGATCTTTGATAAGTTAGGTGGCAAAGAAAACCTATAGGCTACTGGGATAACTTTACCAATGATCTCAAAGAGTCCAACATAGCAAGGATCCAAATTATTTGATTTGATGGTAATTTTCATGGGTTTTACTCTCAAGAATACTCTATCCCCCATAGATAATTCTTTTGGTGATATTTTTAGATCAACATAGCTATTTTGGTGATTGATCACTTCCTTGAGCCTAAGATGAATTACCTTAAGTTTTTTCTCCATCTCTCAAAAAAGATCTAGTCCGATCATCACCTAATCCTTGAAAATATCCCATGATAGAGGTTTTCTATATCTTTTGCCATACAAAGCTTCAAACAAGGGCATCCCCAATGATGTTTGGTACCCATTATTATATATAAATTCAACAAGATATAAAAAGTATTCCCACATAGACTTTTGGTCCATGCAATACATGCGTAGCATGTCTTCCAAAATCTGGTTGACCCTCTTAGTCTAGCCATCTATTTTAGGATGATATGTAGAACTTGCCTACTACATATTGAAGAGTTTGCAAAAATTTAGATGTGAACCTAGAGTCCCTATCTAATATGATCACCTCAAGAAATCCATGTAACCTAAAAATTTCTTTAACAAAATTATATACCACCATCAATGCATAATCCTTGATGTTCCCTGGTATGAAGTGTGCAACCTTGGTCAACTTATCAACCACTACCAAGATAGCATAATGCTGGAACTTATTCTCTAGTAATCCCATGATAAATTCCAGAGAGATTACTTTTCATTTTCACATAGGTATCTCATGTGGGTACAACTTTCTAGATGGGTGATGATGTTATTCCTTCACCTTCTAGTATTCTAAACATATTGCATTAAGTTCAGTGATATCCTATTTCATCCTAGGCCAATAAAATGTCTTTTTCATATTTTCTCTCATTTTAACCCTCTCAAATGAGTGGAGTAGGGAGAATTATGTACCTCTTGCATAATCATTCTCCTTAAGTCACCCGATTTGGGTATAACTACTTGATCTTTGAAGCATAAAAGCTCATATTTTAGGTTAAAACCCTTACTATCTTCAATATTTATTTTTGCTTTAGACCATATTTATAAGTAATATAGGTCCTGTAGTTGCATTTTCTTAACCATATCCATCAAATCAATATGAATTTGGGTTAGGATGATTATATGTCTTCTCCTACTCAAGGCGTAAGTAACCTTATTTTATTTTCCTTTGACATACTTGATATCAAACTCATATTTTTCTAAGAATTATATCCATCTTCTCTACCTTGCATTTAGCATAGGTTGGGTAAAAATATAACTCAAAATTTGATGGTATATTCTTAGCTAAAATGCCCCACTCAACAGGTAATGCCTCTAAACCTTCAAGGTATGCATAGTCGTTGCCAATTCCAAGTCATGAGTGGCATGGTTTACCTCATGCTTCTTGAGTTTTCTAGACTCATAGGTCACTATGGTTTTTTCCTGAGATAAAACTCCACCCAAACCTTATAAAGAAGTATTTGTACACATGATAAATTTTCCAAGAGGATCTAGAATCTTGAGGATTGGTGCCATTGTCAATTTATTTTTCAAAGCTTCAAATGTGATCTCATACTTATCCATCCATTTGAACTATTTTCCATTACTTTTAATATTTATGATTGAATAGGTAATTTTAGAGTAATCTCGCACAAAATATCTATAATAGCCTATGAGCCCCATAAAACTCCTAACTCTAGTCACATTTGTAGGTGGAGTCTGATTTAAAATAATCTCAATCTTCATTAGGTCCAAAAGAATATCTTCTGCTAAGATAATGTGCCCCAAATATTGAACTTGTAAAGTATAAAGCTCACACTTAGAAAATTTAACATAGAGATGATTTTTCCTCAGAACTTCCAACACCATCCTAAGATGCTGGTCATGTTCCTCTTTAGAATGAGAATAAATTAAAATATCATCCAAGAATAATAAGACAAACTGATTCAAATAATTTTTGAACATGCTATTCATCATATTCAAGAAAATTGAGGGTGTATTTGTTAGTCCAAATGGTAGCACTATGAACTCGTATTGCCCATATGTAGTCTAAAAGGTTATCTTCAGGGTATCATCTTCTTGAATCTTCAATTGGTGATACCCTAACCTCAAATCTATTTTTTGAAAATTATGGTAGCTCCTATCAGCTGATCATATAGATACTCTATCTGAGGTATATGATACCTATTTTTAATGGTCACCTTGTTCAACATCTTGTAATCTATGCATAACCTCAAGGACCCATATTTATTTTTTGCAAATAATACCAAAGCATCCCAAGGTGACACACTTGGTTTGATTAGATCTTTATCCAATAAGTCTTGCAATTATACCTTTAGCTCTTTCATATTTATTGGAGTCATTCTAAAAGGTGTCATAGAAATGGGTTCATCTTCAAGCATTAATTTAATAGTGAAATCAAATTCTCTTCTAGGAGGTAAACCTAGAAGGTATTTAAGGAATACATCCCAAAACTCATGAAGAATTAGATGCTTCTTAGAAACCTCTTCATCCCTTTCTCTCTAGTCTTACCATTGATCTTCATTATGTAGAGAATACTACCTCTCTTTTTTGGTAAGTTATATTAAAAGTGGGTTTTTATCAAGGATCCCAAAACTTGATTACAAAGGATCGGATTACAATATAAAACATCAGATTGTAAAAAAGGTAACACTAGAGGAACACAAAAAATAAAAGGGATGCGCCATCCTAAATTCCAGAGGAAGGCACAATCCTTTGTGCTAGAGGAAGATGACTTCCTATGCACCAAAGGAAAAATGGGTAGGAAGGGAAAGCCCATCAGAGAACCAAATTTGAATAAAAGGGTTCCAAACAAGTATTTGAAGCAAAAAAATGGTGGGATAAAGTGCAAAAACACCTCATCCACTAAAAAACATTTTGAAACTTTCCCAAGGGTGAGAAAAGGAAACAAAGCCAAGATTTTAAAATTTGAAACAACCCAAGGGTGGGAAAACCAGAAACCACCCTTGGGAAATAGGCCTAAGAGAAAACAACTTCCCACGCAGGGGAAAACTAGAAAGAAACAAAAAATCCACCTTGAACCAAAGGGTGGATCAGTGTAGCAGAATGAATCATACAAGGATAGTGCAAGAATATGAAAACTGAAGAGACCACTCCTTGAAATCCTAAAAAAATGAATTAGCATAAAGAGGAAAATTGCAGGCTACGAAATCCTCATGCAGTGGAACAACATCCTGGAGGATGGTTCATCAGTGGAATAGGAACAAGAGGAAATTCCCAAGAAATGACGTCCTAAAGAAGGAAAAAGGAAGTCTTCAAGAAATAATGACCCAACATAAGAAACATTAGTAGTGGAACAACATGTCAGAAGGAAATGCAGGAAAGTGCCACAAGAATCTAAGAAGAAGGAGTCACGAGGAGGCATAGTTGTAGACAAAAGAGCCCAAAATGAAAGGAAGCATCCAGTTATCCTAGAAAAAATTCAAAACCAAAGATTCAAGGATGTAGAGAAGGAAAACCTTCAAGGATTCAGCAGCAAAAAAAGTAGAGGCCCATCCCTGAAGCCACAAAAGGAACTAAAAAACTATAGGAACTAAAACCATAAAACCAAAGAGAAAAGTCATAGTAGAAATCACACGGTAACCTCTGAAATTGAAAGGATGTTGTGCAAAAATTCTCATGAAGCCAAAATTCCTTAGACCCATCAACAAATAGCTTCAAGGAAATGAAAGAGGAAGTCCTGAAAGGATTCAACAACAAGAAGAACAGAGGCCTACCTGAAGCCACGAAAGAAGCTAAAATCCCCCAAGAGCCACCACTTTAGACCCAAAGAGTAGAGCCACAGTATAAAGTACATGGTCCCTCCAACCAAAAGGATGTTGTGCAAAACTACTCATGAAGCCATAAATCCTAAGACCCAACAAACCACAACTGAAGCAACCCAAAGGATAATCGAGAGGAAGACTTCCAAAAAAAACCTAAGAAAAACCCTAGAAAAATTCCATGGAAAAAACTAAACACAACCCAAAACCCAGACACCAAAGGATGGAACAGTGGAACAAACAATGGAACAAGTTTTCCCACCTTATGGTAAGGAAAGGGGCAAAAAAATGGATCAAGGATCTCCCCCAAAAGGAGATCATCTGCAACACATTGCTTTTGTAAAGGATGGGAAAGATGCCAAAGAAACTAGAAAAGGAATAGGGTCCTAGGACAGGGACAAGGAAAGGATGCAGGTAAGAGGAACATGACTTCCATGGGAAGTCACCCTACAGAGAATACTACCTCTTTTGATGGATTTATTTAACTACATATCTAAAAGCAATTGGGGTTGAAAAGAACCTTGTCTACTTTGGAATATTACCCTCCTTTTGTCCTTGTCAATGAAATCCATCCACCTATCTTGAAAGTTGATTAAGGATCTATAAGTCTTCAACCAATCCATTCCTAAGATGATATAAAAAGCATGAAAGGATTCCATATACAATTTCTATAAAGTGGACCCTTCAAGTAGAGTTATCTCAACTGTAGGCAAGAATTGATCAACTAAGTAGGTTTTCCTAGATCCATACTCGACTTTCCAAACTTGTGCCAAATATCTAGGTATTTCCAGCATATCCCCATTAATACTAGTGGAAATAATACTATTTGTAGCTCCACTACCTATTAAAATTTTTATGTTTTTATCAAAGAGCTTACTATTTAACAACATTGGTTTTGCTTGCCTATCTAATTCTTGATTTTCTATAGTGGCATAAATTCAATGTGATGACTCCTCTACTCAGTGACTAGAATTTGCACTTTGGGAGCACTTCTTGGCATAGTGAGGACCCCGGAGATGTAGAATATTGCCCTAGGTGCATTGTATCTTTCCTGATTATTTTCCCTACCTTTTTATTTCATGATGATTCATTATGTTTTGGAGTATTAGGATTAGAACTATTATTCTCGTGGAATTTCTTCTTGCTTTCATTGTTCCTATTTTTGAATTTAGGATTACCCTTGATCCTCTTATTTTGATCCTTCTCCCATTTTATGAATCCTTCACTCTTTATTTTCCTTATTTATTGCTTTTCAAACTCTGTTTCTCCTAAATAATTGAAGTAATGTTATTTTGGTTTAAATATTAGCTTCTTGCCTAGTTAGGTCATAAGCGCCTTACAATATTTTTGGATTAAGAAGATTAATTACTATTTTTATTTTAGGATACAACCATAGAATAAACGTATGCACCTTAAGGTGGTCTTTGTTCTTATACTTAGGAATATACTTCAAAAGTTTCACATATCTTTGGAAATACACCTCTATTGAGAATGTTCCTTGATGAAGAGTAGAAAATTCTTCAAATTTCTCAACATAAAATTGTTCAGTAAGAAACCTATCCTTAAAATCCTCTACAAACTTATCCCATTTAATATTTGCACCATGGATCTTCTTACATGAACTAAAGTTATCCCACCAGTATAGGGTTGCATCCAAAATATGAAGGGTAGCCCACACAGTTTGAGTCTCAAAAAAGTAATTCTTCATAGAAAGAAGGTATATATTTTCTTCAGCCATGACTCATCTACATCCCCTAGTTATTTCCCATTATTTTTTTTTACCTTAAAATTCTTAAGGTCCTTTGCTAACTTAGCCTCAATATGGGATCTACCCTCTTATATTCCTCAAAAAAGATTTGCTTCCTATCGACCTGCATCATCTCTACTACTGACCCCTCTACTAAATAGAGTATCAATCATTTTCTACTAATACTCCAAATATTATTAAAGCAACTTAACTATGGTGGAGATATATTCTATTCTTCCATAAAACCCTACTATTCCTCTAATGTTATGATTAGGGTTTACTCGTCTTGGACCTCTCACTAGGAGTGGTTTTTTTTCGAGTTTTCTTACCAAGACCCCTAATTTACCAAGACTTTGGCACTGCACTTCCTCCTTGTGCAACTAATTTTGTTTTCTTTGAAACACTTGCTTTTTGAACAAGTGCCATTTTATATTCATAAAAAGGAGTTAGATAAGCTACAATTTTCCATAATTATAATTACAAGCTTCATACTATTTTATGAACTAAAACATATTATCATTATTCAATTGATAAGTTTTATGATCACTCTTGCCTTTATGCAAGGTTTCAAAACCAAAGTGGCATATCAAGTCAAGGCTCAACCCTAATACACTCCATGAAATATTCCAACCCTATGACCTAGAGCTTTGATACCAACTATAACAACCCAAAACTACCAACCCAATTTTTTAAAGAGCACTTACAAAACAAAGGCTCTCAAGGGAGACACCCTTACTATATTTTAGCATACAAGGCTTCACCATATTTGAGTTCCAAGTCATTGTAGATGACACTAAGTGGACAAGAGAGGTCAACTAACATCAATTTTGGGATTCACCTTACTAAATCTACATATTTAGAAATATGCCATAAGTGGCCTCCTTATATTTCATACACCCTCCTCGAAATAGAACCATGTGACCACGGTGTAGGGATTAGCCTTTAAGACCCATAACACTCAAAGGATGAAACTAATTCCATAACATAAATCTAGATCCACCTAGATAGGTTATTTTATGTAGAGCCTTGGTGTTTAGTATACACATAACTCCTTCTAGATTTATGAGATCCTAGCTATTGCATTCTTGTAACTCCTTCTAGGACTCATGTCTACTCGGTCTATTGCATTCACACAATTCCTTCTAGGATTGGGTTCCATGGTTTACAAGAGGAAATTCTACCCACCCCAAGGATAGATAACATAACAACATCATTTACCATAGTTTCTAAAAAAACACTAAGCATAAAAATACATTACATAATTCATCTCAAATAAAATGCACAAAATAGATTCCTCTTAACCATAAACTAAACTATGCACTTATCAAAACTTGAATCTCAAATGCTTTCCATCAACATTTATGCATTAGAAAGATAACCTATATCTCTATCATAAACATGCATTTTCAAATAGTTAATAGAACACATTAATAACTATCTCAAGAGATTACTTAGAAAGTGCAACTCCAAGTTGACATTAAACAACATAATATTTTAGTTGTACAATAATCAATATACAATCTTAATGATTAACTTAAATATTACAAAATATTAAATTTCCACAACATCTAAACCTTCAAGCTCTATGAAGCCATAACCAAAGTTCCTTGATCCAACCACAAATCAGTGAACCTCTTCGCAATGGGAAACCTACCATAGTCTTTATAAGGTATACTTAGGAAACACAACAACTCTTCATGCAATGCAACTTATAACATGCCATATTAAAAAATGCAAGCAACCATGCATCATAAAATAAGCAAGCTACTAGAAAGAACTCTACTTACCTTTACAATGATTTCTTTAACTATCACCACTATCAAGAATCAAGGTAGAAGATTTTCTTTAATCACATAAAGAATTTAAAAGAAAAGAATCTCATACTTCTCTTAAAATGATTCTTTTACTATAACAAGTCTCAAGAATCAAACAACCATAGTGTTGGCATATGAATTGACATCAATGTGAATTTAAGTTATGACTATCATCTGCAAATGGTTTTAAAAGGTGAACACCCACTAATCACAACCTTGACCCCAATATTGGATGGATCAAAATTGCTTTTAATCCAACCTCCAAAGTAGGCTGGTATACCTTGTCAACTAATTGGATGTTGACTCATTTAAGCTCAGTTAAATGTGTAAAGATAGGGATAGAAAGAGGAAAGGGTTTAGGAAATAATGATTCAATAGTGGATGGATAAATCTAACAGCATAGGCATCTATAGGGAACCTCTGACAACTCAACTCCAACAAATAATACTTGTGATTAAAAACATTCAAAACTTAGTAATCTTCAACATTAAAGCACATATGCATACTTCAAGAATTATTTCAAACATCTAGGGCATCAATAATCCAAATAGTAGAATTATATCGATACTCTAAATAAGAGAAATATAATTATTTACAAGCATACATTTAGAAATGAAGTATTTCAATTTGCTCTAAGCTAGCAATCCAATATTAGTAGAATAGACTAACCATAGCAGTAGTAGTAGAAATGACTTCAAATATTGATAATCCACAAAATAAAGAAGACACAAGTCTGAGGTAAACATCCAAGTAATGCTCCTTCTATTTATTTGTAAAAAGTATTACAATAGTAGTGCAAGCAAACACTTTAGATCCGACCCTTGAAAGTGAGGGTTCAACCTCTATTTATAGTTTTGTAGTAATTTGAAATATTTGAAAGAATAAGGAATATTACAAAGAAGTTGAAGTGCTAGATCAACAAGATTTTTAGGTGGAAACCTCTTGTTTGATTCAAGAAAGAAGAAAATTCTATGATCCTTCTACAACTTGGATTTTGCAAGTCATTTGGCTCTCATGGCTTCCAGCTATAGACTTGGTTAATCTGAAATCAAGGCCATCTCTTATTCTTGCCATGGTTGCCCTACCATAGATCTGCAACTGAATCAGCTCATAGATCTTGATTCTCTATCACCTTATCTTCCTACTCTCTTCATCTCAAAAATATATTGAACAACGATTTATTATCTTATGTTGCATCAAATCTTGCTTTTATATGTGATTTGAGCCACTTTGTATGTAGACCATTGATCGTCTATTAAATGATTAAGATTAGCTCATTTAAAATCTTGGCACACTTCTTCATGGTCTACAAAACTTCATGGCTTGGAAACTATCGTGACCCTTTCTACTTCCTCCTCAGTGGTGTAGAACCATGTTCTAATCCATCATTTGAAGCTTTTATTTGAAAGGTTTGATTACTTTGACCATGGCCTAGGACAAGGAAGCTTTTATCATTGGAGATGTGCTTTTGAAACCTTGCTCTAGGTCCATGCAACATAGAACCATGCTATGAGCTTATATTTTAATTTTTGAAGTAATAGCTTTGACCTTGTTGATCATGGCATAGAACAAGTTGAAATGCAGGGTGTAGAACTATGCTCTGAAATTCACGATGGAGAACTATGTTCTAACGCATGATTTGAGTTATCTAACTTGAAAGTTTGACCAAGTTGACCATGGTCTAGAACCATGCACCGAGTCATGCAATATAGATACATACATACGTTGGATCGTGCAGTATGAAACCATGTTTAAGCCATGATTTAAATTTATGACTTACCATATTTGACTATGCTAACCATGGTATAGAACCATGCTTTGGGTCGCAGGATGTAAAAAAATTATCGCAAGCAACTTTCTCCTTTTGTGCTCTGAGCTACGATTTGAAATATGCAAAGTACCCATTTGAATGAGTTGACCATGGTCTAGAGCATGTTGCACTATGCTGCTGCCGTAATTCGGAGCACCATTTTTGGAGTTAGAAAAATTTTGAAAATTTTTCTAAGTATGTGGCCTTTTTGGGCCTACATTATGGTGCCTCTCGGGGAAATTTGCTAGCAAAATTGAGAACTCAAAGTCTTATCCTTTGGGCAACTAGAGTCAAAATATGGATGGATGAAATGGAATGAGTGGATGAATGAATAATGGGGAAGTAATGGAGTGTGAATGGAATTGGATGGAGGGGAATGGAGGAATGGAAAGGTCTCCAACTAGTTGTGACTTATATCTCAAGGTATAACTTCCCGGGGCCTTGTGGTGTTCCTGGGTTGGGGGAAATATGAGCATTAGGATATTGCATCTTTATGACTTGTTACAGGGGATAAAAATGTGTGCATATTCAGTAGGGTTGCTCCTCTTTTAAAGGCTCCATGGCATGAATTTCTCATGAAAGTTGCCTGCTCATGCTTTCCATGCTATCTCTAACTCTTGTTAGAAACAAAAAACATTTACAAAACATGTTCCTAGGGTCTCTCTGATAGCTCTAGTATTCAAAATCATTTCAAATTCTTTAGCAAGAGATATTCATTCTTATTATTGCTGAGTTTGGTCCTCCAATTCAATTTCACTCTTTTCCTCTTCTTCCTTGGTATTTTCCTCTTCATCATCTTCATATTCTTCATCAGGCCTTTTTTCTTCATCAGATTCTGCTCCAAAAAATTGAAACATCTGATTCAATATTTCTAAGGCTTAATCCTAGTTTGACTTAGTGGGATTAGCCATTTCTTTTTGTTGGTGCATAAACTACAACTTGGTAGTTTAATCATAATATATGGAATATCCCTTATCTATCAGATCTTCCATCAAGTATTTAATCTTGGTTAAATATTTTATAAGCTGAGAAACTTGATCCTTATTGATTGGGTCCTCCCAGACATCTATTTTAGACTCATCCTGCATGATTGATGTTATGCTGGCTTCAAGATATTCTGATAAAAGGATGTTGTCTTCATTACAGAATCCTTCAAAACCATATTACATCATTTATTTGTTAGTATCAATTATCTCTAGGATCTTACCTTTGATTCTAACTGTTAGTAACCATCTTTTTTGGAGCAACTTATTTTTCCTGATGATAATTCTAACCACTAACCTTGCAATATTCCATGCTTTATTTGGGATGGGCTTAGCAGCAACATTGAATATATTTTTAGATAGCTTGTACATTTGTTCTACTTGTATCACCATTGGTTGTAGTTCTTCATTAAACTTCTCCAAGTCTTCCTTGGTTGCCTACAAAAAATGGCTAGCCTCATCCATGTAATCAATCACAGGTTGGATTTCTAAGCATTTCTCTAGAATTTCAAACCATATTTTCTTTTTGATCTACTTAACCTTATCTTTAGAGAAACCAAATACTCTAGCATTTTCAACTTGAAGCTATTATTTTAAGGCTTGTATCTCTTTGACCTAGGCCTCATTCTTTTTCTTCAGCTCCTTAGCTTGCTCTTTGAATTTGATGGCCTTTTGATATTTTTTTGCCAACTCTTGGCTTCATTTATTACAACCTTCTCTACTTTTTTTTGCTTGCTTATTTTTTTTTCCAACCTTTCAATATTTTCCTCTAATTTATTATATTTCTCCTTGCAAATATCAGTTTGCACATAAATGGTCTCAAGATGAGCCTTATCTATAACTAGTTTGTCTTCCATGGGCAATTGAGTAATATCTTCAGTATGCTCTTCAAGTTGGTAATCTTCTATAGCCATGTATTCCTCAGGTTTACTAACAAGAGGAGTGAGAGAGATTACCATTCTTTTCCTATCCATAGGATCGACAGTCATAGTTCTCCTCAATTGAGTAGGTTTTCTAGAAGGTTGGACTAATTTCTTGTCCTAGAAATTTTAGATCTTTTGTGAGACATTCTTGACCTTCTATAAAGAAGTTGTTGTAGGATGATTCATAGGAGTAGAAGTAGTTATGTGCAAAGGGAAAAATGGACCTAGCATAGATGGAAAGGGAGTGGTAGTAATGATGGTGGAATCTATGCTTATTGCAGGGGTTGTAATAGGTGTTGAAATGGCAACAAATGTTATAATTGTGGAAGAATGTGGAGAAGATGGAAGTGTTTGTTCCCCTACTGATATATGTGGTGATGATTTTGGAGGTGAAGGGGTGTGAGTGGGTGATGATGATACTGAAATTTTTGATGAATGAGGTGGAGATGGATTGGAGTGAGATGATGGAACCACTAGTGAATATGGTGGGGAATTATGAGGTGGATATGCTATCTTTTGTTCCTTTTGCTCTTGAGAATGGGAGGAAGAATTATTTTGGTAAGGTGAAGAAGGATAAGAAGGGATAATATTTATACCTTCACCTACCAAAGTAGGATGTTGAAAGATGTCATCCACACTTTGTTGTTGTGTCTATTGAACTGGTTGCTCCATAGTTGTAACTTAAATTTGTTCAACTGTTTGTGTTTGATCCAATTTCTTCTTCTTGCTAACTTCTTTCTTGGCCTCCCCTACTAAATATTTTTCCTTCCTTTTGAATACAATAGGTACTGCAGGCTTACCCTTTTGAGTATCATCTTGATGTTGTGCAGTTTGTAGTGGAATATATAAAACCAATGGATTTAATGGCTTTGAAGGGACTGTAGCAATAAATTTTATAGGTGAAAATACAAGGCTATCCTCTACTTTGCTTTTATTTGGTTCTTGTGGAGAAAATTCTCCACCCAAGGCAAGACATTTAGGCCTTTTATCTACCTAAATATTTTCTATATTTCATATTTAATACTTACCTAGAATATCACCATAATATTACATCTTTTTCATCATTTCAACCTCCATAGTGTAATGTTGCAATTGTTCTTGTGAAGGTTCAAAAGTAGATTAAGGTTCTTTGATCACTGGTGATGAATCTATTGTAGTTTCATCAACATCTTGCTATGAAGGTGGGGAGGGAGAATTTGTATGTATTTGGTATTTATTTTTCTCCTTTTCTCTTAATTTTTTCCCTTTGGCATTTCCCTTCTCTATCTTATTTGTCATTTTGTAGCTCAATGCTAATATTCTACCATTATTGGTCTTCTAAGTATTAATATGTTTATCATAAAGCTTAGAGAAATTAGTATCTAATTGATGGCCAAACCTAGGTTTTATAGTGTCTATATCTACTCTCATTCTCCACCATTCTACAATATTACCCTCATCCCAACCATTCTTTTCCTCCATTTCTTTGATTTTGGGTTCCTTCAGCTGGTGGGTCTTCTTATTTTTAGGTTCATAATCGACTAATTGTTCATAAAAGTCTCTCCAAGGGGGTAGTTTTTCCATATTGCTAATATTCCACTCTAATGGGGAGATTTCTTTATTATTTCTATGCTTTTCAACTTGAGGCCTCAAAGTCCTTTCAAACTTAGGGGCCCTCTCTCCATTGAGGTCAATTAGCTTCTCCAAAAATTTGTTATCTAGGTCATATCTCCATCTTTGCGAAAGATACATAAGACCAAGTCTCTCCAAATACTGAGTAATCTACTCATGTTGACCCTTCCTTGTCACTGTAATATCATCCACATTGTGAGGGTAAACCATTGTCCCTTTTCTTTCTTTCCTAGTGCCAAAGGTGACATTGATGTAGTCAACTTGTCTACAATATTCTAATGCCAATATTCTACTGGTGATAAAATGTGGAAGCAAAAATGGTTTCTTGGTGAAGCCATAGAGTCTAATGATTGTACCCTCAATCAAGATATACCAATATCCTTCCTCAACTTGCTCTGTTTGCAATAGTTCTTTAGCTAGATGAGGAATTCTAGGATACTGACCATACATAATTTTTAGGGTAGGCCCCAAAAATTCCATATTGAATCTATAGTAAGACTTAGTATTCCTTAGAAGACTTATCCATGTATAGACCGGTATAGGATCTCCATTATCATTTTTATTTGTTACTAGGATCCAAGGCATCTCTTGCCTTACAACACTAAGGAACATCCACACCAAATTAGAATAGTGCTTGAAAGAGGGGACCTCTAAACCTTTCTTCATGGTTACTAGCTGCTCATGCATTCTTTTGGAGAGGAAGGTCGACCAATAAAAATAAATTGGTCTATTATTGTCATCTCCCATAGGTGTTCTATATATATTTTTATTAGAAATATAATAAATAATAACTATCTATCAATATCTTACATATTGGTTAGAATCTAAACCATCCAGGCATGCTAGCATGGTAAAGAGTTATGGGTTGGAAAAATGCTCGGTGGAAATTGGGGTTTTGGGTAAAATATCCCTAGATTTTATAGTTTTAAACTGGCTATAAACCCATTTTCTAAAATGCTCACCATTCTAAGGATGACCCTTCAATGAATAATACTTAGCTTGGTCCTACGGGTCGAAGGGTTTGGGATTTACAGGTGGGTCTCTTCCCATAGCAAAAAGGTCATGGTAAGCATGTGCAGTTATATTGAAAAGGGTTCTACCCTTGGTTATTTTTACTACTTTAACCCTAGGATCATAGAACTTTACAATGTCAAAAATTAATTATGGATAGGGATGAACCGAATCATAGATATAAAATGACAAAAGAGAGCAGATGGTGCAAGTACCTTGAACTATCATTGGTTACCCTCGCTAAAATTTGTTATTTATTTTTTTCTTGAGTCCATTTCTTGTTCTCCATGTCATTTTTGTATCTACTACTACTTTCGCTTTATCAACGTAGTACAAAACTTCACCACTTTCAGAATAGGTAGATTTCTCTATAGCTTTTGGTGCCATATTTGAAGAAAATTTTGAAAAGTACTCTTCTCTATCGCTCTAAAAATTTATTTCAACTAGTTGTTAACACTCTTGATAACTTAGCATCATTTGCAAAATGTACTTTAGTCAAATTCTAGCTTTTAATATTTTGTATGCATACCCTCTGCCATTAATGCGATAGATGAACCACCAATTAGACGCACGTTTCAAATTTTAAATTGGTAAAATAATGGTGCAACTTATAAGTGACATCTCATGTGTTGATTGGCCATGTCTTAGGCCCTGTCGTGGCTCACAACCAACTTGTATTTTATTTTTTGGACATGGCATAGAACATGCAATGAAATATCACATAACATTGGATTCGACTCTTTAACCTCTGGCTGGGAACATGTTATGATCTACTGCCCTTGTTTTTACCTTTTTCTATTTATAGAAAAGCTATACGAAAGATAATATAATACAAATATGTACATATATTACATGAAAAGGAATTTTTTACTCAAAGTACAATTTTAGATGATATCCATTAACTAGGATTGGCTATAAATTTCCTTCTTGATCTTGAAGTTGAAAAGTATTGTTCTCCTTGACCTCAACTATTTTGAATGGACCATCCCAGAAAGAATAAAAATTTTCAAGGTTGCCTATTTTGGATCTTTCTACATTCCATCTTAGGACTGAATCACCAACCTTGAATTTTCTAAATCTAGCTTTCTTATCAAACCATTCTTTGGTGTCAATGGAGTGCTTCTGAAAACTTTCATATGATTTGGTCCTCTATTCTTCCAATTGTAGGAGATGCATCAATATGGCCTCTACTAGGTTTTGATCTGATTCATCATATTGGCTGGCCAATCTTAGAGCTGGTATCTCTAAATGAGTAGGCATAATAGCTTATTTTCCATACACTAATGCATAAGGGGTTGTTTTGATTGATTTCTTGATAGTAATCCTATCTTCCCATAAGGCCTATTCTAGGAGAATGTGTTAGCTTCTTTTGTTATCTTTTAGTACTCTTTTTAGGATTCTGAGTAGATTATTGTTATTAGATTTTGCTAATCCATTCCCTTGAGGGTAATAGTTAGAAGAATTATTTAAGTGTATTCCATATTGAATTACAAACTTAATGTACTTTACACTTCTAAAAGATGGATGATTATCACTTACCACAGCTTTGGAGAGACCAAACCTTGTGATCAAGCTTTCAAAAAATTTGATCACTACATCTTGATCTAATATTTGGATTGAAAGTACCTCTACCCATCTAGTAAAGTAGTATGTAGTAGTCAGAATATATTTATGACCTATTGAAGAGTTAGGATTTATGACTCCAATGAAATATAGTCCCCACTAGTGTACATGTTCTTCTACTTGGATAGGATTAAGGTGGAATACACCATTTATATTCCTCTCTACATATCTATAGCACTTATCACATGTTATTTTTTCTTTAAAAGTATCAGCAAAGATAGTAGGCTAGTAGTAACCAACCCTTATAATTTTCATGGTTGTGACCTTTCTTGAAAATGTCCTCCTGATAATTCTTCATGAAATTATTCAATGACCTATCTTTCAAATATTTTAGAATAACTCCATGAAGGTTTATTTTATATATTCCATTAGGTAAAATGAAATATTTGAAAGCTTGTAGTCCATACCTCCTTCTTTGTGAAGCATTAAGTGTTGGAAATATTGAGTACATTGGTTGTCATTGATGTCAAAAGTGAAAAGGTTGAAATATTCCATGGGCAGCAAGGTAATATATAGCGGAAATAATATTTAAATATTATAATAAAAAAGGCTTAAAATATTTTATTTATAAAACCACCATGAGCCTAAGGTTTAAGGCTTACATTATTTAAATCTTTTTAGATTTAAATATTTAAAAGAAAAAGAGTTTGGGCACCAAATTTCGTGGAAGGCATTTTAAAAATAATAAAATCATTTGCAAAAGTGGGCATCGACGTCATGTCAAAGGGAGGATAAAAATTTCATATAAATTAAAATTCCAATATTTGCAAAGGATAGAGTATGCATGAAAAATTGACATCTCCGCTTGTGCTTTCAACCGATGAACAAAAGAAGAAGGGAAATATTTTTTAGTGAAAGAAACAAGGAAGAACAAGGATGAAGTATTGCATACTTGGTCATAGCTGATAGGCTAGCATAGCTGGTCGTAGGAGTAGTGCTAAGGCACTATGGTAGAGGAGGTTGTTGTTTTGATTCCCATAGAGGGAATTTTTACAAGGTAGTGAAAAGGAGCACGTTTTTGACAAGAGGATAAAGATGTTTTGCTGCATACCTTAGTCATAGTTGGTAGGCTAGCGCAGTTGGTCATAGGGGTAGTGCTAAGGCACTTTGGTAGAGGTGGTCACTGGTTCGATTTGTATGTAGGGAATTTTTACAAGGTAAAATCAAGAAGGAATTGCGTGCACTCAAAAGGTTGATTAAAAATTGTATGTCTAAGGTTGTAAGCTTGCTTTTCATGTTTGAGAAAAAGTGGGCAAAATATTTAAATTTCAAATTCAAAATTTGGACATTTATTTTGTAATTTGTGACTTGATTTAGAAGGATTAATAAGGTGTAACAAGGTCTTGATATTGTATTGTTTTGCTTAAGGTAAAATTATTACATTGTCAACTAGGAGGTATAAGGGTTGTGCAAGTATTTTAAATTTATTGAAAGTTTAGAAGGGAGTCATAAGGTGTAATAAAATTGTTTTATTTATGTATTGCATGAAATAAATTAACATTAAGATGCTTTGGGTATTGTATGAAGAATGAAATATTGTATTATTAGAAAGGAGAGAAAAGGGTGTACTTGTGATCATTATAATTTGTAATTCGTGCACATCATAATAAAAAGTTTAAGGGTTCTACATGTTGTATTCTTGTGAAGAAAAAAGGAAATAATAAAGTATTACTTTCAAGTTTTACTATACACATATTTTGAGAAGGTTTTATGTGGATTATTTAAAAAATGATTTGCTATCTAACCCTTGAAGAGGTACAAGAAAGACGAGTTATTTTTTAGACAGGTTTTTGTGGGCACATATTCATCAAAGAAATTTTAAGGTACGGTGATATAACTCCTTCTCTAGGTTTGAGAAAATATTTTTAAGGTGGAGATAAAAGGTTTGATTAGTGTGCATTATTGGAAATATTTGAGCTAGGGTTGAGAACAAAATTATGATTCATTTTTAAATGAAAGTGGAGACACATGTGCTAGGGTTTAAAAACAAATTATGTATCATTGATTAGTGAAATTGGAAACACTTATGCTAGGGTTGAGAACAAGTTTGTGTATCCTTGTGAAGCTTTTGGGAATTGATTTGAGTGATGTTGAAAGTGATTGTGAAAGTTTTTGAGATCAAGTTTTGTGGAACAATTTGTGCATTAGGTCTTGAGTTACTTTGGAAGAGAACATATTGAGCATTTGCATTGCATATTATTATTTATATGTTATTGAAATAATTTTGGGTAGAATATGTCTGAATTGCCTAGTTGAAGAAAGCATTTCTAAAAGAGATACAAGAATTATTTTGAACATCATTTATGTGCAATATTTTGGATTGGTTGATCATATGTGATGAGCATATTTGAGTAAGTGCTATGAGTAGATTTGAGTAAGTGTTATGAGCAGTTTTGAGCATGTGTTAGAGAATATTTAGAATAAATTTGAGATAGATTTGTGAATGTAATGTATGCATATTTAGGACAGAGTTGAGATAGATTTGTGTATGTAATGTGTACATATTTGGGATATAGTTGAGACAAATTTGTGCATGTAATATGTGTATATTTTGGATAGATTTGAGATAAATTTGTGCATGTAATGTGTATAAATTTGGGACAGAGTTGAGATAGATTTTTGCATGTCATATGTGCAGATTTGGGATAGATTTGAGACAAATTTGTGTATGTAATGTGTGCATATTTTGGATAGAGTTGAGATAAATTTGTGCATGTAATATGTGCAAATTTGGGATAGATTTGAGACATATTTGTGCATGTAATGTGTGTATATTTGGGACAAATTTGGGATATATTTGTGCATGTAATGTGTGCAAATTTGGGATAAAGTTGAGATATATTTATGCTAGTAATGTGTGCATATTTGAAGTAGAGTTAGAATAGATGTGTGTACCAGATTTAGAGGTAAACCAGACCAAAGAAGAGGAGTATCCTATGGATAGAGTTCCACAAACTAGACAAGCAAGGGGATAGAATTATCTTGTGAACAGAGTTCCAAAAACTAGAGCAAAGGAGAGGAGTCTCCTATGGATAGAGTTCCATGAACCACACTAGCAAGGGGATAGAGTTCTCCTATGGATAGATATCTAAAAACTTGAGCATAGGGGATTGAGATCTCCTTTGAATAGAGGTCCATAAACATTGTAATAGGGAATTGGTTCCCAAGAGATTTATTAAGAAAATTTAGAAGAAATATTTTCTTCGTGGACGTAACCCACATTGGGTGAACCACATTAAATTAGTGTCTTTCATTGTGTGTGATGATATCTACATTGCTTTACTACTACTATTTATGATATTGGATAACACTACTTTGGAAATATATTGCAATTGATAACATTGGGTAATATTGTTTGGGAAAGAAAAGTAAAATTTTATCTTATACTGTTCACCCCCTCTCAATATAATCTTGTGTTCTTCATTAATATCTAAAGGGAACACTCCTATTTAGATATAACTTGTTAACTGATCAATCCAATATAAATATTTTGAAGGATTATCCTCATCCCATCCTGTTGTTGATGGCTAACAAGCTGATATCTGATATAAAACTGCTTATACTATTATTCCTTGACATAATGCTCTATATTTGACTAAATTTGTAGGATGTATCTCTACATCATATTCCTAGATTTTTGTAATCCAACCAGTTTCTTGTCACCCAACTCTCCTTGTAATATGAAACTTCTAGCATCTAGATGTACCACATAAACAAGAGTTTTACTTTAGTTCAAGTTATTATTTGAACTTCTTCAATGATTTCATGACTGCAAATACTTACATCTCAATGAAATTATATTTATTCTGGTACTCATGAAGAGTCTAGCTCTAACAAAACATGGGGTGTTCTTCTCCATTATCATTCTTCTGTGTTAGCACTACTGAACTCACCTTAGCTCCATAGGTATACAAAATGAAACCCTTTCTAAAATTAGAATTCACTAGTACTGGGGTAGTAGCAATGGCTTGATTGCCTCAAAATATTAATTCCTTTTTTCACCCCACTTAAACTCCATATTATTTTTGAGCAATTCTAAAATAGGTTTAACAATTTGAGCAAATTCTGAAATGAACTTCCTTACAAAATTGATTTGTCCAAAGAAGAATTGCAAGATCTTATTACTCATAGGGAGGGGAAGATATAGTATTGATTTTACTCTATTAGGATCAATTGACATCCCCTCTTTAGAGATAACATGCCCTAATAATTTACCTTCATGGAATGCAAAAAATAATTTCTTTGGATTTATGGAGATGTCGAACTCTCTGTATTTTTGAAACAGTTGCTCCAATTATTCCAAGTGAGTTTTTTTTAATGAGAAAACATAGTCATATCATCATGGTAGATGAGAATGAATTTATTGATCAACTCCTCAAAGCAAAGTCCATGGCTCAATGAAAAGTGGCCCCTGCATTAGATAAACCAAAAGGTATTTTTTGATAAGCAAAGGTACCCCACTTAGTAGTAATGACTATTTTGAACCGATATTCATCCTTCACCCATATATGGTTATATCTTGAGAAACCATCTAACAAAAAAAACCTCTTAGTCCTTGCAATAATATGCAAAATATAGTCAATCTAGGAAAGAGAATAGTGATCCTCCAATGATGCTTTGTTTAGGTTCCTAAAATCAACACATAAGTAGATGTCTCCATTTTTCCTCCTAATAGGAACTAGGTTAGAAACCCATGTAGAATGTTTGATAGGGTAGATAATATTTTCTTTTAGTAATTTGAGCAATTCCTATCTTATTATGGATTCAATCTTAGGATTCATAGATCTTTGCTTCTGCCTGAAAGGCTTTGCATCAACTTCCAACTTAATAGTGTGCTAAATGATCTTTTTATCATATATCTTAAGATCTTCATAGGACCAAGCTATAATATCTTGGTATTTTAGGCATACAATATTAATTTCCTCCACTTATTTTAGAGAACAATGAATGCTAATATTGAGTTTTTTTTATCTTTTTCTACTTCAATCTCTTTATAGATTTCATTATTGATTTCCATGGCTCTTGATTTCTTCCCATATTTATTATCAAAGAGGATTTCTAGTGTAATCAAAATCTTAGGGATATGATTATTTTTTAGTTGTATGCCATCTTGCTGATCCATTTATTTGAGGGAGATCTTCCTTCACATTAGATAAGCAAACTTTTCTTACTAGAAAGTCGATGATCTAATCATTACTCTCAAAAACCTACCAAAAAATATATCTGTATGGTATTGCAGGCCTGTAGACTATTTTAAATATTTTATCCTTTTTTGATCCAAGATACGAAGAAGGGGTAAAATTAGAACCCTTAATTTCTAAAGCATAAATCAATATATTATGTTTTTTAGAATAAAGTGGATTTTTAAAGCATCGAAATATTCCATCAAATCCCATACTCTATTCGTTTATGATTTCAAGTAATGGTTCTTGCTATTGCATTTCTCTATGACCTAATTAACTAATAGATTTGAGTCACCATATATATCTAATATTTTAATTTCCATACTCTTAGCTTTCATTAATCCCAAAAATAGAGCCTCATATTCTACAACATAATTAGTACAAGACCATGTTAATCTATAAGCAAAAATTTTCACACCTTTTGAAGGATATTTCAAAGTTACACCAGCACCAACCCCATTTTTACATATTTCCCCATAAAAATTCATTGTGCAATTTTTTTATTCTCTCAGTGATTGATTGGATATTTGAAGATTATAACATAAAACACAGATTAAAACTAAGCAGATTTCAAAACTGGAAAACACAGTAAAAATGAAGAAGTTATAGTTTTAGAAGATGAAATGAAGGCCTTACACTTATCAAAATCACATGAAATTTATACATATTAGAGATCTAAATAATTTCAACAAAATTCCCAAAAATCAATGGAAAATTATTTTTAAATCAAAAGTTATAGCCTCTCAAAGTAGGCTACTAACCACTTTTTCCAGAAATAGGACTGCACATAAAATATCAATACTAGAGCTACGTTTTTTTGTTTTTCACACTTCAATTCAACTTCTACTTCCACAAAAATGTTACAATGATATTTTTTTACCCTATTCTACCCTAATACAAAGATTCTAAAGCTGTTACAAGAAGTGTAACAGTCTATAGCTATTACAAAATTGAAATCTTCCTACAATGACACATTATTTTATTATACAGTTACAAAATAGGGGGCATATTTGTTTTGCTTCATTTTTTCTGACTTGGAAATACCACATGGTCAACATCATATTCCAACATTCCACCCTTGATTAGAGAGGGCCAAAAATCAGGTCTCTTAGCATAAAAAATTGAGTCTTTGCAATTGGTTTTGAGAATATGTTTGTAATTTGATCTTTGGTGTTACAATATCTCAGTTTGATCATCTTATTATCCACCACACCCCTAATGAAATGGTAATTTATTTCAAAGTGTTTTAACCAAATATGGTGGACAGGATTTTGTGCCAAATTAATGGCACTTGGGTTGTCACAAAAAAGTGTAGTAGGAGTTCCTTGCTTCTCCTCAATCTCTCCAAGAACTTGCCTAAGCCACAAGGCTTGTGCACTTGATGATGTGAGTGCAATGTATTCAGATTTTGTATAAGACAATGCAATAGTAGCTTATTTTTTGGAACTCCAAGTAATCAATCCTGAACCAAGGGAGAAATAATTTCCACTAGTGGACTTACGGTCATCAAGATTACTTCCCCAATCACTATCATTGAAACCAATCAACTTCAAATTCTGAGATGAGGAGTAATGAATACCAAAATCAATTGTACCTTGCACATACCTTAGTATTATCTTGGCTACCTTCAAATGCAATGTAGAAGGATCAACCATGTACCTTGAACAAAGTGATACTACATAACAAATATCAGGCCTAGTATTGCAAAGAAACATTAAACTCCCAATAATGCTTCTATATTCAGTTTTGTTTGCATGATCAACCCCATCATCCAAACACAAAATATCTCCATGTGAAATTGGAGTAGCTATAGGCTTGAAATCAATCATACCAAACTTCTTAAATATGTCCTTTGCATACTTTGTTTGACAAAGAAAAATCTCATTACTAGTTTGATGTACTTCCATGCCTAGAAAGTAACTCATCAAACCAAGATCAGTCATATCAAATTCTCTTTTCATTTCCTCCTTAAAATCATCATTCATTGAAAGACTACTTCCCATAAACAAAAAATCATCAACATACAAGCACACAATAAGAATATCATTACCTTGTGTCTTGTAGTACAATGTAGGCTCACTCTTGATTCTTTGAAAGCCACACCTTTGGAAGTATTCATGAATTCTTTGGTACCAAGCTCTTGGAGCTTGATTCAAACCATACAAAGCCTTCTTCAATATATAGACCCGATCTTCTTTGCCATGGACTTGAAAACCTTGAGGTTGTGTCACATACACCTCTTCATCAAGATACCTATTGAGGAAAGCACTTTTTACATCCATGTGGTGCACACTCCAGCCCTTGTGAGTAGCCAAAGAGAGAACCATTCTCACTATCTCTTGCCTTGCTATGGGAGTAGAATCCTCCTAATAGTCTATGCAAAACTTTTGTGTAAAGCCTTTGGCAACCAATCTAGCCTTGTATCTCTCAATGGAACCATCAATGTACCTTTTTATCTTGTAGACCCATTTGCAGCTATCACATTTTCTATCTTTGGGAAGTTCACACAATTCTCAAGTGTCATTATTTTCAATAGAATGTATTTATTCATTCATTTCCTTCATCCACAAATTATTATAAGCAACATGTTCATAAAAATAAGGTTCAAAATCATCAACTTTTGAGATAAGAGCATAATTAACAATATCACCTTTGGGGTTTCCATTGTCTTCATTTCCATACAAGTGCAAATTGTCAAGACTTTGCAAGACTTGGTTCATTTCTTGATGCTGGCCTCTTTTCAATATTCTATTGAAGTTGGTGTCAATGATTTGAGATGGTGGATGATCCTTCAACAATCTCTTTTTCTTCACATTTGCAGTTGGTGATGGAGGTGCATAAAAGCTTGTAGGAACTTCTTATTGGCTTGCTCTTGGACTTGAAGATGAACTTGTGGATCCCATGTGATATTGTGAACCAAAATAAGTGCTTATGTACAAAGAATTATTAGTAGAAACATGGCTGGGCTGAACACTTGCTTGGCTACTTGGAACAATCTCTTCAAACACATCATCATCAATACATAATTTTTGAGACTTTCAATTTCCTCCATTAAAAATTGCATCTCTAGATGCAATAATTTTTCTAGAATGAGTATTAAAGAATCTATAGACATTAGAATGCTCACTATAACCAATGAAAATCATCTTCTCACTCTTAGCATCAAGCTTTTTTATCTTCTCACCATTCACATGCACAAAAGAAACACTCCCAAAAACTCTAAAGTGTTGTACATTTGGCTTCTTTCCAAACCAACATTCATAAGGATTACTATGCTCTAGAATCCTAGTAGGACTTCTATTAAGAATATAATTAGCAGTCCTAATTGCTTCAGCCCAATAAAATGAGCTCAAACCTTTAGTTTACATCATACATCTTGTCATCTCCACCAAAGCCCTCTTCTTTATTTTAGCCACCCCATTTTGTTGAGGTGTGTAGGGGCTGGTATTTTGACTCTTGATGCCAAAATCCCTATAAAAATATTCAAATTCATTAGAAAAAAATTCACCTCCTCTATCACTCCTCAAAAATTTTATGGTATGCCCACTTTCATTCTCAACAAGTGCTTTAAAATATTTGAAGCAAACAAATGGATCATATTTATGCTTAAGGAAATAAACCCAACAATATCTTGAAAAATCAACAATGAAAGTGTGAAAATAGGAAGCTTTACCAATACTTTGAGTTGGCATTGGTCCACAAATGTCACTATGAACCATCTGAAGTGGATATTGGGCCCTCCATGCTTCACCTTTGGGAAATAGCCCCCCCTTTTTTTTACCAAGAGTGCACCCCTCACAAATCTCCTTGGTGTCTTCTACTTTTGGCAAACCATACACAAGTGATGAAAGCATCCTCAAACTATGAAAATTCAAATACCTAAATCTCGAATTCCATAGCCTCCTTTTATCTTCAATACCCACATAAGCAAGTTCTCTCCCTTGCTCAAAAAACCTCAATGGAAATAATTTGTTCTTAGTAATCTGCACTTTTGTGATCAACCTTCTATTATTATCATAAATATTGCACATTTTATCCTCAAAAACTAATTTGTAATATTTTTCTAAAATTTTCCCAATGCTCATCAAAGAATGCTTCAAATAAGGTGCATAATAAATATCTTTTACCTTCAATTTACCTCTTTTTGTAGGAACCTCCATGTCCCCTTTTGCAACCACCTCCAAGATTTTCTCATCTCCAATATTGATACTTGAATAATAAGAATGGTCAAGAGAAGAAAACAACTCCTTCTTGCCATTCATGTTGTTTGTGCACCCACTATCAAGGATCCATGTATCATTGGTGAAACTTTTTAGTCTATCATAGGAGAGAAATGCTTGCTCTTCATGGAGTGCTCCATATTCATTTGAGTAGAACAATGTCTCATCTTCAAATAATTCTTCCTCTCCATAATTTTATGATCTATTAGAGTATTGTTTCAGCCTACAATCCTTCTCAAAATGGCCATATTTGTTACAATTATAACATTGAACATTTCTCATGTCTCTACCTCTACCTCTTCCTCTTGCATTTGATCCTCCCATTGAAGCATGGGCTTGATGACCACCTTCAAAATTTTGATCTCTATCTCTTACTCTACCAAAGGAGCCTCTTCTTCCTCCTCTTCCATTTTTGCCTCTTCCTACAAAGCCTCTTCCTTGTCCTCTTCCATGTGCATCATTTACTTTGATATAAAATGTTTGTTCTTCACTAGAACTCGCTTGCTTTTTCTTTTCTTATCTCTTACGAATTATTTCTTCATGAGATGTAAGAGTACCAATTAATTGGTCAAGGTCCATGGTGGAAAAATCCTTGGATTATTCAAGCATAAGGACAAAATTATCCCATTTCTATGTCAAAGTTCTAAGAACTTTTTTAATTACAACTAGTTTCTCCACATCTTCACCAAGAGTGGACATTTTATTTACCACTGCCTTAACTCCCACACAATAATATCCTACATATTCATTATCTTGCTACTAGAGGTTCTCAAGTTCAGTTATCAAGGTTTGAAGCTTGACCTATTTCACTTTATAATTTTATTTCATGGCTTTCCAAGCCTTTTTTGTAGAAACACAATTTGCAATCCTTGGAAAAATGCTCTCATAAAGAGCAAATTGCAAATGGTACAAAGAAAGATAATTCTTTCTCTCTTTATCCCTCATATCTTTAGTTTCATTTGATGTTAACACAATACAATCTGATGTTTCTGTGTAACCTTCATCAATAATGCTCCACAAATGTTTTCCTTTTAACAAAGTCCTTATTTTGATGCTCCAATATTCATAGTTTGATCCATCAAACTTTGGAAGTGGAAGTGAGTTTGAGTTGCTTGCCATTACAACAATCTGCAACAACGAACTGAAATATCCAAGAAATTTTAAATTAAAACTTCAATAACAACCCACAACCTTAAAACCCAACAAATAAATCTACCAAGCTCTAATACCAAATGAATATTATAACATAAAACATAGATAAAAACTAAGCAGATTTCAAAACTAGAAAACATAGTAAAAATGAAGAAATTGTAGTTTTTAGAAGATGAAATGAAGGCCTTCCACTTATCAAAATTACATTAAATTTATCAAAATTACAGATAAAAATAATTTCAACAAAATATCCAAAATTAAGCATAAAAGGATTTGTAAATCAAAAGTTATAGCCTCTCAAATTAGGCTACTAACCACTTTTTCCAAAAATAGGGCTACGCAGAAAATATCAATACCAGAGTTGTGTTTTTTTGTTTTTCACACTTCCATTCAACTTCTCCTTCCACAAAAATGTTAAAATGATATGTTATTACCCTATTCTACCCTAATAAAAATATTCTAAAGCTGTTACAAGAAGTGTAAAAGTCTATAGCTATTACAAAATTTGAAATCTTCCTACAATGACACATTCTTTTATCCTACAGTTATAAAATAGGGGCATATTTATTTTGCTTCATTTTTTTTGACTTGGAAATAACACATGGTCAACATCATATTCCAACAATATTGATCGGGTCATTTTCTTAGCTTTAGAAAAGATGTTGTAAGTGCCCATTCCTATCCCAAATAGGCTATAATCCTCTCTAAATGGCAACTCATCTTTCACCTCTAAATATTCAAAGCTCTCCACCAATTTAAACTCATACAGATATGAGAGGTTACAAATATTTCATTCTATTTTTTCAATATGATTGACCACAAGCTTCTAAGGTGATATCCTTATTCTCTTTCCTTTGTATGGAATCATCATGCCAGAGTAATCCAAATGAATATAACCTCAAAGCTTATTAGTGAAATCCATGGAAATACATAGACCAAAGTAAGGTTCTAGGTCTACCACTACAATTTCTTGTACAATAGTAATATCTAGAGCTTTGTGTAATCTCATCAGCACATATTTTACCACCTTGATGGTCTTAACTGGTGCACCATTCAACTGTAAAACTCCTAGACAAGAACAAGTATATTCCTTTCCCATTTAATCATAGACTACTTTGGAAATGACTATGGCTGAAGCTCTTGAATCTACCATGTAGTTGTGGACTACCCAACCTTCCATTCTCAAATAAATATAAAATAGAGAGGGCTTGTTTTTTAAGGTTGTAGGAGTCATCTTCTCCTTGCCAGAAGGTATGCTAAAAATTATGGTAGTCTATTTTTCTTGAGAATTCTTGCTTAAAGAAGCCTTGAGTAAATCAATTTAACCAAGGATAAAGAGGGTGTCATAAAGACTTACCCTAGAGGAAGTCTTATTTATCTCTTCCACAATGGTAAACTTTGACTTTTCCAAGTGGACCTTCTCATACTTCTTCTCTAGTTCACTATAGTTTATCTTGGATTGTTGGGTGACTTCAATTCTCTGCCTCTTAATTCTTGTGCTTCATCTTTAGAACCTATTTGTTCTTTATTCATTTCCTTCTCATACTACTTTGGAGTGCTCACCCCTTTTTCCTAACTTCTAGGAACTATATCTCTCTTTTTAGATGTCTATGGAAATAGAAAATTATCATTATTTTGCATAGGTGTTTTTCTCTTTTTTTGAGAGGGGAATTTAATTTGACCCATATTTTGTGGATCAATGTGCAATGTATTCTTTTTGGACTTGGTCATGATAGCAATATATTCTTCTTCATAGGGGTCTTTTTTGACCATGATTTGTTCTAGTTGCCACAACATGTTGACTCTTCCATTTTGATTACTCTCATCTTTATCCATGGCTTGTTGCGCATGGTGTTGGTACACAACACAAGTATTCAAATCATGAGAATCATTACAAAAAAGAACCAAACATTTACTAGATTGGTATCAGGGATAAATTCTTGATCTTCTTGATTTGTGTTAACTTTGGGCTGTGCATTATTGTTGGTACCAAGCTTATGATCCATATTAATGTTTAGGAATCTTTTCTATTGAGACCTTTATGTATCTCTCTTTTCCCTTGCATTCACCTTGTTATTTATTATTTTTAATGCATTTTTAATATTGAGCAATAGAGTGGATTCTTGGGTAACTTGAGATGGAAGTAGTGGAAAAGGGATTGAGGTGGATGTTATTTTAGAAGTAGAAATTGGGGCCACTTGGGGAAGTGGTGATGATAAGGAAGGTAGATCCATATATGAAGATGTAGCTAACATAGCTTAAAACTAAGGGATCTAAGAGAAATATGATATGACTATATTTGGAGGTAGCCTTCCTACATTAATTAGGATATTTTCTACCTGTACGACTTCATTGTATACTTACAAAAAGGTAGATACTCTTTATTGTTAAGTTTGTAACCCTAGGTATAATCCAAGGACCTTGATATAATACATTAAAGCAAGGAGAGCAGTTGGTCAAGATTTAGGGGGTATCCTTTTCCATGTTCTTCTAAACCTTAGGTTAAAATCAGAGACTAAATCTTGCTAATATTTTTGTAGAGATGTGAATTATTTTAGGAGGGAAAAAGGATTAACATATTCATTAGATTATTCCACAAAAGTACTGATTAATGTAGCCCATGAAATGATGCTATTGTATTCAAGGGTTCTAAACCAATGTAGAATTTTTCCTCTAAAGGATAGGACTAGAAGCCTGATGATGACATCCTCATTTCTAATATTGTGGATGGCTACTAAGTTTAGTATATCCTGACAATGCTCATAAGTAGTTTTACCCATACCATCATATGTAGTTATATCTTTACATATAGTTTGGAGAATATCATGCATGAGGGTGAGTCCTAAAGGACCAACGATATCCCAATTAGAGAATTTCTATGGAGTTGAATTCAAGTTTATATTCTGCTATCCAACCATATTTACTAGGGTTTTTAGTTGAGTTTGACTTGACAAGAAATGGTTTCTTGATGGCATTTGGATATCTTCAATAGGTGAAGTTGTAGACACCAAAACAGCACCAATCCGATTATGTGACAACAAGCGCTGATCGCATTGACACAAACAGCCCCTAGGGCAGCCCCCAGAGGTCAAATAGTGGTCCTAACCACTCCCAAAAGTGGTTTTGAGGGTCAAAAGTCAATTTTGCACCTTTTTGGCACCTTTTTCTCTATTCGTCCCACCCAGGGACGAATTCAGAGTGGTATTCGTCCCACCCTGGGACGATTAAGCAATTGCTCCAGGGTGGCATGAATAGCAAGTTTGACTCACAAAAAGTCAAACCTCGACAACTCCGCCGATTAAGCGAGGCTTCAGGCCATGCAATTGCGAGGAATAGCTTTTATTCAAGAGGAGAGACTTCAATCATGCATGTCTTTATTTTAGAGACCTCATGCAAGAAGCTTTTTTATCAAGGAGTTAGCTTTTCTCTGAAAATAGGACAGTTAACTCAAGAGGCACCCTCGCATGCGCAATTCAAACAAAGAGACCCTAGGTCTATAAATTGGTGGGTTTTACCACCCAAAAGATATACAGAGAAGGAGCATTTTGAGCGACGAAGTGCTGCCAGTTTACTTACTTACGATTTGTGCTTTACATCCATAATCTCTTAATCGAAAAGGAGGTTATTGGGTGACTTTGGAGGCACGAATCAAGAACCAAAACCCGATTTTTTTGACCACAATATCCTACCAATTTTCCGACAACACATCACAACAGGTTTCGGACCCATCCCAAGTGGATTGGTGTCAAAACAAAGTTTCACCCACGGGTGGTTTGCCTTCGGGCACCCCCCGCCTTATTGCATTTGGTGACTATTTCTTTTACAGTATTTTGCTAGTTACATGATTATGCTTCTATCAAATTTTTAGTTTATTTGGACTCATTTTAACCATCATTATATTTATCTTTCATTTTTCATACACAGGTGCTACTGATTCTTTGTTTGTTTCTTTGAACGTAGATTTGCAGCATTAGAGGAGTAGCGAGGAATCTACTTTTACCAACACAAGCGGTGGCAACGTTTTGGTTCGCCCATCTTATATGTGGGCACGTAGAAGAAGGAATTCTAAAACAAGTTGTAAAAGACCAACATTTAATGCTCCTATCCCCTCAAAAGGAAGGAGACGCATTGTAACACAAATTTGAAAAGCATATCAATAAAAAGGGCTGTATTTTATATTGCTTTTATATCTTATGTTCATGTTCTTTCTTTTTACGCATTTCTTAATAACATAGGGTTTAAGCGTTATTTTAGCTTCGTTTACATTGCATTTTTAGTCTATCCTTTTTGTTTCTGGAATCTCGTGCTTTCAATGGCGATCACGGTGGGACCTGTGTCCTTTGATTTTTAAGATTAATATTCTGATTAAAGTTGCTTGTTTTGTTGCTTACAGGTACCAAGTTTTCAAAAGCTAGACTGTTTCAGGCAGAAATTCAGAGATAACCGACTTGGGCAGAGAAAAGGTAGAGGTCTTAAACACCTTTGGTCAATTCTTTGCTTTGTGTTTTCTGTTTATTTGCTTGCATAGGAGAGTTTAGATGCTTGCCTGTTTCATTTTTTTTGCAACTTAAAATGAACCCCACACACCATGTGGTAATTTAAACCAAGGCGTTGGTCGTAAAACCCCAACCCTTGAGCAAGACCAAAGGTGGATTCCATTATCACTTTGGCTTGAGATATTGCATCCATTACCCCGATCGCGACTGTTGCTAGACGTAAATCCTGACGAAAGCTGACCAAGTGTAGCTAGGGTGATTCCTAGCGCATGAGGATAAGTCTTCTATGGTAGGTGTCATAAACAGAGTGATTCCCCTTCCGTACCGCCTATGTTCCACGTATCATCTGCTCTCACGTACCTATAGTCTCCCTCACGTAAGGGCGGGTATATAGAGAGGTTGGTATATCGGTCCGACAATGGTATATTGAAGGGGCGACCATTTTGGGAGTCATAAGAGCCTTCATGTTGCATTTAAACGTTCTTCACAAAAATCTTCAAAACAAAACAAAAAAAAATCATCAAAAACACACTAAAACCAGTCTAGGACACACCATTAATCTTTAAAAGAGATAATCATTGCTTTGTGTGTGTATGTTCTTTTCTGCTTAGTGTAACAAAAAAAAAATCAAAAATAAAAAAATCATAAACAAAAGATAAAAATCTACGTAGCTTGTAGAGAGTCATTACCATGGTATTCACCCGTAGTCAAGCCCACTCACGGGCAGACGCTGCGGAGAATGTCCAAGGAGGCACGAGTCGCCTCCGTTATAGTCCCAAGGATTTGGTCATACCACCTTGGCGACCTGACACACAAGGCAGTCCCCTCCACACCTTAACGAAAAGGGACTATAGGGGCACCTCTTCTAGGGGCACTCCTGTTCAGCATAGCACCCAACACACACCCTTCCATGAGGGGTACATCCATAGGAGAGCTCCCTTAGATGCTCGCTATGAGTGGTCACCGCGCGATGAAGCGCTAGGTCAACATAGGGTTCGACGGGAGGAACCACATGATTACATTATCCCTCCTTCACCCCCTCTAGTTGTCAGGACTACAAGGACAAATCCAGAGCACAAGGCTCCTCAGGCGAGGCGAGCCAACTCCGCCCATTCCTTTTTCACTTACGAAAGAGAGCACGAGGAAAACCCTTACCTTCCTCAAGAGCAATATACATCGCGTGAGCAATACGCCTCCGCAACTGCTAGCTATCAGGATCACCTACTAAGGCCAAAGCCTCGAGGGAATGCCGCTACCCCCAACAGAAGGAGGCGGCCTATAGAGATCTCGGATCATCATGACCGAGATAGATATTTAGGAGAGGCATCTAGGCCTTCTACACATGAGACGGTAGGACCAACTATCTTAGAATCTGCCAAGCATATCGCACATCGGATGCAACTCACGCTACTTGAGCTAGAACGACAATAGTTAGAGCAATGGTATCTTCTAAATAAAGAGTGCATTCAGAGCCAGAAGGATGAGTTGTTCCAACACACTATGCAGGCGAGGACTCCAACCCTTCGCACGCATAAGACAAAACATTATGAGGGACACAACCCCTCGATGCGAGAGAGGTCACCGTGACCTTATCAAGCGCTACCCCCAATGCCTCCTAGACAGGAGCGGGAGGCTACTCCCTCGATTCCTCAAGCACCCACCCGGGTTCATGGGCCACCCTCAAAAATCCCTCAAGAAGCCTCTGAGGAATCTGAGCAAGAAAAAGAGTGGACTGAAATGCAATACCAAGGCAGGGGGGTGCTATCCGGCTACCCCTCCATAGGCCCCACGTTCCTCAATAGGAACCAACCAAAGAGGAGGAGCCCAAATCCCCCGATACATGCAAAGCATTAGAGCACTTAGAGTCGATAGAGCCCAAGATCTCGGGGTCCCAAAAGCCCAACTTATGCGAGGCTCTTCTTGAAGAGGATCAGCCTCTGACCGTAGAGCTACCCGAGGATGAGGTCTTCCATGTCTCAGAATTTCCAGAGAGCTTAATGGAAATATTCCCCTTAGAGGCACCAATCGAGCAAGCGCCACATCAAAGCAATCAGGTCCCCCCGCAATGAGCGAAACAACTCCATGAGGACCACATCAATCTGCTCGAACAAGAAGAGCCTAGCATGTCATAGGCAATTGTCGAGGCCAACAAGGGCCTTTGGTTTTTTGATAGAGATTACGAAGCCGACACTGAGATGGAATATCTCAATCATGCATGACGACACAATCACCCTGTAACCCATGAAGAACTGATGGCACAACTAGGTACAAGGCTAGGGCATGAGTGGCACATTAACCCAGTGCATTGGAATCAAATGTTGAGTCCGCCACTTTGGATAGACCAAGAGCAACTTCCACCTGGAGACCCCATAGCCACATCAGTGTCGAAGGCAGACCCTGTCCTCTTATCCGTGCATAGGGCCGATCCATTCGTGCCAATCCCTCCAGAGCCAGATCCGGTGCACAAAGATCATCAAGCTGGGGGTACCTCTATTCCCTGAAGAGCAAGTGGATTACACCAAATGCTCCAAAGGTGTCCATAAACCCTTTGGTCAACCCAAAAGCTCCAAGGATTATCGCAATCACTTGGTCAACCCAAAAGCTCCAAGGATTATCGCAATCACTTGGTCACCCTAAAAGCTCCAAGGATTATCGCAATCACTTGGTCACCCTACAATCTCCAAGGATTATCGCAATCACTTGGTCACCCTAAAAGCTCCAAGGATTATCGCAATCACTTGGTCACCCTACAATCTCCAAGGATTATCGCAATCCCTTGGTCACCCAAAAGCTCCAAGGATTATCGCAATCGCTTGGTCATCCCAAAAAGCTCCAGGGATTATCACAATCGCTTGGTCAACCCCAAAATGCCCCAAAGGTGTCCATAAATCCTTTGGTCAAACCAAATGCTCCAAGGGTTACCATAACCGCTTGGTCAAAACAAATATTCAAAAAACAAACAAAAACAATAAAATCATCAAAAATCACAAAAAAATTTGCATTTCAATTCTATGCATACTCATAAAATCATCAAAAATAACAAAAAAATTGCATTTCAATCTCATTCATACAAAAAAAAAATCACAATACAAAAATATAGGTTGCATTAGGCATCGCATCCATACATCGCATAGTTGCTGGTCATACAAGTCAAAAGCACCATAGACTGTCATTACTTGGCAATTCCATCAATTTCCACATCAAATCCATTTTCCAAACGCATACATCCAGAATAGCATCATCACCATTTTTTAAGTCAGTTGTCTCCTAATGTATATAGGGTTTTCGTTATTCAGCTGTCTTTAAATTTCTAGCCAAAAACTGTACAAAGTTAAACAGATTTTACCCGGGAAAGTTTTACTTGGATCACGCCTTGTTACGTAGCATCCCAACACAAATTAACACACATAAAATAATTCCTAAGTTGTGTGAACGCAAGAGAAACCTACAAAGTCGTCTAGGGTACCATAGGTGAAATATTAGCCTGTTCATCCCCCTGTGCGAATGGTTCCAGAATGTTGAGAATTGACAAAAGGACGAGCTCTTCCCTATCCATTCCCCATAATAAATAGTGGTTTTCACCACTTCCACAAATCCCAATCATAGTTGGTCCCCAAAGTTGTAAGGATTCGTACTACACGTCCCTGCCAAGGATGGGTAGTCATCCCCAAGACCTAAAAGGATCAACGCTATTCAAAAACACAATTCCAACAAACCATCATCACAACCATCTCCACTCACCTTTGGTCTCCAAGTTGTAAGGATTCGTACTACACGCCCCTAACCAGGATGGGTAGTCATCCCCAAGGCCTAAAATATCAATGCCCTTACTTCATAATCTCCATTATCCCCTTGGTTCCCAAAGTCGTAAGGATTCGTACTACACGTCCCTGCACAGGATGGGTAGTCATCCCCAAGGCCAACAGGATCAAGGCCATTCACAAGCTCAAACTTACAAAGCTCAAAATACAAAATCAAATAACAGTGGTTATCACCACTATTCAAAATCCTTGCTCAAAAAGAAAAATAAATAGAAAAATAAACAGTGATTTTCATCACTATATAGACGAGCAAGTCTCCCAAATCATTCAGCCAACAAATAACCTGAACTTGAATCCCTAGAATTCTCAGCATTCAAAAACCATCTAGGTGATCCTCATTACAGGTTTGGTTGATAGCCTACCTGGCAATGGTGGTATCCTACCCGCATGACGATATGTCCGTCACATTAGCTTTGCGTGTGTGCAGACCAATATTTGCATGTGGATGAGCTAGCTTATGGTACCTTAGATTGTCACGTGGATTAATCTTGCTAAATACAACAATGGAGTTAGTGGAGCTAATTAGGTGATCCTCAATACAGGTTTGGTTGATAGCCTATCTGGCACTAGCGGTATCCTGATAAATACCACATAAACGAACTCAATTGCACACACAGGGATGTAAAATAACTTGGTTAAATTCAAGTCGGATTTAGACCTTGTTCAAAAGTCTTGCGAGATAAATGTACAGTCTTGGCTAGTTAGTTAAAATATCTGCATCTCAAAAAAGCTTAACTACATTTTCAAACAACTGGTACATTTCATTCCGTACATCACCATCAAAATATATGCAAAATACAAAAACAAAGTTTTCACATGCAAAGTCATTTCACAAAGTCATCCCATTAGTACAGCAAGTCAGTCAAATCTTGTACAGTCTATGGTGCATCGACAAGTCATCAACAACTCATTTCATTCATTCCACATGCATACATCATACAAATTAGACACATCGCATTCATAAAAGCATTTGCATACATCAATGTAAATACATATACATAAAAACAAAACAACAAAAAAATGCACAAAAATGCACCAAAAAGAGCAATAAAAGTGTCCGATGAGAGTGCTTTTGCACTTGACATTCCGGGCATGCAAAATAGATGTCGGGGTCACAAATCCTCACTATCCTACTCCCTAAGAAGGCTACCATAGCCGGACCACTCCACGGGAAGACGGATTTTCGAGAATTTCATCCCCAAACGGCATCACCAAAACGGGTCAAAACCCACCCAAAAATAGCAATAACATTGCCGAACGAAGGCGCTTTTGCGCCTGACATTCTTGGCATCCAAAATAGACATTGGGGTTACAAATTGTCACTATCCTACTCCCTAAGAAGGCTACCATAGCGGGACCGCTCCACGGGAGGACGGATTTTTGTCAATTTCAGCTCAAAAATGCGTCACAAAAAGGGTTAAAACCCACCAAAAATAGGTCAGAATGTTCGGAAACTGCTTTCGCATTCAATGGTAAAACAACTGAAGGCACCCTTACTTAAGTCATCTTGGGTCAAGCGACTCGTCACTTTTCTCATGTCGGTCATTCCCTCATCGATTCGTCGCTTGAGGGGGTAGTCACACTTAGTCACCAATCAACAACAACATACCCAATTAAGGAAATGACACGCATTCAAAGGATCATTGACAAAGACAATCACGCCCCTGCTTGGGGCAGCAAACAAGCAACAATCACAAACTGATCAAACACTTGGCATTCATGAATCATGAACTCAAGGTTCCCATAGACAAAAGGTTGCGCCCTTTGCCTATTCATGACTGATCAATGTCCAAGCTCAAGTAACACCTCACTGAACAAGGTTAACACTTGACATTAGTTCCTTAGCTCGTCAGAAGCAAGGATTCAAGAATGCGTGCCCTTTCCATACTTGGGGCATCAAGAGTTGGTTAGGTTACTGAGAAACCCTAATCATTAGTGCTTTGGTTATCTATTTTTGCTCGACGCTGTGCCTTGCACAACGCTTCCCAAAAAGGGGCATCTGTAGACACCAAAACAGCACCAATCCGATTATGTGACAACAAGCGCTGATCGCATTGACACAAACAGCCCCTAGGGCAGCCCCCAGAGGTCAAACAGTGGTCCTAACCACTCCCAAAAGTAGTTTTGAGGGTCAAAAGTCAATTTTGCACCTTTTTGGCACCTTTTTCTCTATTCGTCCCACCCAGGGACGAATTCAGATCGGTATTCGTCCCACCCTGGGACGATTAAGCAATCGCTCCAGGGTGGGACGAATAGCAGGTTTGATCGGAAAAAGTCAAACCTCGACAAGTCCGCCAGTTAACTGAGGCTTCAGGCCATGCAATTGCGAGGAATAGCTCCTATTCAAGAGGAGAGACTTCAATCATGCATGTCTTTATTTTAGAGACCTCATGCAAAGAAGCTTTTTTATCAAGGAGTTAGCTTTTCTCTGAAAATAGGACAGTTAACTCAAGAGGCGCCCTCGCATGCGCAATTCAAACAAAGAGACCCTAGGTCTATAAATTGGTGGGTTTTACCACCCAAAAGATATACAGAGAAGGAGCATTTGAGCAACGAAGTGCTGCCAATTTCATACCTAACTGCGATTTGTGCTTTTACATCCTTAATCTCTCATTCGAAAGGGAGGTTATTGGGTGACTATTGGAGGCACAAATCCATACCCAAAACCTGATTTTTGACCACAACTATCCACCAAATTTGTCGACAACACCCCATAACCAGTTTTGGACCCATCCCAAGTGGATTGGTGCCGAAACAGTGCTTCAATCGGTGGGCGTCCTGCCCCCGAGCGCTCCCCAAACTATCACAGTGCTAATCGCCCCACCCCGGGATGATTAGAAATCTGTGATATATTTCTTGTTTTTTTCTTTTGCATCTGATTCTAGATAGGTTAAATAGGTTACAGTTCAAATTTCATGTCATTCTGATCATTTTTGACCAGGTTATTGTTGTTTCCCGCTTTCACTAACTTGCAGATGCCATCTTCAAAATCTGGGTTCTAGAGGAAAAATTGGAGAAATATGAGCATCTGGGTCATCCCAAAATGCCCCCAATTAGCTAACCCCAAGTTTTCAGGTCTTTTGGAGCTTCCTAAGTAGGACATTGAATAGGGTGCTTTTTTGGCCAATTCTCACAGTCCTATTCGTCCCACCCTGGAGCGAGTACAGATCTGTGAGGAATTTTTAGACTGTTCTTTTTGCAATGGTCTTCTGATGATATTTTTATGCTTCTATCAAAGTTTCAGGTCAATCAGAGTTTATTTGATAGTCGTTTTATTATTTTCATGCATACACTGACAATAGGCTGTGGGAAATACATGTTTCATTTGGTCTGCAGGTATTATTAATATTTTCTGTTTCTTTGAATGCAGGTTTCCAATAGTAGAGGAGCAGGAAAGAGCAAAGAATCACATACAACAATGGTGGCAATGTTTTGGTCCGCCCATCTTACATGTGGGCACGCGGAAGAAGGATTGTTAGCCATGGATCTTGTGACAAGAAACACATTTGACTCTCCTATCCCCTAAAAAGGAAGGAGATGTATTGTAACACAATTTGTAAAGCGTATCAATAAAATAGATTACCATATTTCTATTGCTTTTATCTTGTGTCGATTTGCATACGTTATTTCTTGTTCTTGTGGCATATTCCTTTTTGTTTTCGTATCCTCGTGCTTTCAGAAGCTAGAGACAAGCTTCTTGTATACCTAGATATTATTGATGGTATCTCAAATAAAGGAAAAGGTTCTTGACTATTCCTAGTAGAAGATCTAGTAAACATGAAAGAATGAGCTACTAAAAGGGCTTTCTAGGTTCTTGATCCCAGGGAGTCACCAAGTGAATTTGCTTCCACCACTTGGTGAGGTCAAGACAACTCACTAAATATTGATTCCTCTAGGAAAATGAAAAAATATATCTGGTGGACAAATGAATGTTCTGTAAATATGGTCCCATCGAGCATGCAAAAAATGATTGGTATATAAATTGACATGAATGTGAATTCAAGCTATGACTATCATCTGCAAATATTTTAAGAAGGTGGATACCTGCTAATCATAGTCTTGATCCTAAAATTGGATGAATCAAAACTGATTTTAATCCAACCTCTAGAGTAGACTGGTATACCTTGTCAACTAATTGGATGTTGACTTATTTAAGCTTAGTTAAATGTGTAAAGATAGAGATAGAAAGGGGGAAATGGTTTAGGAAATAATGATTCAACAATGGATGAATAAAGCTAACAACATAGGCATATACAAGGAACCTCTAACAACTCAACTCCAATAAATTATACTTCTAATTAAAAATATTTAGAACTTAGTAATCTTCAACATTAAAGCACATATACATACTTCAAGAATTATTTCAAACATCTAGAGCATCAATAATCCAAATAACAAAATTAGATTGATACTCCAACTAAAATAACTATAATTCTTTACAAGTATACATTTATAAATGAATCATTTCAATTTGCGCTAAAGTAGAAATTCAAAATTAGTAAAATAGACTAACCATAGCAGTAGTAGAAGAAATGACTTCAAATATTGATAATCTACAAAATAAAGAAGACACAAGTCTAAGGCAAAAATCCAAGTAATTCTCCTTCTATTTATTTATAAAAAATTTACAATGATAGCGCAAGCAAACACTTTATAGTCGACCCTTGAAAGTGAGGGTTCGATCTCTATTTATAGTTTTGTAGTATTTTGAAATATTTGAAAGAATAAGGAACATTACAAAGAAGTTCAAGTTCTAGATCAACAAGATGTTAAAGTGGTAGCCTTATATTTGATTCAAGAAATAAGAAAACTATGTTATCCTTCAATATTTTGCAACTTGGATTCTGCAAGTCTTTTAGCTCTCATGGCTTCCAATTGTAGATTTGGTTAATCTAAAATCAAGGCCATCTCTTGTTCTTGTTGTGGTTGCCTTCCCATATATCTACAACTAAATCTACTTATGGATCTTTATTCTCTATCACCTCATCTTCTTGTTCTATTCAGCTTAAAAATAGCTTGAACAATGATATGTTATCTTATGCTACATTAAATTTTAATTTTATACATATTTTGAGCCACTTGTATGTAGACCATTGATCTCCTGTCAAATGACTAAGATTAAATTGCTTGAAATTTGGGAATTATTCTTCATGGTCTACAATATATCATGGCCTAGAAACTATCGCGACCCTTTTTGCTTCCTCATAAATGATGTAGAACTATGTTCTAATAAATTATTTGAAGCTTTCATTTGAAATTTTTGACTGCTTTAACTATAACTTGGGACAAGGGAGATTTTATCATTGGATATGTGCTTTTGAAAAATTTCTCTAGGTTACACAACTTAGAACCATGCTATGATCCCCTCTTTCAATTTTTAAAATAATATCTTTGACCTTGTTGATCACAGCATAGAACAATAGGTTGAAATGCATGACGTAGAACCATGCTCTAATGTGTATGATGGAGAACTGTGTTCTCACTTGTGATTTGAATTATAAAAATTAGAATTTTGACCAAATTTATCATGGTCTAGAATCATGCGTTGATATAAACAATACAAATACATGTGCTGGATTGCATGGTATGGAGCCATGATTTGAGCTGTGATTTAAATTGTTGACTTGCCATATTTGACTGCGTTGACCATGGTATAGAACCATGCTCTAGGATGCATGATGTAAAATTTTTATCACAAGTCACTTTATCCTTTTTTTCTCTAAGTCACAATTTGAAATATGGAAAGTGCCTATTTGACTGAGTTGATCGTGGTCTAGAGCATGTTGCACTGTATCGCTACCACAATTTGCAGCACCTTTTGGACCTAGAATATTTTGAAAATTTTTCTAAGTATATGTCATTTTTGGGCCTAGACATAGTCCTCTTTCATTAATTAGTATAAGAAAATTAAAGTAATTTTCCTTATAAAAAATATAATAACAAGTATCTTTCCAACATACAATTAAAAATATATTGCATTAACCAATATATTCTAATATTAACATTCAAGTGCTTTTTTAAAACCCAAAGAAACCAAGCACAAATAAAACCAAAAGCAAGCACACAAAGCAACTTAACAAGGTCAACACTCAACATAAAAACCAAAGCTTACCTAAAGCATTGGCCAACACTTAAACTTGAGCCAAAGATAAAAATAAAAGAAGCCAAGTGCATAAACATAAATCAAACCTTAGGCAAGAGACCAAGTATTTGATTAAAACTGCAATTCAAAACATAAGACGATGAACATCAAATAATCACAACCCATATAGAGGCTCACATGATAAAATAAATAAAAAAACATCATAAGCAAAAGGTTAGTACTCGATTTAATCAGACAGAAATCAATGAAAGCATAAAAGATAAAATAATTCACCATCCTTTAGAAACTTTGGTGGTGTGCACTCTAAAACCCTAATCTCCTTTATTGATACTCATTGTGCTAGGGTGACACATAGGTATGAGGGAATATCATCCAACTAACTTGCACTCCATCTGATACTAGGGAAGAGGGATGCACACAAACCACTATGATACAATAAGTGCTCTTAAATCGAGGTACTTTCTCATAGAGAAAAACCATAAGCAAAGAACACAACCATAAATAAAGAACATTTACTAAGTTGAGTGAGAAAAGTTCCACAATACAAGCAATAGAAAGAGGCTAAAACTAGATGCAAAAATATCTACCAACAATAAGATTCACTACCCAGGGAAGTATAGACCACTAATACATCACATACATAGAAGGTTAACCTATAGGAATGTGTGACTTAACACATACCCTTTGATAAGAAAATAAAGAAGAAAGCAAGCATACAAAATCATCTAAGCTAAGCAATAACTAGATCAAATAAAGCTTATATAATAAAGAAAAAGTAAGGCCACCTAGTCAGAGCTCCTTTCATGTTCTCCCTGGCTATGTGCAATGCTTGTTTTGATCTACATATCACTATCTGAACATTCCTCCACTCCTTGTCTTTGATCCACCCACCAACAACAAATTTTCTCCCTGAACCATTATCTTATGGAGCAGGGAGAAATTGATGTGCCTTGGTGCATGGGGCATTCAAAAGAAATGCTTAAGAACATGTTCTTCTCATAACCCAAGTGCTATCCTAATTCTTAATAAAGAGCCACTCTCTTATGTAGCAAGGTGGATAATTAATTAATATTAATAAAGCAAGATCTAGTTGTTATTTTAAAATAATCCAAACATTAGAATTCGACCCTTAATTTTTAAAATTCAAATCCAAACTTAGATTTAATTCTATAACTTCAAGATTTATTAAAATATTTCTTAAATCTAAGATATAATCCAACCCACTATTTAACATTCCACTAACAAACATTAATACACACTCACCATGTTCCACACCATTATTTTATCCTTAAGTAAGCAACCTCTTTTAAGATAGAAAAATCTATCATAGTCCTACTTTAAGAAGACTCATTGCAAGTAACTTCCCAAACTAATGGTGCAAAATATAGAATTGAGAAAATATGATATGAATCTACATGAAGGGTAATTATCCATGTTAACCTGAGTTGCTGATGAACCAGTCATCATCATCATTTCTCTAAGTATGTATCTCTTGTAAGTGGTTTGCCCATATGGTCTCACCAAGGAGAGCACTTGGTCTTGCATCCACAGATACATCAACAAAACCATATTACAAGTTTTTAAAAGAATGCAATATTCCAACATATATAGAATTATGTTATTAAACCTTCACATTAATACATAGTTCAATGCACATAAAGAGTTCTGTCCAAATAGGGGTGCTACAATGTAGGAAAAGGTCATTGTAGAGGGAAACGTAGGTTAGTATATATATATGTTTAATGGAATGATAGTTTAACCTTGGTTTATTTTAAGGAAGGATTTAAATTTATAATTGGCTTTCTGAGAATTATTACTTGCTACTTATATTATGGAATCTAATTATGTAGAAATGCATAATGTAGAAATTTATTACTTGCTACTTATTTTTGTTTGTAAGAAAAAAAAATGCATGAGTTATTTTTGTTTTCTTAAATGAAGTAATGGATAATAGTAATGGTTCCCTAAACCTTGAGTAAATATAGAAACCATTATAGAGGGAAGTATGGTTGCAAAAATTATGATAACAACTAAGTGGTGGAAGAATTTCCTTTTATTGATTGTAGAATTTTCTTAATTTTTTTCAACTTCATATTTATTTCCTAACATCAAAATCTTTTTCATTTATTGGTACAATAGCAACCACTAGTGATGGAAAGAAGGGAGGACAATATTCTGGTAAAAAGAGTATCCTAAAATATTTTAGACATATATAAAAATGTATTGAGACATCCACATATGTACAAATACCTTTTACGAACTAAATAGTTAATTTTTGTATTCTATTATTTTAAATATAAATATTTTCTTCATAAAAATGGTGGTTTTTTGGTTGATAGCTTTGGCCAAGAGGCATGTTTATCTACCTCTTTTTTAATACTTGTAAAAATGTATTCTATTTAAACAATTAATTTTTGTATTTTTTTTATTCTTAAATATAACGTCTTTCTTCATAAAAATGGTGGTTTATTTGTTGATGGCTTTGTCCAAGTAACATGTTTATCTACCTCTATTTTAATGCTTGTAAAAATATATTTTAATTTTTTTTAAAATAATGTCTTTTTACATTAAAAAATGAGATAGAACACCATTGTATGCAAAAAATATTGTTGACCCTAATATACCTTCACTTGAAGATATTCTCAGGGATGAGATACCTCCACATGAATTTTTTTTTAATAATGACATACAAAAATCACTTGATGAGATGCCTCATACAAACACGCCAACCGAAAAATAAAATGATCATTCAAGTAAAATGCAAACTTCTAGGGAATATTCTAGTCAAAAACCTAAATATATAAAGTTAACTAAGTGGACTGTTGGAAGAACATTTCAGCTTGAATGGTCATCAAAATATCCCTTTATTGAGCCAATCTAGCCAAAGAACAATAATGACATACCAAAAAAATGTAGATGCGTAATTTGTAGTTGGAAATTAGGAAAGGATCATAAGATGCAGTTTAAATTAGACACAATAGAAAAATATTGTGGAAATTTTTATTCAACAGTAAAAGAAAGTGATGGAACAATTAAGAAAACAATAGGTGGTAGAATGCATAGGAATGCATGCATGTTAGATATGAATAGGAATATGAAAAAAATGAAACAACAAACTCTTGTTTAGAAGGGTGGAAAAATCCAAGCCCAATTTCAAAATTCATAAGACCACATTAGCTTCAAAATTTTTGTAGTTTATTATTGTACATAATATTTTTAAAAAGGATAGAACCATGTATAGTTTTATTTATTATAAGCACCTAATTTGACTAGTTGATGTGTAGAATATTCCTAGTTCCCATTGGTCAGATCAAAGTGGTTGAAAAATTGCAAAATGTCTATCATTGGTTGATTATGAGGAACTAAGAGAGAAAGTAAAACATACCAAATTTATTACAGTTTCAATTTATGAGGTAATAGCTATTGACAACAAATCTTGGATTTGCATGCATGTTTACACATTTTAAAATCATTTAAGACAACCTCATTTACTAGAATTACATAAGATGATGGAAAATTATAATGCAAAATACATTTACAATGTTGTTGTAAATAGTTTAAAAGATATTGTGAGAATGGATGATACATAAATAACCACAAAGTTAATTTATGTTGGATCTGACGATGTTGCTACAATGCAAGGACATAGAAATGGTCTTTGTATTCAAATTTTGATATCAATTACTCCATTTTTGATTCCCATTCATTGCATGGCTTATAGAATGAATCTTGCATACAAAATTGTGAGCACATTTGAAAATGTTGAGTGGAAGAACTTGTTTGTGAAATATACGCTTACTTTTTATGCAGTCCAAAAATATTTGCAAAGTTTCAATAGTTTTTACTAGGTGTTACTAAAGTTAAAACAATGTCTATCATTGGTTGATTATGAGGAACTAAGAGAGAAACTAAAACATACCAAATTTATTACAGTTTCAATTGATGAGGTAATAGCTATTGACAACAAATCTTGGATTTGCATGCATGTTTACACATTTTAAAATCATTTAAGACAACCTCATTTACTAGAATTACATAAGATGATGGAAAATTGTAATGCAAAATACATTTACAATGTTGTTGTAACTAGTTTAAAAGATATTGTGAGAATGGATGATACATAAATAACCACAAAGTTAATTTATGTTGGATCTGACGATGTTGCTACAATGCAAGGACATAGAAATGGTCTTTGTATTCAAATTTTGATATCAATTACTCCATATTTGATTCCCATTCATTGCATGGCTCATAGAATGAATCTTGCATACAAAATTGTGAGCACATTTGAAAATGTTGAGTGGAAGAACTTGTCTGTGAAATATACGCTTACTTTTTATGTAGTCCAAAAATATTTGCAGAGTTTCAATAGTTTTTACTACGTGTTACTAAAGATAAAACAATGTTAAAATATGTAGATACTAGGTGGATTTCACTGTTTCATCCTGCATATAGAATTTGTACAAAATATCAATCCTTACCAAGGTTTATGTATGTAAATCATAAGGCTGTTGATAAGGAAAAGAAATTGCTATACCGTATGATTGACTTGGAAACACTTCTCACGTTATGTGGTATTATTCCATTGTTGCAAGAAATGAATACTTTGATTAAACTTACATAGGAAATATTCATTTATATTATTGATTTCATTAGGATGATAAAACAAATATGTATGCATATTGATAAGATATAATTATCCGAAGAAATTTTTATAGATCAGTTGTTTTATAGTTGGAAAATTTTAACTAACATCAATGATCCAAAAATATTTTTGAAGTTCAACATCAATGATCATATTTATATTACTATTCACATACAGTTACAGAGGATGTTGAAAAATGCCCATAACACACAACGAATTTGATGTAGTTTTACATAATACTAAGATTAAATTGATAAAAGTAGCAAAATAATTGACAAGAAAAATAAGATATTATTTTCAAAGAGATGAGTTGCTTGAGGCGATGGGTGTGGTTAACCCCATGTTTTGGAATCCTTATCCTGACTAAAATACAAGTGAGTTGTTTGTAAGATATATTGACACTCTTGTGAAACTTTTCACTAAAAGTGTCAAAGTCAATGGTATTGAAATCAATGGTATTCTCGACATAGAACTTTTGAGACAACAATCTATTAGGAATAGAAACAGATGAGATGTATTATGATACAAGAATATTACAATATATAGGCATAAGCCTATATGCAAGACATGACAAGGGTCAAACTAAAGAAGGTATAGTGCACATTAATTCTAACATTCCTCCTTAATGTGCAATATCCTAACTATAGTAAAACACAAATAAATGTTAGGTAAAATTCCCCCTTAATGTTGAATCATAAAATAAAAACTATCATCCTCCTTTATTACATAATTTGGTCTAGGCTCATGCTCTTAGCGCTTGGCTCTCCAACTGTAAATAATGATAGATCAACGGTGTATACATCTCGGTCTAATCAATGCATTTTAGATTGAAAATGGCTGGTCAAATATCACATTTGAGTAACTCTCATGAGCCTAGTTCCATTACACGTTTGTAGAAAAAATTGTATCAAAGTAGTGTCCTACAAGATACAATAAATATATGTTTTTTTTTATATGAATTATATCAAATAATAATTTTGGGATATATGGAAGACAAAAGGGTTTTTAGTGCACTATATTTTATGAAATCTAAAGTTCGTAACATGTTGGATAAATATTTGGAAAATTATTTGAGAAAATATGTGTCATTGTATGAGCTAGATAAGTATCCCTATGATAGAGCATTCAGATATTGGAAATCCTTAGCAGATAGAAGAGGTATCACTAATATTCATGATAATGAGGATAATGACACTTGTAGTGATTAGATTGTGGAGACACAAAGATCTAATATGCTTACAAGTGATTTTGGACAAGCTGAGAAGTGTTTGTTTCAACTTCCTCCATTGTAAAATTTCTAAGATTTAACAAAATTGATATATTTAATGGTATTTGTTATCATTTGTTTTCTACAAGGATATCAAAATTGACTTTATAGTTTAATAAAATGTTATGTTTTATATCATAGCCTTGCTATTTTATTAACTATATTCACTAATAACATTTTATTTTTTATATCATAGCTTTTGTTATTGTACTAATTATCTATGTTGATAAAATTTTATATTTTATACTTTGACTTTGAATAAATTTAAGCCCATGCATACATGTATCCTTCATAAATACTTTTTATATAAAGTATTACATGTAGTTTAGAAAGCGCTATATGGCCAAAATGAGTTCAAACATAATTGAATTATCATAAATAGTAAAAAAGCACAAGAATATACATGGAAATAGTATAATACTCACGTTATGGAAATGTCTTTTTGATTAATTGGAAAAAATATCATTGCATTGTATAAAATTATTGATTGCAATAAAATAAAATTTATAGTCAACAAGTGAATTGCGTTCACTTTTTAATTCTTGAGATTGGGGGCCTGAGGCAATTTTAGGCTATTCATGAGTTTTAGGTTCTCTTCCCTTTTGTGTTGCCTCTATAGGTTGAACTTATAGTACTTTAGATCCTTCCTCTAAAGTCTGCACTTAGTGCTCCAGGTCCTTCCTCTACAATATGCACTTCCATTGCTCTAAATCTGAATAGGTCTTTCTCTATTATCTCTAAACTCCCAACAATGCTATTTCTTATTTCGTAGGATCCTTTTGAATTTTTTTAAAGTACTTATTTACCCTTATACTTAAGCAAAATATCAAGATCAAAACCATGTAGGATTATGACCCTTATGAAACAGTCATTCTCTCTAATTGTCGCTTGTAATATTTCTTTTATTTTTATAGTATTTTATAGGTTTACCTTTGCCATTTTTAGATAAAATTGTAGGGTTTTTACTTGTTTATTTAAATTATTAAAATTGGCCTACAAAAGATAAAATAAAAAATAATTTAGTAGACAATTATATGAAAAAAAGAGAACAAACAAAATTTAGATGACTTACCTCAGATACATACTTTGTAGACTCAACAACTGTAACTTTTTCTTGTCACATACTCATTGGTTAAAATAAGCATGGGCTTCAAAATTAATGTTCTCCAATACATTCAACATAATATTTAATTTCGTCATTGTAAAAATCCGTAGCCTTCACTATGAAGGATTTATCTTGATGTAGTAGAGCATCAAGTTTTTTTGGTTCATTTTCAAAAAATGAAAAAATATCTCCCCTTTTTAATTTTTTTTGAGCTGGGTATTTATTTGCTTTATTAAAAATTTGACCTAATACTCCCAATATTTTATTTCTTTCAAACCTTAAAACAATGTATATTTGATGTTTTATTTGCAATTATCAGACATTAAAATATCTTTAGAAAAATTTACTTCCTCATCCTCAATTAGAGGACAAGGGTCATTGGTTTCAGAACGAGGCAATGAGGTTTGGGGAGATGTAGGTGAATCTTCTACTTATTGTACTTATTTTTGAGGATATTTAAGCACATTTATTGCTTTAAATAAACTGATAATTTTACCTTGTAAAAGGTAATTCTCATCAAGTGGAGGATTATCTAAGATTGAAGTTGAAATTCCTTGCATACTTCAAAAATTTCCAAAATAAAAATTTAAAAAATCTAAAAATATTTGGCTTGGTGCTCTCCGCATTATGGATGGAAAAAATATTTTTACTGGATATTTTTTTGACCTCTCATTAGTTTTTGCCATGGTGGAGGAGGGGGCGACATCATCTGTTATATTATTTGGGTAAATTGTAGTGAAAAATATCACAATAAAATTTTGTGAACAATGATACAATAAAATTTAATTTAAATATATTAAACTTATCAGATTAAGATGAGATATAGGAGTTAACTACTTCCCAGGTCTGATAGAGGATTTTATGAATGATCTAGGAAACTGTGTCTGCAAAATGTCAGATTATTTCTCCCATGGACCATGCGAAACGTCAGATCATGGAAAGATTAGGCTTGATGGTTAATGGTCCTGGTCCTAATGTCTCTTGCAGACGGATGGGTCAGAATAATCGGGTGCGAAGGGCTGGCAAATGGAATCCGCCTCCTTCGGGAGTGCTGAAAATTAATACGGATGGATCTTCCCGGGGTAATCCGGGTAATGCTGGTATTGGTGGTGTGGGGCGAGATAGTAGTGGTACTATCCAATTTTTTTTCTCTTGCTTTAATGGACATCATTCTAATAACTTCATGGAAGCACTCGCAATTTTATATGCTTTGGAGCAAGGGTATGCTTTGGGTTGGCATCGGATTGTTTGTGAATTTGATTCTCAGATTGTTATAAATTTGTTAAATTCTGGAGATAGTCTTCATGGTTTTTGGTGGTTGAGTTGGGTTGCTCGGCAAATTCTTAATATCTCTGCTCACTTGGACTTCATTTCTTTTGTGCATATTCCTCGGGAGTGGAATAGGGTAGCGGATTTGTTAGCTAAATGGGCTTCTAAGTTTCAAGATGGTTGGGATGTTCAAAATTGGTCTCAACTTTCTTCTGATTGCTCTCAATCTCTCTCTTCTTTATTGAGAGCTGATATGTTTGAATAGCTTCTGCTTTTTCTTTGTATCATGAATGTTTTGCTGAGTTAATAAATTTTTACCCTCTTTTACAAAAAAAAAGAAAGATGAGATATCTTGGCAAAATACACCATGTAATGGCATATTTGTGTAGCATAGCTTTGAAAAAATATAAAAAAATCAATAAAAATGATTATTTATAACTTTAACTAAATGAATACATGAATCAAAACTTGAAATAGAAAGCTTATGTGTAGTGGACGTGGTGTCACTAACTTTAACATTAATTTGCACATGACGTGCAAGTAGAGGTTGATGAGAAATAGGAAAAGTAGAAGACCTTAAACATTTTTTAGATCTTCTTTGTAATGGTGTTGATTCCAAGTGTGTTTTTAAATCTCTAGTTTCTTTTGGCTTATGACCTCTTAAAGTAGCATCCCATTTTGAAGATGAAGAGGATGCCCTTTTATATATTTATGTATAAATTAAAAAAAATTAAAAAAAAAAAAATACTTGAATATAAAAATTATTACTTTGTTAGAAAATACAAATTTACCTACACTTGTTCCACTATCATGCCAACATTGGCTAGGTTTGGGTGTAGCGAGGTCAGTACTATAGTATTTTGCACATTATAATAAGATTCATAAAAAATAAAAGAATATAATTGCATGTGGAGAGTGTTGTAGAAGTGTTTGTTTTGATGTTGTGTAGATCCATTCCGATCCATTGTGAAACATAGGTTCACTAGTCAAATTTTTGGTAGTCAAGATAGCAAACCAAATATGCCAATGCCTAGAATGGATTGTTTTTTAGTCTTCCTTGCAGAATGAGTCTTGCTTGGAAGAATTCGATATATGATCAAAGAAACTTATTTGGAACACTTTCTAAAGTCAAGACCCTTTTAGACTTAATAGCAAATACTATAAAAGAAAGAAAAATTAATAGTTGAGAAATCCAAAATTTCAACTTTAAATAAGATTAAAAATAGGGAGATTTATACCTAACAAAATTTTGAAAAGACATTGGAGTTGGTCTCCAAGTATACTTTGTCATAGTCACTTAAAATAAAATTTGTAGTGACGGGATCACTATTTGTGTATGGCAAACCTAACAATCTCTCGATGTCTAAGGGTTGGATAGAAAATTTAATATTCTTGTTTTTAATTTTTAGATTGATAGTCATTGAATCATTATTGTAGGTACCAATGATCTTAAGCAATAGTTTATTGTTTGTTTTGTATTGTAACATTGAAAAAAAATCCTAAATACCAAAGTCGTTGATCCATGATATGTCATAACCTGTGGCTAATATTTTGAAAATAAGGGGTACACAAGCATTTTGAAAGAAATTTTGGAAGGAACAGGGGTAGAAGAGGTCATCATTGATGTATTTAACAAAAAATCCCTAGGGTAAGGTACAAGGGATCAGGGCGTAGGATGGAAGGTAAAAATTTTGAGGGTGTATGATGGTTTCCGCTTAGCTTTGATGTGCTACGTGTGAGAAAAATACTAAAAAATGAGTGAGGTATGATGGATCAGGGCATAGGGTATGAAGGTAAATTTTTTGAGGGTATACGATAGTTTTTGCTTAGCTCTAATGTGTTGTGCATGAGAAAAAGGTTTAAAAATGTTTGTTGATGTCTTTTTTATAGGTTTTTTCATGCCAAGATTAAATGGTGGGGTGACACATGGTATTGGATCATTTAAAAAGTGACATCGAATCATTTGACATGTGGATTCTTGCAACCTATCATTAGCCAAACCCTTAATGGAACCTTTGCTACAACTGATCATCAATGGAAACCTCTACTGTAATCGATTATCAAATGGAACTTTTGCTACAACTAATCATCAATGGAACCTATGCTACAACCAATTATCAAATAAAACCTCTACTATAACCAATCATCAAATGAAACATTTATTGCAACCAATCATCAATATAACCTTTGCTGTAATCGATTGTCAATGGAACCTTTGCTACAAGTGATCGTCAATAGAACCCTCTGGTGCAACTGATCATTAGTAGAACCTCTACTACAATTGACCATCAATGGAACCCTCTATTGCAATTGATCATCAATGGAACCTTTGTTGTAACTGATTACTAGTGGAACATTTGTTGTAATCGATTGTCAATGGAACCCTCTATTATAACTGATCATAAATGGAACGCTCTTCTATAACTGATCATCAATGGAAACCTATGCTACGATCTATCATCAGTGGAACTCTTTGCTACAACTGATCATCAATAGAACCCTCTACTATAACTAATTACCATCATGCTATCTTCAATGGAACCTCTGTTGTAAATGATTATCGATGTGCTACCATCAAGCATAATCATCTATAACAAATCTATCAAATATTGTATGGCATCGATTGTCAACCCTATAAAATTTGCCATAGTTTTATAATTTTAGGTGAAAAATAAATGCAATTCTCCATGTCTCCTACATGAGTTTGGACACAATTCACCCTGATTTTGAAACTAATTCATCCAAAAATTTTAAATAGATTTTGGGTCTAACCCCTTATGCATAACCCTAGGTTGAGATAAATTTAATTGATTATGGGTGTTACTACCATCTAATATTATAAAAATTCTCTTGATTTTATTTTGGAATTTTTTTGACGGAGTAGCATTAAGCATATCTTCAAAGGCACTAAATATATTTTGCATGGTGGATAAGATCCTATCAAAGAAAGAAGTTTTATGTGGATTTTTTTATTTGATCCTATTAATATTTCTTCATAAAATAGATAGGATGGTCTTATTATTGTCCATTGGTATTAGAAATTATTGCATTTTTCAATGAATTTATACAGGTTTTTATGAGGGGTCCCTGTCCTCTTATATTGAGTGGGGTTTAAACCTTGGACCTCTCAATGAGAGTCCAAATACCTTACCACTATAGTAAGCTTATAGCTTAAAAAAAATTAACATAATTTTTTATTAGGGGTCCTAGTCCCCTTGTACTGAGTGGGGTTTGAACCTTGAACCTCCCCAAAGAAAGGCAAAAGCCCTTATCACTACATTAAGCGTACAACTTGAAATGATTGCATTTCATAATAAGTGAATATTGTTGATATCTCTAATATAAATTCTATTATTTTTCCTAGGTTTTGGACTTGAACAACCATATTATTATTCTTCTATACTTACGAATATCTTAGCATGTGCCATATATTATTGTAAGTTTACAAGGTTATATTTTTATAAGGACATTTATATAAATAGGTAATAGATATTTAGTGAACATCTCTTAAAGATAACTATAATCAATGTTAATATTTTGTATGGTAATTGGGGCCTTCCCATTTTTAATGAATGTATATACACTTCCATTTATCCATAATAAAGTAATAATGGAGTCATTTACTATTATTCTAGATCCAAATTCAAGTACAAGCATATTCATAAGTAATTCAAAACTCTTGGTAGAACCTTTAGGTAAATTTATATACCATCCCAGTAGAGTCCTTTACATGATATACTATCAATTTCATGGTAGGATCATATAGACAATATATATAGGTGTTTATGAACATAGTAAAAAAGGTATATATTCTTTTTGATTTGTGAAGATAGAGGTAGTGTATAGCTAACAATGTGAGGCACTAAAGGGTTATTGAGCCATTTATTTAGTTGAAGGTTTTATAGTTGGGTAATATTAGAAACCTATACTATTTTAATTTATGGTGGAGGTATGATCACTAGGGTTTCCTTAAGGTATACTTGTTGAGTGGTTTAATTTTTTTTTAAACATTAGATATGCTAGAATAAATTATCCATCATTTTTATAGCTTGTGCATTTGTTTGAGCCATTTTCAACATTGAATTTAGATCATCATGCATTGATTTGTATTGTTTGTTGAGTAACCTTAGGTCGAGATATATTTTGTTGAGTATGGATGTGATGCCATGTAATATTAGGTAATATTTCTATTTTGTTTTGGAAATTTTCTAAATAAGGGATTAACATTATATATATCTTCAAAGACACTAGTCATGTTTTACTTGCCAGGTAAAACCCCACAAAATAAAAAGGTTTCACATGGATTTTTTTGTATTTATTTCTCTCTATATTTATTCATAATATAGATAGGGTGGTATTATTGTTATCTTTTGGCTTTAACAATATCTACATTTTATAATAAGTGGATATTGTTGATACGATCTCTAGTAGCACTTACTATTATTTTTCCTATGTTTTGGTTTTAAAAAACCTTCTCCTTCTTCTATCATTCCAAATATCATAAGGGTACAATATTATATAATGAGCTATGACAATTTATAATAAGAGGTAAAACAAATTTAGTGAAATTTTCCTTAAAGACTACTATCATCAATGTTAATGTTTAACCTAGTAACTAAGGCCTTTCCATTTTATAAGTAAACTCTACATTTTTATTTAGTACTTATTTATCCATAGTAAATAGGTTAATGACATAACTTATCCTTATTTTATATTAAAATTCATGTGTAATTATGTTTGCAGGTTTTTTAAAACTCTTGGAAAAACCTTCAGGTAAGTTTGCATATCACTCCAATATGGTCCTTTATATTATATTGCTATCAATTCTATGGTTATTAGGATTAAAGTATAACTAATATCTATAGATGTTGAATAATGCATTAGGAAATATGTTACTTTTTATCCATCATAAAAAGTTGCGATTTTAGAGGTAATGTATATCTAGAAACATAAGGTTTAATGGACCAACATAATGTTGGATAAATTCTCATTAAAAAAAATTGATGTATATGTACAATGAAGATGATGGTGGTTGGTAATGATAGTTATTTAGGTAGAACTCATGAATACCCTAACTAGCTATATTACATGATCTAATAAATACATAATATTCCACATCTTATTACATTATATTTCAAACAAGGGAAGTAATACTAGCAACTATATTGGGACAAATATAACATGTATCTGATAAATTCAGACAAAAAGATAGTTCACCAAAAAAAATATATCATGAACTAGGATATATAGTCCATGAATTACATCAATCGTGAGTAGGGGTAAACTCAACTACTCATCTCAACAACACTAACCCTACTTAACTCTTAATAAAGGATAGGGACAAACACAATTGAAGAACACAAGCTTATACTGAGAGGGGGGTGAACAATATAAGAAAAAACTTCTACTTTTCTTTCCAAAGCAATAACTTCATATATTATCAATCGTAATAATGAAACAATGCACAAATCATCACACACATAAGAGACACAGATTTAATGTGGCTCACCCAATATGGGCTACATCCATAAAGAAATATTGCTTATAAATTTCTTTAATAAATTTCATGGGCACCAAACCATAGGAGACACCAATCTCGTATTACAATTTTCATGGACACCAATCCACAGGAGACATCTATACCCTCTCACAAGTTCATGGGCACCTACCCATAAAAGACACCTACACCATCTCAAGTTCATGAACACAAATCTATAGGAGATACCAATTATTTCTATTGATTCGTGGACATTAATCCATAGGAGACACCAATCCCCTATGCTCTGGTTCATAGACATCAATCTACAAGAGAAACTAATCCCCTCAGCTCTAGTTCATGGAAACCAATCCACATGATACACCAATCCCATATACTCTAGTTCATGGACACCAATCCACTTGAGACACCAATCTCCTCTAATATGTTTCATGGAAATTGATTCATAGGAGATATTAATCCCCTCTTCTCACAAATCTGGCCCAAACTCTACCTAACTATTCTCTCAAATTTGCTCCAAAATCCTGCTCAAACCTGCTCTAAACCTGCTCATAAATCTTGGTCAAATTTACTCTCAAATATGATCATAAATCCTGGTCAAATTTACTCTCAAATATGCTTATAAAACTTGCTCAATTTTGCTCCAAAACTTGCTCATAAAACCATCTCACAAAACTTGCTCAAACCTGCTCCAAAAATTGCTCATTAAACCTTCTCAAGCCTGCTCCAAAACCTATTCACATATCCCGCTCTAACCTGATCCAAATATTGTATACAAACAATCCTCTTCTATTTACAAATACTGCATACAAAACAATGCTCATCTATTCCTAAATCTTACATAATGATGTCATCAAGTTATTCACCTATTATTCAATGTGCTTTCCTCAACTAAAGCAAATCAAACATATTATACCCAAAATTCTATTATCTTCATGAACATATAGATAATGATATGCACTAAAACTTACCCAATATGTTCTTCACATTCATTAAGTCTGTAACTTCCACATGTCTCACATTTATTACATGAAAAGGTAGCTCTAGTCTAGCACTTGATAACTGACCTTGTAATTGCTTATTTATACCTTTTCTTCACTTTTGTAGATAGCTAAAAATGTCCTTATTTTCAATTGAATCCTTTCACACTATCCTTGCACTATGTGACACTTTGTATTGCTTTAAAACAACCCTTCTATTTGTGTGAGACTATACTATTTTTATTATTTCCGTATTCACTTCAAAATCAATCACAATGTACAAATTTGTCCTTCTCATCTACTTCCAAAATCAATCATCAACAATGCAAAAATTTACTCTCAAATCTGATCTATAACCATTTCACATTTACTTCCAATTTCAAGCAAAAAAAATTCACATTCAATAATTCCTTTTGTCTTACACATCCACTAATATTTCATTATTTTCTCAAATGCAAATTGTTTGCCTATACTTATAGGATCAACACTTAACCTTATACCTCCAACCTTATAACATCAAAAAATAATTTTATAATTTCAACCTTATAAAATCAAAAATGATTTTATGACTCCAACCTTATAACATCAAAAATAATCTTATAACTTCAACCTTATAAAATAAAAAATGATTTTATGACTCCAACCTTATAAAATATAAAATTTGATTTTATTATTACTCCAATACAAAATAGAAAAAAATTACAATGAGCTCTTAATACTTATCTCATGACTTGTTGTCCTGCATCTTCTTTATCATGAACAATGATGGATTTTGCTTGTGACACTTCAATGCTTTTGTTTCAAATAGCCTTCTATCACTCTTCATTTTACTTCACATGGCATATTTACAAATTACCTCTTATGTCTTGCTGTTTTGATGATTTCTCTAACATAAATACTGATGTGTTTCACTTTGATACTCCACTGCTCTAATATGAATGCCATTTCATCTATTTTTTTGCTGACTTCACTGATTTACCTCTTACGTATTGCTATTCTGATGCTTTCCCTAGAATAAACACTGACTTCTTTCACTGTGACTTTATGTCACAAATAACTGCTTATATTTTGGTGTAAATAAAATTTCTTAGGGTTACACTTGTTAACAACTTCTTTCTTCATTCGTGTGGACCTTCAAAACCTTTTGCTTACCTTGTTCTTTCATCTATGAATTATGTCAATCGTAATTTCCTACAAAAGGCCCATGCAATAGTTTGTTCTTCCCTTGGATATCAAAAACATACACTATCTTACAAATCATATAATTAAAGCAATGCAAATTCTAAATATGAAATAGTAAACCTTCCCTTGATTTGTCTTTAGTGCTTTCTCAAGCTATTAATTATTGAAGACGTATGCTGGAAAGCTTTTCTCCATGAATTTCTGAAATCTACATTTTGTTAAAACATCAAAACACCCTTATGTGTTGTAATGGAAGGAATTTCAATCTACTTATTTTGTGTATGCCATAATTTTCTCTTTCTTTTTGCTCTTGAATGTACTTGTAAGATAGTCCTTCAAATACAGTCATAGTCTCTCTCTCATCGAGTGCAAAATTAAAGGCTCTCACTCTTCGAACACAAGATGAAAGGATCTCACTCTTCGAATAGGCTCTCACTCTCCACTCTTCGAATGCAAACTTGAAAGGCTCTCACTCTCAACTCTCCAAGTGCAAAGATGAAAGGCTCTCACTCTCAGAATTTCGAATGTAAAATAGAATCTCTCTCTTCGTAGGCTCTTCTTCCTTTGAATGTAAGCTTAGGCACACTAATATCACTTCAACCATAATTTTTGGATCATATATATATGAAGAATAAATTTTGAATTTCAAACATAAGGGTCGACCCTTACATATACTTTTAAATTTATATTTAAATCATTTGATTTAAATACATCACACTTTTAAAACATTTAAACCCTTTGATTTAAATACATCACACTTTTAAAATATTACTTTAATATTTAAATATTTAATTTAAATATTAAAGTATACATCACCACTTCATATTCACCATTATACATCATTACTTCATTTGCTCAAGCACCCTTTGAAACATACATCATTACTTCATTTTCTCAAGCACCCTTTGACAATACTGATAACTCACAATTTCATCCTTGAATGTATCTCTACCTTTGACATCAATGACAACTCAATATTTCTAACAATCTCCCCCTTTGTCATTGATGACAATTCTATAACAAAAAACTATCTTTTATCTCAACATGATCACTAACTACTCCCCCTGACAAGCTGCTCCCCCTCACTGAAATTCTTCCCCTTTGACATCAATGGAAAAAGGGCTCCTTGGGGCTAAAAATAAGACACTTAACACAACCCCCTCACCACCTCCTTTTCTTGAGGTGATCAATTTTTATATGGGAGTAAAGTTACTCCCAACTTACAATGCTCTTATTTTTCATTTTTATTTTTCCAAACTTTTGAGGTCATACCTTTTTGAACATTTTGACTATCCTTCTTCTTGCTTGACTTTGGGAGTTCAGGGAACATTGTTCTACACCATTTTTCTCTATGCCCAAAATTGTTGTAATTGTAAAAAATGATGTTGTAGTCCATGAAAGGTGCATATAAATTGAATTTATCTTGCAATTTATAACTTTATTACCAAAATTATTAAATGAGAAACAATAACATTGGAAAAATATTCATCTTGCCTTGGAGGATATGGTTGCATGGTTCTTTCTTTGCTTTTTCTGTGATGGTCCCTGTTCCTTGATGGTGCATTATTTTCTTCCTCATTGATGCTTCCACTTTTCAACATATCAACATAGATCTTGGAATCTTCTTCAATTACTTTCTTTGATTATTTTATTTATTTTGAGCTTGACTCCTCCTTTTGTTTCTATTGACCTTCCAAACCAAGTCCAGTCTTGATAAATGGAGATCTTTGTGCTTTGATAATATCATCCAATTTTTTTGAGATTTTCCTAAAATGATATATCTTATCATTAAATTTTTCAAGTCCCTTCCTTAGAGAGACAACTTCATGTTCTAGTCTTTCACATTCTAGCTCTTTTACCTTTAACTACTCAACCATACCTTCTCCAATTCTCTTTACCTCTTCAACCTTAATTTTTAAGTTAGTAAGATCTTGTAGAAGCATTGCCTTTGTTTTCTCATCCTCTTGTACTTGAGCCTTAAATTTTGAGTTCTTCTTATTAACCCTCTTCAACTCTTCAAGAGCAACAATAAGTTCCTTTTTTATGTCAATTGTGGCTTCCTCTTCATCTTATGAATATTTCTCTTCTTCTTGGTCTTCAACAACATGATCATCTTCTTTCTCTTCTATGGCCAAAAATATGATTTCTTATTTTTCACTATTGGAGAGGCTTTCATCACTGCTTTTGGAAGTACTGCTTGCTTCTTCAACATAAAAAATCTTCTTGTATATTTGAAATATCTTCTTCTCATTCTTCCTTTATTTTTCTTGTATTCCTATTCTTATTCACTCTACTACTTCTAGCTTGTGGATAATTAGATGCATTGTGACCAAATTTAACATAATTAAAATATTTCACAGACTACATACCTTTGTGTTGTATTGGACCCTTATTATTCCTTCTCACAAAATTAGCTTCTTCTCCACTGCTTGATTCTGCACTTGATTCTAATGTTTTATTCTTTGCCTTCTTTGAAGCTTTGAATGTTGCCTCTCATTTGGATTTTTGAAATTTTTATGTCCTCATCTCATAGGCTATGAAAATCCCATGTAGCTCATCCATACTCAAAGTTTTGAGATCCTTCATTTCTTCAATTTCTTAAACCTTTGCATCAAACCTCATGGGAAGTGACCTCAAGATTTTTTGAACAATATTAGTCTTTAATACTTTCTCTAGGTCCACGAATGGTGTTGATAACCTCATCAAGATGAGGTATATACCTAGAAATATATTCCTCATATTTCATCTTCAAGTCTTCAAAATTCCTCCTGTGGGTTTGAATTTTTGCCATTTTAACCTTGTTGTCTCCTTCATAAGTTCTTTGTAACTTGTCCCATATTTATTTTGCTGAAGTGCATTGCATGAATTTCAAAAAATCTGATTTACATAACCCACTTAATATTGCATTCATTGCCATGGAATTATTTTTATATGGTTTCTTATCATTTGCATCTATGGGAGGAGTAGTAGTTGGTGTGAATCCATTCTCAATGGATTTGCATATATCATATCCATGTGCCATCAAATAGTTTCTCATCCTCACACTCCACAAAGCATGGTTAGTCTCATCAAACAATGGAGCTCTATTTTATGAAAACCCTTCCTTATGAGCCATTTATGTTCCTATAAGATCTTTCTTCAAGCTATTAGTATTTCTCGAAGGAACCCACTCTGATATCAATTGAAGAACACAAGCTTATACTCAAAGGGGGGTGAACAATATAAGAAAAAACTTTTCCTTTTATTTCCAAAGCAATAACTTCAAATATTATCAATAGCAACAATGAAACAATGCATAAATCATCACCCACATAAGAGACACAAATTTAACGTGGTTCACTCATGGGCTACATCCATAGATAAATATTGCTTATAAATTTATTCAAAAAATTTCATGGGCACCAACCCAAAAGAGACACCAATCCCCTATTACAATGTTCATGGACACTAATCCATAGGATACACCTATCCCCTTTTACAAGTTTGTGGGAACCTACCCACATGAGACACATATATCCTCTCAATTTTATGGATACCAATCCATATGAGACACCAGTCCTCTCTACTAGTTTGTGGATAATAATCCATAGGAGACACCAATCTCATATGCTCTGGTTCATGGACACAAATCCATAAGAGACACCAATCCCCTCTACTCTAGTTCGTGGACACAAATCCATATAAGATACCAATCCCCTCTATTATTGTTCATGGAAACCAATCCATAGGAGATACAAATACCCTCTACTCATAAATATATCCCAAACTCTACTTAAGTCTTCCCTCAAATTTGCTCCAAAATCCTGCTCAAACCTGCTCCAAACCTACTCATAAATCCTACTCAAATATGATCATTAATCCTACTTAAATCTACTCTCAAATAATTTCATAAAACCTACTCTATTATTCTCCAAAACCTTCTCACAAAACGTGCTCACAATTTTTTCTCAAACCTACTCCAAAACCTACTCATGAAACCTGCTCAAACCTGCTCAAAAACCTATTTACATATCCGGATCTAACTTGATCCAAATATTGTATACAAATAATCCTCTTCTATTCCCAAATATTTATTACAAAATAATGCTCATATATTCCCAAATATTGCATAATAATGTCATCAAGTTCTTCACCTATTTTTCAATGTGCTTTCCTCAACTAAAGTAATTCAATTATATTCTACCCAAAATTATTTTATCTTCATGAACATATAGAGAATGATATGCACTAACAAATACCCAATATGTTCTTCACATTCATTAAGTCTGTCACTTCCACATGTCTCACATTTATTACATTAAAAGGTAGCTCTAGTCTAGCACTTGATAACTGACCTTGTAATTGTTGATTTGCACCTTTCTTTCCATTTTGTAGATAGCTGAAAATGTCCTTTTCAATTTAATCCTTTCACACTATCCTTGCACTATGTGAAACTTTGAATTGCTTATTTCAACATTCACTTCAAAATCAATCACAATGCACAAATTTGTCCTTCTCATCTACTCCCAAAATCAATCATGAACAATGCATAAATTTGCTCTCAAATCTAATCTATAACCCTTTCACATTTACTTCCAATTTCAAGCAAAAACAATGCACATCCAATAATTCCTTGTCTTATAAATCCACTAATATTTCATCATTTTCTCAAATGCAAATTGTTTGCCTATACTTATAGGATCAACACTTAACCTTATACCTCCAACCTTATAACATCAAAAATAATTTTATAATTTCAACCTTATAAAATAAAAAATGATTTTATGACTCCAACCTTATAACATCAAAAATAATCTTATAACTTCAACCTTATAAAATCAAAAATGATTTTATGACTCCAACCTTATAAAAAAAAAAAAATTTATGACTCCAACCTTATAAAATAAAAAAATTATTTTATATAGCACACCTTATTTCTCCAACATAGAATACAAATTTTTTATTATGAGCTCTTAATACTTATCTCATGACTTGTTGTCCTACGTCTTATTTATCATAAACAATGATGGATTTTGCTTGTGACACTTCAATGCTTTTGTTTTGAATGGCCTTTTGTCACTCTTCCTTTTGCTTCACATGACATCTTCACAGATTGCCTCTTACATCTTGTTGTTTCAGTACTTTCTCTAGCATAAAAATTGATGTCTTTTAGTGTGACACTCCATTGCTCTATTATGAAAGCCCTACCATTTTTTTTTGCTAACTTATATGATTTACCTCTTACGTCTTGCTATTCCAACACTTTCCCTAGCATAAACACTGACTTCTTTCACTGTGACTTTCTTTCATAAATCACAACTTGTCTCTTGGTGTAAATCAAAATTCTTAGGGTTACACTTGTAACAACTTCTTTCTTCATTCATTTGTGCCTTCAAAACCTTTCGCTTGCCTTGTTCTTTCAATTATACATTATGTGAACCCTTGTTCCCTATCAAAGGTCCATGCAATAATTTTTTCTTTCCTTGGATATCAACAACATACACTATCTTTTCTTTGCTTCATGAATATCACACAAATCACTTTTCAATTCTAACCACATAGATTGTTAGGATCCTGCTATAAAATATACTAAACAACACACTCTCAACTCAAATAAACACACTCTCACACATTTTCTTGGAAATAAACTCACAGAAACATTATAACAGTATTCAGAATTAATTGCATATGATAACAAAAACTACTTAAAAGGAACAATCTCACAATAGATAGAATTGCAGGCCTCTTCGAGGGGGAAACCTCCTTCAATACTTCATTAATTTGCAAAAATATGATTACATTGGTGCATTTTTGGGTATTTAAAGAGTTTCCTTCCAAGGTTGGCTTACATGCAAAATGCCACTTGGATTACATGCATAATGCCACCCGAATTACATACATAGTACCACTTTGAATTACATGCACAATGCCACTCGAATTACATGCATAATGCCACATGAATTACATGCACAATGCCACCTTACCTAACCTATCTACCATGTGTTACATAGAAATGGGTTCCATTTTTCATAGGCACTACCTAAGCTAAAACTTAGAACATTACAAAATATTAATCATGGGTACTACCCACGTTCACTAGGAATTATTACATCAAGAAAGTTATTACATTAAAGTTTAGGATGAGATCCTAACATGCCCTTCTCCTTGAAGAAGCTTTGTACTCAAAGCTGAAAATGAGGAAACTTTTGCTGGAGTTGATGGAGAGACTCCCATGTAGCATCCTCAGGTTGAAGCCCATGCCACTGAACAAGGACCTCTGTAATGGTATGGTTGTGTAGAGTGCAAGTTCAACGATATAGCAACTGCTCAGGTGCGAGTAATATGGAGAATTCTTCATCCAATTTGGGAAGTGTTGATTGAACCTGTACCTTTGTGCCCACAACTTTCTTGAGAAGGGAAACATGAAAAACAAGGTGGAGCTTGGAAGTGGGGGGAAGAGCCAATTTGTAAGTGTTGGCAATTTTGGGTACCTTGGGTGCATTGCCTTTGCTCAAGTGTATAAGTTGTCATTGATGTCAAGAAGCTTTTGAAGGAATTTGATTTGATGTAAAATAATTTGTTTTGATGAAGGTTATGGCTTGACAGGTTCGAAAGAAAGCAAGTTAGAAAAGTGTCGCGATATCGCGACATGTCGCATTTTCACGACTTAAGTAGGAGAGAGAAAGCAAGTTAGAAAAGTGTCACGATATCGCAACATGTTGTGGTTTCACTACTCAAAGAGGAGAGAGAATGTTCGAGTCAGAAATGTCACGATTTCGCAACATATTGCAAGGAAGGTTGAACAGACGAAAAAGTGTCACGATTTTGTGATATGTTGCAGGAGAGAGAGTCCCAAAGAAAAAATGTCACGATTTTGTGACATAATGCAGGAGAGAGATTTCGAGAGAAAAAATGTCATGATATCACGACATGTCGGGTTTTCGCAACCCAAAGAAAATAAAAGCGCTAAGGAGAAAAAGTGTCACGATATCTGCTATTGAGGAAGCTAAAGATTTGGATAAGTTGAAAAATGATGAGCTCCATAGTATACTTGCAGCGTTTGAGTTGAGAACTCAAGTGAAAGTTGATGTCAAGAAAAAGGCAGCTTTCAAGGCTACCAAGAATTCCAAAGGTAAACAGCTTCAATAGAGCGATGAGTCTTCTAGTGATGAAGAGGCATATTACAACAAGAAAGGCAAGTTCTCTAGAAAGCACAAAAGCATGAAAAATATAAGATGTTTCAATTGTGGAAAGTTTTGTCATTATGCTACTGACTGTACTGTTCTCAAGAATGAAAGTGATGAAGATAAATAGGATTCTAAGAGCAAGAATTCTGAAAAGCACAAGCATCACGGGAAGAACAAAGATGAGCACAACAATCAAGGAAAGAAGTATTCTCACAAGCACAAGAAGAGTTTTTAACTAGACAAAGCAAGTAAGTGTTCTAGTAGTGATAGTGAAAGTTCGTCAAGTGATAATGAAAATGAGATGTTGTTCATATCAGTAAAAGAGGAAGAACCGAAACATAGATTCATTATCATGAAATGTCTCGGATGTGGAAATTTTGGTCACCTTGAGGATGATTGTACAAATAATGATTTGGTTTCTAGTATGTATGAGGATGCTTCAAAAAACTATAAGGAAGATGCTTGTATGGTTTTTGAAAAAGGTAGCACCTCTAGTGATAAGAAATATAGAAAAGGCTTTGATGATTCAGAAAGCAAACTAATAAAGGATCTTGAAAGTGAACTTATTAATGCTCTTAGTGCTTTGAAAAAGGAATGAAAGAAGAATGATAGACTCAAGGATAAGTTAGATGAATGTTGTATGGAGAGAGATGATATTATAGAAAATCTTGATTTCTCTATAGCTAAGACACAAGAACTCAAGGATGAGTTAGAGTCTAATGTTCTTGAGTATAGTGAGTTAGAACATAAAATGGATTCTTTGAAAGAGGAAATTAAAGAGTACAAGGATAAGCTTTACAGGTTTCAAGATAGCTCCAAAAAGGTTAAGTCACTCATCAAAGGTCAAAGAAAGACAACAGATAAAACAGGCCTTGGTTTTGTTAAGCCATGCAAAGAACAAGTTGGAGAGTCTAGTAAGAAACTCCAAAAGGAAGAGAGTTCTAATGAGGAAAGTATTTCAGATCATGAGTCCTTGAATGATAGATGCACAGAAATAGAAAATAGAATTCAGAATGAGAAGAAGTTGTTTTTAGGACCCAAGAGGTCGAATAAAGGAAAATTTCATGGTAGATGTTTTGCGTGTCACAATTTTGGTCACATGGCTTCGCATTGCATGGCTCAAGTGAAGGAGGTAAATGACAGGTTTAGAAGTACTAGTTACTTTCAAGGGTATTTCTACTCTTGTCAACAGTTCGGGCACAAGGCAGTCTATTGCGAGGTAAATAACAGGAATAGGTTTGATCAAAACAGGTTTGGTCAGAATAGGTTTGGGCAGAATTGGTGGATTCAAAGAACAAGTATGCCTATAAGAAATAACGTTGTTACTTGTTATAAGTGCAACAATGGAGGTCACACAGCTAGACAGTGTAGATCTGAACTTCCAAGGTACAGGAATAGGAATAATGGTATGAACAGGTCCAAGGATCAAGGCATGGATAAGAACATGAATGATAATAGGAACAGGAATAGTGACAGGAACAAGAACAGGAATATGGACAAAGAGTTCAAGAGAAGGCCCAACAAGGAAGTGATAGACACTGATGATGATCAGTGCCTAATGGGAGTTTTACTCCCACCCCAGAATTAATCACCTCATCAGGAGGTGGGGGAGGGACTAAGCCAAGAGGCTCCTTCTTAGTCCCAAGCCCCAAAGGTAGCCCTTTGCCATTGATGAAAAAGGGTGAGAGATATGAGTAAGGGGGAGAGCTTCAAAGTGAGGAGGAAAGCTTCAAGTCAGGGGGAGCAAAACTTCAAAGAAATATTCTCAGTTGTTAAGCATAGTTGGTTTCAGTTTTGGCTCTTGAGAAGCGTTTTTAGTAAAGGTTTGCCATCAATGACAAAGGGGGAGATTGTTGGCAATTTTGGGTACCTTGGGTGCATTGCCTTTGATCAAGTGTATAAGTTGTCATTGATGTCAAGAAGCTTTTAAAGGAGTTTGATTTGATGTAAAATAATTTGTTTTGATGAAGGTTACGACTTGACAGGTTTGAAAGAAAGCAAGTTAGAAAAGTGTCATGATATCGCGACATGTCGCATTTTTGTGACTTAAGCAGGAGAGAGAAAGCAAGTTAGAAAAGTGTCACGATATTGCGACATGTTGCAGTTTCGTGACTCAAAGAGGAGAGAGAATTTTCAAGTCAAAAATGTCATGATTTCGTGACATATTGCAAGGAAGGTTGAACGGACGAAAAAGTGTCGCAATTTTGCGACATGTTGCAAGAGAGAGATTTTGAAAGAAAAAATGTCGCGATTTCATGACATAATGCAGGAGAGAGAGTCTGGGAGAAAAAATGTCACGATATCGTGACATGTCGGGTTTTCACGACCCAAAGAAAAGAAAAGCACTAAGGAGAAAAAGTGTCACAATTTTGCGACAAGTCAGAAGACAAAGTGGAAGCAAGATAAAGTGTTGCGATTTTGCGACATGCTGCAGATGAAAATGTTCCAAGTAAGAACTGTCATGATTTCATGACATACAACAAAGGGAAGAGTCTAAAATGAGAATCTTCACGATTTTGCGACAGATTGCAGAGAAGTCGTACGGAAGCTGAAAGCGTCGCGATTTCATGACAGGCTATAAAGAAAACATATGAAAGCTAGAAGTGTCATGATTTCATGACAAATTCAAGGAGGAAGAGCTCAAAGGCAAAAGTGTCATGATTTCGTGACATGTTCTCTTTTTGCTAGTGCAAGCAAACAAGAGTGCAAGGAAGAGAAAGTGTTGCGATTTCGCAACAGATTGAGATGGCAGCATTCGATTGGAGAAAGTGTCACGATTTCATGACAGAAACAAAATGCAGGTATTCTATAGGAGAACTGTCACGATTTCACGACAAAAGCAGAGAGGAAGGCTATGAAGACAGAAGTGTCACGATTTCATGACAAAAGCAGAAAGGAGGTTGACAAAGGGAGAAATGTCATGATATCACGACAAAAGCAAAGTTGATGCTGACTAAGTCAGAAGTGTCGCGATATCGTGACAAAATATTAGTTGAAGTCGACAAAGGCTGAAGTGTTGCGATATCGTGACAAAAGCCAAAAGAAAGTATACGGTTGCAAAGGTGTCGCAATATCGCGACATGTTGTAGTTTTGGGAGAAAAGCTACAGAAGAGTTCTAGAGGCAGTAAAGTCGACAAAGTTAAATTTTAGTCGACGAAAATTAGGGCTTGTAGCCGACGTAGATTAGGGTTTGTTTTTGGTATAATAGCTAACTAAGATTAAAGTTTTCATCTTGAAAATTCTGATATAAAAGGAGGGTTGTTTGGGCGATTGGATGTGTGGTTGATGTGCGACGTTCGGAGATAGTGCATAGTGCAAAAAGTTTGATCACTGTGAGTAGAGTGCGAATTCGATTGTAGTGTGCAGAGTGCATTTCGTCAAATCATTCTGAGTGTGAAATATTGAAAAGGAAGAAGAGTGTGCACAGACAATGCAAGGGTTGAAGTTCGACCAAGTGCGGGTGTGTTTGCGCAGAGAGAGCAGAGGGCATAGAAAGCAGACAAGCAAAGACGAATGAGGACATTTATGCTAGACCGAAGGACTGTGTTTAGTGCAAATTCGAGGACTAGCTTTGGAGGTGATAGAGTTAAGGACAAAGGTCTCCAGCCAGAGCAGGGACGACAGGTGTCTTATGTGGATAGTGTTCCATTTGCTAAGGGCAGTGGAGGCAGAGGTATTCTAGAGGATCACTAGCCAGAGCAGAGCTAGGGGATTGGTGTCTCCTGTGGGTTGGTGCCCATGAACTCGAGATTAGGGGATTGGTGTCTCCTTTGGGTTGGTGCCCATAAAAATTGTAATTGGGAAAGGTATTACCAGAATTTGGATTGATAAAATTTAGTGAAATATTTTATCCGTGGATGTAGCTCACATTGAGTAAATCACGTAAATTGGTGTCTCATGTGTGTGTGATGATTTGTACATTACTTTTGTTTCTGCTATTGATATTGCCATTGATATATTTGTTAGCGTACTGTTATACTGTTATTGTTTGCTAACATATTATTTGTCCTACTCTTGCATTTGTTATCTCGTTATAACAAAGTGCTTATTGTAGCTGGTTCATTCCGGCGGTTCTCCATTGTAATCTTATTTAATGCAGAGTTGAATAATAATCATTGTTCCGAATTCTTACATGGCATCAGAGCCACTCGGAAATTCTGGGCGAGAAGATTGCAGGGAGCGGTGAAAGGTGGCTGTGTTGCGACGGGATTATTTTTTTTCTTCACGCCATTGCGTGATTTAAAAAAAAAAAAAAAAAACACCCGCGGACGCGTAGGTCGCTGGAAGCTCCTTGGCGGTCCGTGGCCGCAGAAGCGCAGGAAGGGGACGTCCGCGCAGGAGGCGCGGCAATCGCTCCCCCCCGTCCGAAGAGGACGCTACAGGCCCGCGCGACAGCAACTGTCGCATTACGCGACAGTGCGCGCAGGGCCGTGCGACAGCGCGCACTCCCGCGACGGGCCGCGGTCGCGCCAGGCGACAGGCCGACGTGAGAGGAGGGACCCCCCTCGCGCGGGATTTTTAAATCCCCGCCCGCGCGGGAATTGGAGGTGGTATAAACCCCCCCCCCCTCACGCCATTTGCGCGTAGCGGTCGCGACAGGAGGGGAGACCCCCCCCGGGCGCGGGATTTTTTAAATCCCGCGACGGGCCGCGGTCGCGCCAGGCGACAGGCCGGCGCGAGAGGAGGGACCCCCCCGCGCGGGATTTTTAAATCCCCGCCCGCGCGGGAATGGAGGGGGTATAAACCCCCCCGCCATTTGCGCGTAGCGGCGCGGCCCCCCCCCCAAAACCCTCCCGAGAAAAAAAAAAAAAACGGCCCCCCACCCGGCGCACGGCGCGAATCGCGCAGCCGGGAAAGAAAAAAAAAAAAAAAAAAAAGTTGGTGCGTGGAAGATTTTTTTTGCGGCCGCGAGAGAGGAGCGGTGTTTACGCCTCGGCGAGAGAGGAGCGCCGGCGGCTGCAGAGGCCGAGGAGGAGGAGGATTCGGGTTGATAAGGGAGGAGGTCTACGATCTTTTCGGATCAGCCCGCCGGCTCACGTGGTCGTGAGCCGTGCGGTAAGGCTCGAGGAGCCTACGGGTCGGGGGTTCGAATCCCGCCGACTCCCCCAAGGTATAATTTTTTTTGTCAAAGTCATTTTTTTATTATTATTATTTTTAATTAAAATTTTTAATTTTAATTTTTTTTAATATAGTTTTTAAACTTTAATAAATTAAAATTTAATTTTTAATTTATTTTTTCTAAAGTTTTAAAACTATATAAATTAAAATTATTTATTTTAATTTTAAAATTGATAATAATTATAAAAATGCTTTGTTAAAGAAAGCCTTTTAAGGGGGGATATTTTTTCAAAAAAATCAAAGGGGGATTGAGAGTAATTTTTATGAAAAATAGCAATTTGGCATTGTAAAAGGTGCATTTTCGGCTGTGACCGACACCTTGTGGGTTATTCTTGTGGGCATTTTTTTTTGTTGTATGTTGCATATTTCATTTTTGCACTATAACATTAAAAATTAAAATCAAAACACTCCCTAAGTCCCCGGAATATAAAACCCATCCGTGCAATTTATTTGCCTTCTGCGGCGTTCGGTATTTGCGATACCTGCGCGGCACTTACGGGTAAAGCTGTCGTGATTTGGCTCTTCGTATCCGCCGCCTAATATAGCTGCTATAACGACGTCTGAGCTTGTTCTCTATAAATCGTCGGGGAGGAATAAGTACGCCATTTTTGCATTTTTTACTCCATCCACTACCCTTTATCGCACTTGTGTTTAGGCGTAAATTCTGACGAAGTATTCTTCATAGTGTTTAGGGGAAGTTACGCCCCACGCATGAGAAGAATCTTCTATGGTAGGTGCCATCAACAAGGCGATTCCCTTTCGGTACCGCTTATGTTCCACGTATCGTATGATCTCTAAAATTCACCTATAGTCTCCCTCACGTAAGGGCGGGTGATTTTTGTTGATCTTTCTAAATACCTATAGTTTCCCTCACGTAAGGGCGGGTATTTTGTACGGTATATTGGCCTAGCAAAAGGTATATCGAAAGGGGGACCAATTTGGTGATATAAGGAACCTTCACTATGGCCGCTGTTGCAAAGTTGATGATTGATCCGCATCGGTTATTGAAAGGTCCAAATTATACACCATGGAAACATAAGATGAAGGCTATTCTCCAAATGGAAGATTTGTGGGATATTATTCTTTGGAGTAGCAACAAGGCCTTCACCAACGGCGGGATCCACGGGTCCTTCGGCGAGATCGGATTGCTTTTGACAAGAAAGACAGGTAGAGCAAAGGTGCTCATTTTGTTTCTTGTTTCGGATGAAGTGCAACCTCATATAGCTGATAAAGCAAGTGGTAAAGAGGCATGGGATGCCCTTAGAACCATCTATGAGGGGAAGAATGAATCCACCATTCTTCATCTTCAACAACAACTTCATAACTTGAGTTTGAGGCAGGGTGAAACAGTTGAACTCTTTACGTGCAGAGTGTACGAGTTGAAAGAGAAATTGAGTTCTCTAGGAGATACTTGTGGATGAAAAGCTTCTCATTTCACTTGTGATGAGAGCTTTACCTTCTTCATTTGATATGTTGATAACCTCCATCCAGGTGTCCCAACGACAAATTACCTACATCGAGTTGGTCAATCTGCTTCAACAACGGGAGGCACGCCAACTTCACAAGGATGATTCTTCCAATACGGCCCTATACACCAACGAGGCGGGGTTCTAGGAAGAAAGGTAATGGGCAAAAAGGAGGCAACTTTCGGAAAGGAGGAAATTCTCAACGGGATACGAAAGGAAAAGGCAAGCAACCTCAACGAGAAGAAGAGGTGGTGCAAGATCCGTGAGAAAGACAACCATGACACCAACGGTGTTGGCATAAGAACAAGCAAAAAGGCCAAAACAAACCACAAAATAAGAACAAGCAACCCCGAGGTGAATGTTCTTGTTGAAGAATCGACTCGGATTACGAATGGGCACACAAGGTGCTCATGACTACCACAGATTCCACTCAGAGGGATCCTATTTGGTATGTCGATTACGGAGCTAGTAAACATATGACTGGCGACAGATCGTGGTTTGAATCATTTGTGGCCAAGGAGGGCAAACCTGTCACCATTGCTGATGATAAAACCTACAGGGTTCAGGGAGAGGGTACAATTTCGGTCACTCTTCCTGATGGCAAGTGTCAGATTGACAAGGTCCTCTATGTTCCGGATTGGCCAACAATTTGTTGTCGGTGACACAAATCCTGGACAGAAATATGGTTGTCAACTTTCGTGTTGAGAATGGAAAGAAGTGTTGTACAATTACCGGGAAGGGTAAGCGGTTGCAACGACTTCATATAAGCATGGCTTATTTGCACTAGATGCTATCTCTACTCCACATGTTGCCATGGTTGTCTCTACCAAGGAGGCAACTTCCCTATGGCACAAGAGATATGGGCATCTTAGTTACGGCTACTTACTTGAGCTCGGCAAGTATGAGATGGTAAAGGGTCTTCCTTCCCTTTACGCCACATTGCCGGTGTGCTCGGTCGCTTGGCGGGAAAGCGGCATAGAGTACCATTTGAGAAGAGCTCTACAAGAGCAAGAAAACCTCCGGAGCTAATTCACACCGATCTATGCGGTCCTTTCACACCCAACGGTGTTGGAGGGAAGAGGTACTTTCGGTTATTCGTAGATGACTACTCACGAAAGATGTGGGTTTTCTTTCTCAAAGCTGAAATCTGAAGCTTTTGCATTCTTCCGGCGAGTTCAAGAAATCCGTTGAGAAGGAGTCAGGGGATTCTATCAAAACCCTCCGCTCGGATCGAGGGGGAGAGTTTACCTCTAATGAATTTTTTGCATTCCTAGATAAGCATGGGATCAAGAGACAGTTAACAAGCTGCCTATACTCCTCGACGAGAATGGAGTTCCTTGAGAGAAGGAACCGTTCTATCATGGAAATGGTTCGTTGTATGCTCACGGGTGCAACTCTTGGGCAACAATATTGGGCGAGAAGCTGTCACCAGCTGCGGTGTATCTTTTGAATAGGGCACCCACAAAGGCCCTAAAAGGAATGACTCCACGGGAAGCATGGAGTGGTCGAAAACCCTCCATATCTCATCTACGTATTTTCGAGTGTCAAGCTTTCATGCACATACCGAAAGAAAAAAGGAAGAAGCTAGATGAGAAAACAATGAGATGTATTTTTCTTGGATATTCTGAGCACTCTAAAGGATATCGGTTGATAGATCCTTTGACCAAGAAAATTCATATCAGCGAGAGATGTTGTCTTTGATGAAGCTTTCACATCACAGAGCACATCTACGAGTACACCAGGATATTGTGGAACCTAAGGAAGAGGAGATTCCTTCGTCAACACAGACGGGAGGTCCTTCTACATCTTCTTCACCACCACCGAAGGAGAATCCTAAATGGTGTACAAATACAATCGAGAGATGCAAATTTATCCACTCCTCCCAATTTGAATTTGGATAGACCTCGTACACGCGGTATGGCTCAAAAGGAAAGAGAAGCCGAGAAGCTGGTGAGGTTGATGATCTTTGTCAATCTTTTGAGGAACTTTATGTGACTCCAAGTAGAGAAGTTGAGGATATGGATATTGATGATGACAGGGCATTCATGTCTACCATAGATAGTCTTGAACCTGCATCAGTGCAAGATGCTCTTAGTGAGCCTCAGTGGAAGGCCGCTATGGATACGAGTATGAGTCTACGATGAAGAATAAAACTTGGAAGCTTGTTGATCCGCCGCATGGAAAGAAACCTATTGGCTGCAAATGGGTATACAAAGTCAAGTACAAGGCGAGATGGAACAATTGATAAGCATAAGGCCCGTCTTGTTGCAAAGGGCTATGCTCAAAAGGAAGGCATCGACTATGAGGAAACTTTTGCACCTACTTGCTCGGATGACCACAATTCGGGTTATGTGTGCTATGGCAGCACAATATGGGTGGAAAGTTCACCAAATGGATGTCAAAAGTGCCTTTCTTAATGGTGATCTCCAAGAAGAAGTCTATATGACTCGGCTGAAGGATTTGAAGTGGAAGGCCAACGGCGAGAAAGTTTGCAAATTGGTCAAATCCTTGTATGGTACTGAAACAAGCTCCTCGAGCTTGGTATATAAAAATGGACAATCACCTAATGCGGCATGGATTTAAGAGATGTCCAGTCGGATGCAAACCTCTATTTCAAGAAACAGGGTTACGAGATAGTGTTGCTTGTACTCTATGTGGATGATCTGCTCATTACGGGGAGTTCGGAAGATATGATCTCTCTTGTCAAAAGAAACTTGTGCAAATCTTTTGAGATGACGGATCTCGGACTTCTCCATTCTTGTCTTGGTGCGGAATTCAGCCGGAAGGAGCACACCATCAAAGTGTCTCGAAAAAAGTATGCCAAGACATTGCTCGATAAATATCGCATGGTAGTTCGCAAGCCAATGGCAACTCCTATGGAGAATGGACTTCGATTATCGCGATATGATGACTCACCTCGGGTAGATGGCACTCTCTATCGACGAGTTGATTGGGAGTCTCATATATCGACCAATACTAGGCCGGATCTCGTATTTGCTTGTAAACTATCTTTCGAGGTTCATGCGAGGAGCCTAAGACTACTCATTGGAAAGCGACAAAACGTGTTCTTCACTATGTCCGTGGTACTATAGAATATGGCCTAGAATACAAGAGGAACAACAAATTCTTCTTGCAAGGATACACGGACTCCGACTATGCCGGATCATTTGATGATCGCAAGTCAACTTATGGATACATTTTTCATCTGGGATCCGGTCCTGTCTCTTGGCACGGCAAGAAGCAACGGTGGTTGCTATTTCTTCAACGAGAGGCGAGAATATCGCGCCGCACGTGAAGGCTGTGTGCGAAGTGATATGGTTACGTCGCATTCGACAAGTATGGGCCATCCATCAAAATCTCCAATACACTTGTTTTGCGACAATCGGGGTGTTATGAACCTCGTCAAGAATCCGAGTCCATCATGAAAAAACAAAGCACATTGACACACAATGTCATTTCATTCGAGAGGAAGTTCCAAAGCACCGAATTCAGCTTCGACACATTCCCACGGATGCTCAAGTTGCGGACATTTTCACTAAGGCACTTGGACGTGTCAAATTTGAATTGTTTCGCGGCTCACTTTGTATTGCAAAATAATGTAAGGGGATGTTAGTAGTCTAGTATAGCTATTAGTTATTACATTACCCAAATAATGTAATAAAGGGGGATGTTAGCGTACTGTTATACTGTTACTGTTTGCTAACATATTATTTGTCCTACTCTTGCATTTGTTATCTCGTTATAACAAAGTGCTTATTGTAGCTGGTTCATTCCGGCGGTTCTCCATTGTAATCTTATTTAATGCAGAGCTGAATAATAATCATTGTTCCGAATTCTTACAATATTGTATAATTTTGATTGGGATAAGAAAAGTAAAAAGTGGTCTTATACTGTTCACCCCCCTCTCAGTATAAGCTTGTGTTCTTCAATTAATATCAGAGCGGGTGCCTTCGGAAAGTTTAACAGCTTGAAGGAAGAGCTGGTTAAGAACACAATGGATTATTCAAGCGGCAATGTAGCACCTATTCTTGATGGGTCAAATTTTGGTCTTTGGAGTGCAAGGATGAAGGTTCATCTAATGGCACTTGGTAATGAGGTATGGGAAGTAATTGAAGATGAGTACACTATTCTTGTACATGGTCCAAATACTAAATAAGAAAGGCTCCTACATCACAGCAATTCAAAAGCAATGAATGCAATCCTGAAAGGCTTACGAAAGCGAGATCTCACCAAAGTGATTCACTGCAAGACAACCAGTGAAATGTGGAAACAGTTGTAGGTGGTTCATACAGGTGATACAAATGTCAGAAAGGCCAAGTTGAGACACTTCAAAGGTATGTTTGAACAACTCAAGATGAATGATGATGAAAATATTAGTGACTACATGCTTCGTATGGATGAGGTTGTTAACTCCATGAAAGAATTAGGTCTTGAGCTTTCTGAAAATGATGTTTGTGATAAGATTTTAAGATCTCTTCCTAATAGATTTAGTGAAAATATTTTTGCTATTGAGGAAGCTAAAGATTTGGATAAGTTGAAAAATGATGAGCTCCATAGTATACTTGCAGCGTTTGAGTTGAGAACTCAAGTGAAAGTTGATGTCAAGAAAGAGGCAGCTTTCAAGGCTACCAAGAATTCCAAAGGTAAACATCTTCAAGAGAGCGATGAGTCTTCTAGTGATGAAGAGGCATATTACATCAAGAAAGGCAAGTTCTCTAGAAAGCACAAAAGCATGAAAAATATAAGATGTTTCAATTGTGGAAAGTTTGGTCATTATGCTACTTGATCTGATCTTGTTCTCAAGAATGAAAGTGATGAAGATAAACAGGATTCTAAGAGCAAGAATTCTAAAAAGCACAAGAATCACGAGAAGAACAAATATGAGCACAACAATCAAGGAAAGAGGTATTCTCACAATTACAAGAAGAGTTTTTACCTAGACAAAGCAAGTAAGTGTTCTAGTAGTGATAGTGAAAGTTCGTCAAGTGATAATGAAAATGAGATGTTGTTCATATCAGAAAAAGAGGAAGAACCAAAACATAGATTCATTATCATGAAATTTTTTAGATGTGGAAATTTTGGTCACCTTGAGGATGATTGTACAAATAATGATTTGGTTTCTAGTATGTATGAGGATGCTTCAGAAAACTATAAGGAAGATGCTTGTATGGTTTTTGAAAAAGGTAGCACCTCTAGTGATAAGAAATATAGAAAAGGCTTTGATGATTCAGAAAGCAAACTAATAAAGGATCTTGAAAGTGAACTTATTAATGCTCTTAGTGCTTTGAAAAAGGAAAGAAAGAAGAATGATAGACTCAAGAATAAGTTAGATGAATGTTGTATGGAGAGATATGATCTTATAGAAAATCTTGATTTCTCTATAGCTAAGACACAAGAACTCAAGGATGAGTTAGAGTCTAAGGTTCTTGAGTATACTGAGTTAGAACAGAAAATGGATTCTTTGAAAGAGGAAATTAAAGAGTACAAGGATAAGCTTTACAGGTTTCAAGATAGCTCCAAAAAGGTTAAGTCACTCATCAAAGGTCAAAGAAAGACAACAAATAAAACAGGCCTTGGTTTTGTTAAGCCACACAAAGAACAAGTTGGAGAGTCTAGTAAGAAACTCCAAAAGGAAGAGAGTTTTGATGAGGAAAGTATTTCATATCATGAGTCCTTGAATGATAGATGCATATAAATAGAAAATAGAATTCAGAATGAGAAGAAGTTGTTTTCAGGACCCAAGAGGTCGAATAAAGGAAAATTTCATGGTAGATTTTTTGCGTGTCACAATTTTGGTCACATGGCTTCGCATTGCATGGATCTAGTGAAGGAGGTAAATGACAGGTTCAGAAGTGCTAGTTACTTTCAAGGGTATTGCTACTCTTGTCAACAGTTCGGGCACAAGGCAGTCTATTGCAAGGTAAATAATAGAAACAAGTTTGATCAAAATAGGTTTGGTCAGAACAGGTTTCGGTAGAACTGGAAAATTCAAAGAACAGGTATGCCTAAAAGAAATAACATTGTTAATTGTTATAAGTGCAACAATGGAGGTCACACAGCTAGACAGTGTATAGCTAAACTTCCAAGTTACAGGAACAAGAACAGTGGTATGAACAGGTCCAAGGATCAAGGCATGGATAAGAACATGAATGATAACAGGAACAAGAACAGTGATAGGAACAAGAACAGGAATATGGAAAAAGAGTTCAAGAGAAGGCCCGAAAAGGAAGTGATAAATGCTGATGATGATCAGTGCCTAATGGGAGTTTTACTCCCAGCCCAGAATTAATCACCTCATTAGGATGTGGGGGAGGGACTAAGCCAAGAGGCTCCTTCTTAGTCTCGAGCCCCAAAGGTGGACCTTTTCCATTGATGACAAATGGGGAGATATATGAGTAAGGGGGAGAGCTTCAAAGTGAGTAGGAAAGCTTCAAGTCAGGGGGAGAAAAAATTCAAAGAAAGATTCTCAGTTGTTAAGCATAGTTGGTTCCAGTTTTGGCTCTTGAGAAGCATTTTTAGTAAAGGTTTGCCATCAATGACAAAGGGGGATATTGTTGGCAATTTTGGGTACCTTGGGTGCATTGCCTTTGCTCAAGTGTATAAGTTGTCATTGACGTCAAGAACATTTTGAAGGAATTTGATTTGATATAAAATAAATTGTTTTGATGAAGGTTACGGCTTGACAGGTTCGAAAGAAAGCAAGTTAGAAAAGTGTCACGATATCGCGACATGTTGTATTTTTGTGACTTAAGCAAGAGAGAGAAATCAAGTTAGAAAAGTGTCATGATATCATGACATGTTGCAGTTTCGTGACTCAAATAGGAGAGAGAATTTTCGAGTCAGAAATGTCGTGATTTCATGACATATTGCAAGGAAGGTTGAACGGACAAAAAAGTGTCACGATTTCGTGACATGTTGCAGGAGAGAGAGTTCGAAAGAAAAAATGTCATGATTTCATGACATAATACAAGAGAGAGAGTCCAAGAGAAAAAATTTCATGATATCATGACATGTCGGGTTTTTGTGACCCAAAGAAAAGAAAAGCGCTAAGGAGAAAAAGTGTCGTGATTTTGCGACAAGTCAGAAGACAAAGTGGAAGCAAGATAAAGTGTCGCGATTTCGTGACATGCTATAGATGAAAATGTTCCAAGTAAGAATTGTCATGATTTCATGACATACAGCAAAGGGAAGAGTCTGAAATGATAAGCGTCATGATTTCATGATAGATTGCAGAGAAGTCATATTGAAGCTAAAAGCATCACAATTTTGTGATAGGCTGTAAAGTAAACGTATGGAAGCTAGAAGTGTCGTGATTTTGTGACAAATTCAAGGAGGAAGAGATCAAAGGCAAAAGTGTCATGATTTCGTGACATGTTCTATTTTTGCTAGTGCAAGCAGACAAGAGTGTAAGGAAGAGAAAGTGTTGTGATTTTGTGACAGATTGAGATGGCATTGTTCGGTTGGAGAAAGTGTCACGATTTCACGACAAAAATAGAATGCAAGTCTTCTATAGGAGAAGTGTCACGATTTCATGACAAAAGCAGAGAGGAAAGCTATGAAGACAGAAGTGTCACAATTTCATGACAAAAGTAGAAAGGAGGTCGAAAAAGGGAGAAATATCACGATATCATGACAAAGGCAAAGTTGATGCTAAGTAAGTTAGAAGTGTCGTGATATTGCGAGAAGAGCTTAGTTGAAGTCGACAAAGGCTGAAGTGTCGTGATATCGTGACAAAAGCCAAAAGAAAGTATACGGTTGCAAAGGTGTCATGATATCACGACATGTTGTAGTTTCACGGCAAAAGCTATAGAAGAGTTCCAGAGGCAGTGAAGCCGACAAAGTTAAAGTTTAGCCGACAAAAAATAGGACTTGCAGCCGACGTAGATTAGGGTTTTTTTTTGGTATAACAGCCAACTAAGATTAAAGTTTTCATCTTGAAAATTTTGATATAAAAGGAGGGTTGTTTGGGCGATTGGATGTGTGGTTGATGTGCGACGTTCGGAGATAGTGCGCAGTGCAAAAAGTTTGATCGCTGTGAGCAGAGTGCGAATTCGATTGTAGTGTGCAGAGTGCATTTCGTCAAATCATTCTGAGTGTGAAAGATCAAAAAGGAAGAAGAGTGTGCACAGACAGTACAAGGGTTGAAGTTTGACCAAGTGCGGGTGTGTTTACGTAGAGAGAGCAGAGGGCATAGAAAGCAGACAAGCAAAGATGAACGAGGACATTTGTGCTAGACCAAAGGACTATGTTTAGTGCAAATTTGAGGACCAGCTTTGGAGGTGATAGAGTTGAGGACAGAGGTCTCCAGCCAAAGCAGGGTGGACAGGTGTCTTCTATGGATAGTGTTCCATTTTCTAAGGGCAGCGGAGGCAGAGGTCTTCTAGAGGATCACCAGCCAGAGCAGAGCTAGGGGATTGGTGTCTCCTATGGGTTGGTGCCCACGAACTCGAGATTAGGGGATTGGTGTCTCCTTTGGGTTGGTGCCCATAAACATTGTAATTAGGAAAGGTATTCCCAAAATTTGGATTGATAAAATTTAGTGAAATATTTTATCCATGGATGTAGCTCACATTGAGCGAATCACGTAAATTGGTGTCTCATGTGTGTGTGATGATTTGTACATTGATTTGGTTTTTGCTATTGATATTGCCATTGATATATTGTATAATTTTGATTGGGATAAGAAAAGTAAAAAGTGGTCTTATACTGTTCACCCCCCCTCTCAATACAAGCTTGTGTTCTTCAGTAAGCTATAGGGCCAATCCGTTGTAGAACCTGATAAGGACCATAGAATTTTTGAGCGAGCTTCTAACACCTACGAAGTTGTAGGGATGATTGTTTGTATGGCTATAAGTGAAGGAAGACCATATCCCCCACATCAAAACTACGCTCATAACGATGCTGATCAGCTTATTGGCACATCCGATTCTAGGCCATGTTAAAATTTTGCTTGAGTTGGCGGAGGACCTCGGTGTGTTGACTCAGAGCATTGTCAACGGTCTGGACCTTGGAGATGCCCAAAATGTAGGAGGAAGGCATGAGTGGAGGGTGCCTATAAAATACCTCTAACGGTGTGATTTTGGTGGCGGTATGATAGGAAGTGTTGTACCACCATTCGGCTAAGGAAATCCATTTTACCCAATGAGTAGGATGATCAGAGGCAAAGCAATGAAGGTAGGTTTCCAAGCATTTATTAACAACCTTTGTTTGACCATTCGTTTGTGGATGGTAGGCTGATCTCATTTTGAGCTGATTCCCCTGCAACTTAAACAACTCTTGCCAAAAATTGCTAGTAAATGTGGGATCACGATCAGATACAATAGAGGTTGGCATGCCATGAAGGTGAAATATGGAGTCAAGAAAAATTTGGGTAATAGTGGATGCTGTGTAAGGATGGGCTAGGGCACAAAAGTGAGTATACTTTGAAATGCGGTCCACTACTATGAAAATAACTGACTTGCCTCCCGATTTAGGTAGCCCTTCTATGAAGTCCATGGAGATGTCAGTCCACACCTGCTCTGGAATTGACAATGGTTGAAGAGTTCCCGGAGAGTGCATTGTTTCCCCTTTCATCCTTTGACATGTGTCGCAGTCAGCTACAAAAGAGTGAATGTCCATTTTCATACCTTTCCAAAAGAAGGTGCGCTTGAGTCGCTCATAAGTTTTGAGGAACCCTGAATGGCCAGCAGATGGAGTAGCATGTGATTCCTTCATGAGGAGCTCTCGAAGTGGGGACTTAGGAGGAAGAACCAGGCATTGATGGTAATGTAGATCCTGGCCATCCCAACTATATCTTGGTGTAGACTCTAGATCATCCATAAGTGAAGCAACCAAGTCTTTCAAATCTACATCCTGAAGTATTTCTTGATGTAAGGGCTCAATCCATTGGGGCAATGGTGTAGAAATGGCACACAACATACTAAGGGTCTCAAATTGGCGAGAGAGAGCATCCGCCATAAGATTTTCCTTTCCTTTTTTGTACGTGATGTCATAATCATAGCCCATGAGTTTTGATACCCACTTTTGTTGCTCGAGGGTGGCAACCCATTGTTCTAGAAAGTATTTCAGACTCTGGTGGTCAGTTTTGATGGAGAAATGGTGCCCAATGAGGTAAGGTCACCAATGTAGGACTGCATGCAATATTGCCAACATTTCCTTGGCATATGTGGATTTCCCTAAATTGCGATCAGATAGGGCTTTGCTGGTAAAAGCCAAAGGGTGTCCTTCTTGCATCAATACCACCCCAATACCATGACCAGAAGCATCACTTTCAATGACAATTTTTTTAGAGAAGTCTGGCATGGCTAAAACTGGAGTGGTGGTCATGGCATGCTTGAGTTCCAGGAATGCTTGCTCAGCCGACCCTGTCCAAGTAAAAGAATCCTTCTTCAACATGGAGGTGAGGGGGGCAACTATATTTCCATAATTAAAGATAAATTTACGGTAATATCCTGTAAGCCCTAAAAATCCTCGAAGTCCCTTGAGAGTGTGAGGTTTCGGCCATTCTTGGACTGCTTGGATCTTCTTAGGGTCAACCTTGACACCATCCTTTGAGACAATGTGTCCCAGATACTCCACTTCAGTCAAACCAAAGGAACACTTGGATCTTTTTGTGAACAGTTGATGGTCAACCAATAGTTGTAGGGTTTGATCTACATGCTTGAGATGCTCTTCCCATGTGTGACTGTAAATCAAGATGTCATTGAAGAACACAAGGATGAACTTCCACAAAAAAGGGTGAAAGATGTTGCTCATCAGGCTTTGAAATGTGGAAGGAGCATTTGTGAGACCAAATGGCATTACCAAGAATTCATAATGACCTTCATGAGTGCGAAAAGTAGTTTTAGGAATATCTTCATCCCTAAGCCGGATCTGATGGTACCCAGAGTGAAGGTCTAGCTTGGTGAAGTACATGGTCCCATGTAATTCATCTAGTAATTCATCAACCATAGGGATAGGAAATTTATCCTTGATAGTTATCTTGTTGAGTTCTCGGTAGTCAATACACAGTCGCCAAGAGCCATCCTTCTTGAGGACCAGTAAGACTGGTGTAGAGTAGGGACTAGTACTAGGCCAAATGATACCCACCTTGAGTAATTCCTGTATCATTTTCTCAATCTCTGACTTCATGGCATGAGGGTACCTGTATGGTCTGATATTTGGAGGTGCACTATCCGACAATAATGGAATGGCATGGTCGTGAGAGCGATGCGGTGGTAGTGTAGTTGGTTCCAAAAATATGGCCTCATGTTTGTGGAGAATCTGTTGTAGGTCTGATGGAGTTTCACCCATTTGAGAGGTGGATGGTTGGATGGAGAATAGTTGTGCAATGACCCCACGTGATGATTTCTTTAGCAATTTCTCCATGCCATTTGAACTAATAATTTGAGGTGTTCCTGCTTGGGAGCCCTTGATGATGTGTTTTTGTCCATTTTGGGAGAACTGCATCCATAGTTTAACAAATTTCCAACTGATAGTGCCCAACGTACTCAACCATTGAGATCCCAAAACAATATCACATCCACCCAACTGGAGGGCAAACATGTCCTGCTTGAGTTCATAGTCCCCTATCTTGATTTTAACATTGTGACATTTTCCTTTACAAGGTAAGGTTCCCCCATTGGCTACCATGACCTCAAAGGAATTACAAGTGTGGATATAGCAATTTTCCCGCTGAGCCACTCTAGGGTCTATGAAGTTGTGTGTGCTTCCCGAATCCATAAGGATGGAAAGACGTTGGCCCTTGAAAAATCCCACAACCTTCATGGTTTGTGGAGTAGTAATTCCTGCAAGAGCATGGACTGTAATTGTTGTCTCAGGTTCCTGTTTCACTTCTTCTTGTGGAGAAGGTGTTTTCGGAGGGTCCTCATCCTCATCACTCTGGTCAGAGTTATCAAGTTCTTCAACATCTATCAAGAACAATTTTTTGTGTGCACACTTATGCCCTTTAAAAAAATTTTCATCACAATTGTAGCATAATCCTTGGGCATGACGTGCATCCATCTCTTCTGTGGTTAGGCGCTTGGGTGCAGCAGGTTTATTATCAACCGGGTGTTGAGATCGAGGAGGAAATGAAGGTCTATTTTGAGGAAACTTTGATGGGCACCTTTGGGCAGAGAGTTTAGATTCGGCCAAATGGGCCAAACTAATAGCTTCCATCATAGTTTGTGGTTTCAACATTCTTACTTCCGCTTGGAGTTCCACCTTCAACCCACTGATATAACAACTCTGGAAGAACCCTTCATTCAATCCTCTTGTCTTATTGGCCAATTTTTCAAATTGAGCTTGGTATTCATGGACCGACTCTGTTTGTTGTAGTTTGGTCAAGGCCCTTGTAAAGTCCTCATACTCACTAGGACCAAATCGAGTGAGTAGTTGGGATTCAAAATTCTCCCAAGAGAGATTTGGGTTGGCAATATGTAACCATTGAAACCAGTGTAGAGCCTCAAATTCCAAGTTAAAGGAAGCCATCTGGACTCGATGAAATATGGGGACATTATGAAGTCTAAAGAATTGATCAACCCTACATAGCCACCCATCAACATCCTTCCCACTAAATTTGGGAAAGTCCAATTTGGGCATTCTAAAGGATGGTTCATGGTCATGATTCCTTGCAGAACCCTCAGCTTGGTGTTCTATTTTGGGGGGTCCTCTTTTTAGTTTGCTATCTACTTCTGTCAGTGCTTCTTCTAAGCGATTACTGGTGGCCTCATGCTCTAGGCGAAGACCTTGGACTTCTTCCCTTATGGAGTGAAAATCCGAGTGCAAGTTCTCAATGGCTTTTGTTAAGGATTCCAAGTGTTCTAGTTCCTTTTGATGTCCACGGGTACCCTGGGCCATTTTGAAACCTTTTGTGACCACTAAAAATAGAATTGAGTTTTTAGGACTTATTATTTTTAGTAAGTGCCCAAAAAAGTGCTTGGGTGCTATATATCAAAACAATCAGCTCGAAGAGGTGGTCACAATGAGCTATATCTCTCAACACTACTTTTTGGCACCCCAAACTTTTTTTTTTTATCTCCTGTTTTGCTGAGTCTAACGGTGTTTACAGTTTTTGATTCTGAGCTACAGAGCAAAATTTGGGTACTGGAGCACTATCTATAACTAGCCTTGTGTCATGCTCTCACTGGTTGGCCTAGTCCTGACTTCACTAGCTCCAATATTCTCTATATTTTGTAGGTGACTGTTACGACAGTTCTGTTCTGACTCTGAAAACTGTAAATTTTGACCTGACTGTGCTGACCTCTCTGACCTGATCGACTGTGACTGCCACTGTAAATTTGACTATTATTCTCCAGACTGTCAGCTTAAGTGTCACCCTCATGGTCTATCCCGAATGCATGTTCTTTCTATTATTTTTTAGTAGAGGACTCCTTTCTCATATGCTCACTTTTTGGGGATTTGAAATGCAGGTTTACGAATAGGGAGGTTTGGTTTTTTTTAAATTTTTTTTATATTTTCATTTTTTACAGGTTGAAGTTTTAACAGAACTAGGGAATGCTAGGTAGAGGAGTATGTACCACCCATAGGCCCTCTAATATACCGATAGTGACGAACAATAGTGCTCGGACCAATATTTCAGGCCACTACTCAAGGAGGATTCCACACATACCCTTGAGCACACTACTTGCCTCTCTGACAATACGAGAGGGTAATCGTCTAGGATGCTGTGTCTTGTAGACTATGAGTAATACAAGGCCAAAAAGCTTCCTAATGGCTAAAATTTTGTTTAAACCTAGATGGTCTCCCGATATACCCGAAGATACGTGGGAGCTCAAGTCCATGCGCGAGTTCTGTCTGAGGCCTGGGTATTGGAGCCTGATCGCCCCTCACTTCACTAGACGCTTTATGGGCTATCTAGCTTAGCCAATAATGATAGATCCTTCGTGATATTTTAAAACCCCCGACACAAGGTTTCTACCTACTCAACTAATTTTTTTTTTTTTTTGCCTAGAAAAAAAATGCACTTTTTTTTTGGATTTTTTTTTTAATAAGGAAAAATAGGAACGGAAAAAACACACAAAATTTATACCTAACAAGCAGATTGGATGGCAAGAATCGTTGCAGTTGTAGCAGAACTTGGCCCTGGAAAGCGCTCTGATACCACTTGTTAGGATCCTGCTATAAAATATACTAAACAACACACTCTCAACTCAAATAAACACACTCTCACACATTTTCTTGGAAATAAACTCACAGAAACATTATAACAGTATTCATAATTAATTGCATATGATAACATAAACTACTTAAAAGGAACAATCTCACAATAGATAGAATCGCAGGCCTCTTCGAGGGGGCAACCTCCTTCAATACTTCATTAATTTGCAAAAAAATGATTACATTGGTGCCTTTTCTTGTATTTAAAGAGTTTCCTTCCAAGGTTGGCTTACATGCAAAATGCCACCTAGATTACATGCATAATGCCACCCGAATTACATGCATAGTGCCACTTTGAATTACATGCACAATGCCACTCAAATTACATGCATAATGCCACATGAATTACATGCACAATGCCACCTTACCTAACCTATCTACCATGTGTTACATAGAAACGGGTGCCATTTGTCATAGGCACTACCTAAGCTAAAACTTAGAACATTACAAAATATTAATCATGGGTACTACCCACGTTCACTAGGAATTATTACATCAAGGAAGTTATTACATTAAGGGTTAGGATGAGATCTTAACATAGATCATGTAATGAAAGCAATGCAAATTCTAAATCTGAGACAACAAACCTTCCCTTGATTTGTCTTTAGCACTTTCTTGAGCTATTAATTGTTGAAGATGTATGCCACAAAGCTTTTATTTGTGCCTTTGTGAAATCTACCTTTTGTTAAAACATCGAAACACCCTTCTACACCTTCATGGAAGGAATTTCAATCTACTTCTTTTGTGTATGCCATAATATTCTCTTCCATTTTGCTCTTGAATGTACTTGTTGGATAGTCCTCCAAACATAGTCACAGGCTCTCTCTCTCCAAGTGCAAAATTAAAGGCTCTCACTCTTCAAACACAAAATAAAAGGCTCTCACTCTCCAAATGCAAAAATGAAAGGCTCTCACTCTCCACTCTTCAAATGCAAACTCAAAAGAATCTCACTCTCAACTCTTCGAGCACAAAAATGAAAGGCTTTCACTCTCAAAAATTTGAATGTAAAAAAAATTCTCTCTCTTCAACGAATCTTCTTCCTCCGAATGTAAACTTAGGCACACTATATCACTTCAACCATAATGTTTGGATCATATATATGAAGAATAATTTTTGAATTTCAAACATAAGGGTCGACCCTTACATATACTTTTCAATTTATATTTAAATCCTTTGATTTAAATACATCACACTTTTAAAACATTTAAACCCTTTGATTTAAATACATCACACTTTTAAAATATTACTTTAATATTTAAATATTTAATTTAAATATTAAAGTATACATCACCACTTCATATTTACCATTATACATCATTACTTTATTTCTTCAAGAACCCTTTGAAACATACATCATTACTTCATTTTCTCAAGCACCCTTTGAAAATACTAACAATTCACAATTTCATCCTTGAAGATATTTCTTCCTTTGACATTAATGACAACTCAATATTTTTAATAACAACTATCCATGATTTTACATCAAAAGTGGATAGGAACACACATGTTATCCATCAACAAGGTTTCAAAGAGGGATAAACACAATTATCTATAATACCTCTATGATTAGGGGCACACTCAACCAATCATAAGTACATCACTTATCCTCTATGACTAGGGATATACTCAACCAATCACAATATTATATATGAATAGGGACATGCTATGCTATCTATAAAATAAAAGCCTCCATTTCTCTCAAATTAAGCATTATCCATAGTGGAAAATGCACTCTAATTTTATTTGTGAAATAGATCACAATTGGGTCATGTTGTGTACCTAGACCCAACATATTTTATTTTGGTGTACTAGGATTAATTAGTTTAAGAATATGGTCTAATATTAGGATGTTGTCTAGTTATTTTACTATTACCTATATTAAGTCATAAAGTTTAGGGTTTCATCACATTCTATGTGTGGCTAGGGTTTCCTCCATACATGTTATATATTGGAAATATATTCACATTTAGGTATTATGTATTATTAGTTGTTTTCTATAAAGGAATGAAGACCATTTCTAGGATTCTTTATTAGTTGAGTAGAATTAAAATTTCAATCCATACATGTGTGTAGATGCCATCATTTTTATGTACTTATATTTTATTCTATCATTCTTAATTAATTTCCATCAAATATCATAGAAGACCAACCATATGATTCCTCTCAAACTGAATACTGGTTTTGATCATCCAATATTTATATCCTTAAGGAAAATCTCTTCAATATTGATCTAAACACAATAAACTTTCAAATAAGTATATATAAGCCTATACTCACAAAAGAATAAGTGCATCCAATCACAAGAAAACTCACCAGTGTCTCACCAAGAAAAAATATGTATAGGTAGTAATAAAATCAACCCATGTCAAATCATAACACAAGGAATATTTTAAACAACAATAAATAATTAATAAGATCCAATTCTCCTAGATATTTCACTTTCATAATAAAAATAAGTGGTTGAATATTTGTTATGGACCTAGACCTAGCATTTTATTTTGATGTGCTAAGATTAATTATTCTAGGGATGTGGTCTAATATTAGGATGTTGTTTGATTATTTTACTACTACCTATATTAAGTCATAAAGTTTAGGATTTTATCACATTCTATGTGTTGTTAGTATATCCTCCATACATGATATATATTGTAGAGATATTCCATTTGTGTATTATTTATCATTGGACATTTTCTAAAAAGAAACAAACATCATTTTCAGTCCTCTTTACCATTAAATGGAATTGTAGGTGCAATCAATATGGGTGTGTAGATGTCCCCATTTTATGAGATAAATTATATACTTCTATTTTCTTCCAATATTATTAATTTATATTTATCAGCTAGCATAACAACTGGTAGCAAATACAATTGATTTTGTTTCTAGTTGTGTAACTAGGGTTTTAGTTAAAAAAAATATTTCGATATTTTTAGCTATTTTTTTTGTTTAAAAAAAGAAAAGAAAGAAGACTATGTAGATTAAAAAGGAAAGATTACTATGAGGATGAAGAAACCCACTTGAACATATGACTTAAGAGAAAATAAAAGACAACCTCATCAAGATGTGTGTAGATCTCAAGGGTAAGATATGAGCTTTAAATATAGAAAATATAGGTTAAAAAATAAACCCTTTGGTCTATTATATAGAGGAATCTAACCAAGATTATGAAAATTAAAATCATTTTGTAGGGAGAGCTAAAAACTCAATAAATTCACCATATACACCAAATACATGGGCTCATGGTCCCTCTTACAAGACACAAATGCATATTACCCAATTTAATTTTGTCAAGGAGGTGGATGTGCATTAATGGCTAAGGTAAAACTAGCTTGATAAATCCAATATATCTTCAAATAGAAGGATAAATTTAATGTAGCCTTGAATCATATAGATGGAGCAACTCATACAAGGGGAGAGAGGTGGATCTCAATTTTTTTAAGAGGAGATGTAAATATTTATTGCAAAGAGCAGATTATATTTGGGATGAGCCATATTATGTTTAGCTTTTGAACATATTTTAAAGGGATATGTCCATGGAGGAATACACAAAACTTTTAGGTTTTGGAGTCAAAATCTAAAATATCGACTAATATGGTCTAGAAAATTTATATTTCTAAAATGAGGATAGAAATCTATATTGAGGTAAGGCTTTTTAAACCTAACTTTGAAAAAATCTATTATTATAGCTAGGAGGATAGAAGTTCATGTTTCAACATTAAAAAGAAAAATGATTGGTTTTGCTTCAAAAGGGTATAAACATGATAGGTCTAACAGAGTGAATGCACAAAAAGATAAAATAAATTATAGTGAACAAAACATATATTTTATCAAAGGAAGGTTTATTAAAACCCAAATCAATGTCATGCATGTTCTTAACCTTCGTCATAGGGATATACATTAAAACCCCCAAAATTGTATAAGGCTATAGACACTTGTGTTTCTGATTCCAATGCATAATAAAAAGAGGAATATTACCCTAATAACCAATAAAGTAGCCTAGATAAATAAGATCAACCCCAAAAAACCATTGAAATAGGCTAACGTTCAATCTCTTTGAATGTAATGATAGGGTTATATGATCTTGATGCATTTAAGTTTTTTGGGTTTATAAATAACGCAAAGGCATTGATGTTAGTGGATCATAGAAATAATTAGAATATTCTAGATAAGATATTTTCTAAGGCATTAGGCACCCATAAATAAACTTAAAAACACTTCCTAATTCAAATCCTAAGGTATTAGTTTATCTAGTGTAAAGGTTTAGTTCATATTCTTGAGATATCTGTACATGATTATACTTTAATAGATATTTTTTATATAGTAGAGGTAGGTGGAGTTGATTTTGTTCTTGGAATTAAATATTTATATTATTTGGACACATATTCCACTAGCCATCAAGAATATTTCTTGAGTTTTAAAATGAAAATGAATATACAATTAAATTCTTTTCAACAAAGGAAGTTAAGATAATATATTCTAAGCATACACCAAAGTATTTGAAAAAATGTCACTTAAAATTTATGGCTAGAATCTACACCATGGAGTTACATCAAATGGGAAAACACCTACTACTAACACAAAAATTGAATAAAAAATTACAATCCCTAAAAAAGTTACAACTATAGTACATGCAATAGCTATTATAATGGCTGTAATAGTATTTTCCACAACACCCATAGCCACAACCATAGCTAGAGCAAGTAGAATAACAACATCAAAGGCCATAGTAGTTATAGTAGTAACCACCTCAGTAGTTGCACCAACAATAAGTTTAATAGTTGCCATAACCTATACAATTGAAACCACAATAATAACATATCCAATAGTAGCCTTGGTAGGTGCACTTATAGTGCATCAAAAAATAGCCTCAATAGGCATAGTAACAACAATTATAGTCCCTGCAAAATTCTCATAAATTTCATCTCCACCAAACAAAGCTATATTGTGCTCCATTATAATAGCATATGAAAAATCCATTTTCATAACATACATTCTCAATATTAGCTGAGTACAAGGATTATGTACAAGTACAATATTAAAGGAAAGCTACATCTAAATAAGGATGCAACATTGGGAAGTCAAATATTTTGTTGAAAAAAATTCAAAAGTAAAAAAAAATATGAAGAGCACCTATGAAAGGAAGAACTCAAACACATTGAATATAAAAAAAGGGCCTTAGACACATTGGATATATTTGTATAAGTTGATTGTTGACTTGTTGGTTAGGGTATATTTAGTTTGATTCATAATATATAGGTGGTATTAGGTTTAAAATTGTACAAGATATATATCTTTATAGCAAGTTCATAATAGAAGTATGTAGCACTAGGACTTCCTTGAAGGTCACCCATTTTAGATCTACTCCAAGGTTGGTCTGCTCAACCATGGAGTTCTTAGTTTTGAAGAAATTTTTTTTGAGAAGGATATGTTGTGCACTTAGGCCCAACATGTTTTATTTTGGTATACTTAGGATTAACTTGTCTAGAGATATGGTCTAATATAAGGATGTAAATTAAGTCATAAAGTTTAGGATTTTATCACATTCTATGTGTAGCTAGGGTTTATTCCATTCATGATATATATTGGAGAGATATTCCTATTTTAGTATTATGTATTATTAGATATTTTTTACAAAGGAATGAAGACCATTTCTAGGATTCTTTACCATTGAGTGGAATTGTAGGTGTAATCTATACAAGTGCACAAGTACCCCCATTTTAATGATATAAATTTTGTACTTCTATTTTCTTCTAGTATTCTTAGTTCATTTTCGTCAAATAGCATAACAATATTTAAATAATCTAAAATTCTTTCTAGAACATATATGGGATAAATATTTATTGTGAATCAAATAAATACAAATACATATCTAGATGATGATGGCCACAGTTAGGAACCTACTATTAAAAATAAGCACACTCACACAAAATACTATAAAAATTCCTACAATATCACAATGCAAAAATAAACACTCTCATAATAATACTGAATCACAAGGCTCTTCAAGGGGGGAACCTCCTTCAATATTTCATTAATTGAAAAAAATATACATTCATAAATGAATCCATGTATTTTAAAGAGAAACTCCATGAAACCCTACCCTAAGGCTCAAGAGTTGGCTTACATGCAAAATGCCACTTGAGCTAGAATCTTCTACCAAACATTGGTTACAATATTGATAATGGTTACATGAAATAGACCCACTTGACTAGGTGCCTTACTTACCACATGCATTACAAAGTATTACAAAATAATATTATATATGGAATCCCCCATATTGGAAGTGGGTTATTACATAAGCAAATGACAATTACAAAATAAAATTAGGATGGGATCCTAACATGTTCTTACCCTTTGAAAAGATCTATCCTCAAAGCTGAAGATGAGTAAACTAATGTTGGAGCTATTGGGGAGACTCCCATGTAGAATCTTCCGATTTGAGTCCATGCCACTAAAAAAGGACCTCAATCATGACATGGTTTTAGAGAGTGTGAGTATGATTATCCAACAACTATTTGGGATCGAGCAAGATAGAACCTTATTCATCCAATTTTAGGAGTGTAGATTAAACCTGTACTTGAGTGCCCATAATATTTTGATAGAGGAGACATAAAAAATAAGATTAATCTTAGATGTAGGTGGGAGGGCCAATTTGTAGGCTATGGTAGCAATTCACTATAAAACTTGGTAGGGCCCATAGTATTTCATAGTAAGTTTTTGGCACCTATAAAGTTGTAGTGATGATTATTTGTATGGTTGCAAGTGAAGGAAAACCATATCACCCACATCAAAGCTATCCTCAAAATGGTGTTGGTCATCTTGTTGGTGCATCCAATTCTAGGCCATGTCCAAATTCATTTTCAGTTGATAGATGACATCAACATGTTGACAGAGAGTAGTGTCGATTGCATGGAACCTAGAGCTGCCAAGAATGTAAGAGGAAGGTGTGAGTGGAGGGTGCCCATTAACTATCTCAAAAGGGATAATCTTGATTGTTGTGTGACAGCAAGTGTTGTACCACCACTCGACCAAAGGAAGCCACTTCATCCATTGTGTAGAATGATCAAATGAAAAGCAATGAAGGTAGATCTCTAAATATATGTTGACAATATCAGTATAGCCATCTATTTATAGATGATAAATGGAACTCATTTTGATTTGAGTTCTCTACAACTTAAAAAATTCTTGCTAGAAATGACTAGTAAAGGTTGGGTCATGGTCAGACATAATGGAGGTGGGCATACCATGAAGGTGAAATATTTAATCAAGGAAATTTTTGGTAATGGTGGAGGCCATGTAAGTATGGGAGAGGGAATAAAAGTGAGCATACTTTAAAAGATGATCCACTACCATGAAAATAACAGATTTACCCTTAAACTTTGGTAACCCTTCAATAAAATCCATGGAAATATCGGTCCAAACCTATTCAAAAATGGGTAAGTATTGGAGAGTTCTTGGAGAATGCATCATTTCACCTTTCATCCATTGACAGGTACCATAAGCCACCATAAAATTATGAATGTACTTTTTCATACCCTTATAGAAAAAATGTGTGCTCAAGTCATTCATATGTTTTGAGAAATCTTGAATGGCCTGCAGATGGGTTTGCATGTAGTTCTTGGAGTGGAGACATGTTGGGGAATAATAAGGCATTGGTGGTAACATAGTTCATGGTCATTCCAAGCGTAGACAGGGTATGAAGTAAGCTCTATGTGTATGGAGACAACTAAAGTTTACAATCCTGAATCCTAGAGTACCTTCTATCACTAGGAATTGATCCATGTAGAATGGGTAAAGAAATGAAACATAAAATACTTTGAGCCTCAAATTAGCATGAGAGAGAATCAACCACAATGTTCTCCTTGCTCTTTTTATAAGTGATATCATAATAATAGCCCATGAGCGTTGAAACTTAATTTTATTTTTCAAGGGTGGTAACCCATTGATCCAAAAAGTATTTAATATTTTTATGGTTAGTTTTAATGGATAAATGATGCCCAATGAGATACAATCACCAATGGATTATTGTATGCAGAATTGTTAGCATCTCCTTAACATAAGTGGATTTTTCCAGATTACGACTGGATAGTGATTTACTAGTGAAAGCCAAGGGTTGCCCTTCCTACATCAAAAATGTACCAATACCATGACTAAAATCATCACTTTCAATGACAAAAGACGTGAAAAATATAGCATGGCTAAGACTAGCATGGTGGTCATAGCATGCTTCAAATCTAGGAAATCCATTTCAACTGGTCCAGTCCAAGTAAAAGAGTTCTTATTTAACATGGAGGTGAGGGGAGCTATAATTTTACCATAATTATGGATAAATTTATGGTAATAATCTATAAGCCCTAAAAATCCTCGAAGACCTTTGAAAGTGTGGGGTTTCATCCAGTATTTAACTACTTGGATCTTATTGGGGTTAATTTTGATGCTATATTTTGTGATAGTATGTCCCAAATATTCCACTTACATCAACCCAAATGAACACTTCGAACACTTAGCATAAATTTAATGTTGTGCCAACAACTATAATTTTTGAACCACTTGGACGAGGTGCTCTTCCCATGAGTAACGATAAACCAAAATGTCATAAAATGAAACTAGGATAAATTTTTGAAGGAATGGGTGAAATATGTTGTTCATGAGGCTTTGAAATGTGGAAGGATTATTAGTAAAGCCAAATGGTATCACCAAAAACTCATAGTGACCTTCATGAGTATGAAAAGTAGTCTTGGAAATATCTTCATCCTTGAGCCTGATCTAATGGTACCTAGAGTGAAGGTATAATTTAGAGAAATACATAGTACCATGCAACTTGTACAATAATTAATCCACCATAAAAATAGGAAACTTATCCTTTATGGTGAGCTTATTAAGCTCACGATAATCGATACACAATTTCCAAGACCCATATTTATTTTGTACCAATAAGTCTGGAGAAGAGTAACGATTATTACTCGATTTGATGACATTGGATTTTAACAATTCTTGTACTAACTTCTCAAATTTTGACTTGAGAGCATGAGAATATTGGTGCGGTTTGATGTTGGGCTGTGCATTTCCAAGTAACAATGGAATAACATGGTCATGGGAGTGACGAGGTGACAAGCCTGATGGTTCAATAAAAATAGAATCGTGCTTGGCCAAAATAAGTTAAAAATCTATAGGAATGTAATCCACCTCGAAAGTGGGAGGTCCGATTGCAAATATCTAAGCTATGACTCATTGAGAAGATTTTTCAATAACTTCTCCATATGGTTTGAACTGATAATATGAAAATGCCCTACTTTTAAACCATTGAGAGTATAGGAATATTCATTCTATGAAAATCACATCTAGAGCTCGACAAAGTTCCATGAGATGGTTTCCAATGTGCCCAACCATTGAGCTCCCAACACAATATCACATTCCCCTAATTGGAGAGCAAACATATCTTGTTTGAGCTTATATTATTTGATTTTTACTTTATCATTATGATACTTACCTTTGTAAGGTAAGGTCCCTCTATTGGCTACCATAACATCAAATGAATTACATGTGTGTACGTAACAATATGCCTACTTGGAAAAGTGAGGATCAATAAAATTGTGTGTATTGCTAGAATTAATCAATATGGTAAGACGCAGGTCTTTGAAAAACCCACAACTTTCATGGTCTAGGGAGTAGTAATTCCAGCAAGAGCATGAACATAAATTTTTGCCTATGGTTCTGCATAGATTTATTCCTTAGTGCGGTGGTTCATATACTAGTTCTATGTCATCATCACTTTTGCCACTAGTGTCAGGCTCATCAATGTCTATGAGGAACAACTTATTTTGGGTGCATCTATGTTTGCGAACATACTTTTCATCATAATTATAGCACAAACCTTGGATGCATTGTGCATCCATTTCTTTTGTAGTCAAATGTTTGGTTGCAACAATTTTATTTTCATTATGATTTTAGAATCTATGAGGAAAGGAAGGTCTAGCTTGTGGAAATTTAGATGTTTGCTTTTGAGCTAAAAATTTGAATTTGGCCAACTCGGCCAAAATAATAACCTGCATCATGGTTTGTAGTTTAAACATCTTGACATCAACCTAGAGATCATCCTTCAATCCACTAATTACACAAATCATAAATAGCCTTTCATTCAATCCCCTAGTTTTTCTGTCCAATTTTTCAAATTGCATTTGGTAATCTTGAATTGTAGAAGTTTATTTCAACTTTGTCAATGCTCCTGTAAAGCCATCATACTCACTATGGCCAAATCGAGTGAGTAATTGAAACTCAAATTATTCCCAAGAAGGATCAAGAGTAGTTTTTTGCAACCATTGGTACCATTGTAAAGCTTTAGATTCCAAGTTGAAGGAAGCCATTTGAACCCGATAATATCTAGGGATATTATGGAGTTTAAAAAATTGATCAACACAACACAACCATCCATCTACATCCTTCCCATTAAACTTAGGAAAGTTCAATTTAGGCATCTTAAAGGTAGGACCACCATGCAATTTGGACTCAACGTTTGCAAGTTGTTCTTCCAAGCGGTTTTTGGAGGTAAGGGAATCATATATAAAGCCTTGAAGCTCTTACCTTATGGATTTATTTGCATGGGTAATGGTATCAAGGGAAAATTTTAGGCATTCCAACATCGAGGTGGTTTGGTTTACCTCTTTTTGATGTCCATGAGTGCCAACAACCATTTTGGAGAGTCTTGAACCTCTTTCATTTAATTACTAAAAATAGAAGTATAGTTACAGGAGTTACTATTTTTCGTAAGGAGTCCAAAAAAGTGTTTGGGTGTTATATATCAAAATGATCAACTTGGAATAATGACCAGAATGAGCTATATATCTCAAAACTAGTTTTGCACACCCCAATTCTTTTAATCCTCTATTTTAACAAGTCTACTGGTGTGGTCAATTTTTGATTTGGAGATTGGGTTCAAAATTTGGGTATTGGATCAACTATCTCTAATCTATGCGTTCTATCTATTGACAACCTTGTCATTATCCTATCTCTATCCTTGTCACATATACTATAATTACACTATTCACTTCACTGACCCTGGGATTCTTTGTACTGTGCAATTATTGATATTAATGGTTCTATTTCTTCCATAGACAACTTGTAATTTGATTATTATAGATGACTATTACTGCCACTATCGACTCGAATGTTACTATCATTGACCCGACTATTATTGCCACTGACCCGAATGGTATTGGAATATTTTTTACTATCATAGATACTTGTAGACTTTTTCCTAACTATTTGGTGCATGCAAAAGTTTATTCTTTTGTGATAGGGAAGTCCTTATTTGTATGTTCACTTTTATGGGTCATAAATACAGGTTTAGTAGAATAGAAAGGTTTTGTTTTTGTAGGTTGAATTTATTGATAGAACCAGGGTATGCTATGCATAGGAGTATGTAATACCCATAGGCCCTCTATTATATCGTAGTGATGAACAATAGTGCTCGAACCACTATTTTAGGCCACTACCTAAGGATGATTCCACACATACCCTTGAACACACTATCTACCGCTTTGACAGTACAAGAGAGTAATCATCCAAGATGTTGTGTCTTGTGGACTATGGATAATACAATGCCAAGATTCCTATTGGATAAAATTTTGTTTAAGCCTAGATGATCTCCCTAAATACTTGAAGATACGTGGTAGCTCAATTCCACATGCAGGTGTTGTTTCAGGCCTAGGTATCGAAGTTTGATCAACCCTCACTTCACTAGATAGTTTATGGTTTATCTAGATTAGCCAATAACTACAACTCCTCCATGATATTTTAAAACCCCCGACACAAGGTTTCTAACCTATTCAACTACTGTTAAAAAAAGAGACTACTATTTTTTTGCTCATTTTTTGATTTTTTTTTTTAAATAAAGGATAAACAAAAAACATAAAACACAAGAAAATTATACCTAAAAAACAGAAGAGATGGGCAAGAATGATCACAATCGTAGTAGAACTCGGTCTTGAAAAGTGCTCTAATACCACTCGTTAGGAACCTTCTATTAAAAATAAGCACACTTACACAAAATACAAAAATTAGAAAAAAATCATGCAATATCACAATGCATAAAAGTAAATACATAAATAAACACTCTCACAATAACACTAAATTTCAGGCCTCTTCTATGGGGCAACCTCCTTCAATATTTCATTAATTAAAAAAAATATGCATTCATACATGGCTCCATGTATTTAAAGAGAAAATTCATGCAAACCTACCCTAAGGATTAAGAGTTGGCTTAAATGAAAAATGCCACTCAAGATATAATCTTCTACCAAAAATTAGTTACAATCTTGATAATCATTACATGAAATGGCCCCACTTGGCTAGGTGCCTTACTTACCACATACATTACAAAGTATTACAAAATAACATTATAGATGGAATCCGCCATGTTGGAAGTGGGTCATTGCATAAGCAAATGAGAATTACAAAATAATGTTAGGATGGGATCCTAACAGTCACATCTTCAAATCAAAGTATACCCTCAAAATATAATGACATCATCCCTTAAATGTTGATGCCATAGTTACATCAAAATGCATTTTCTTCTCTTTTTATAGTTAGTAATTGAATTATTTGGGTTGAATATATTTTAGGTTTTCAATGAAATATTGAATTTTTTATTCTTCACTTATGGATAGTACCTCCATTTGTAACATTTCCATATAGTAGATAATAACATTTGAAAATTTCAAATTGAACATCAAAAACTATTAAAATGTGTAACTGGATCTTGTTAGGCCAATGCCAAAAGTCTAAACAAATTCTTATGAGAATTATTAATGTAGCCTATGGACATGTGATTATGTAATCCTATAGGCATTTATCATTTATGTAAGCCTATGAGTATGTTCATGTAAGCCTAAGGGAACATTTCATATTTCACCCATAGTGATATTGGCTAATCTACCTTTATAGATAACCTTGCTTAAAGGGTACAATTTATTAATTATATTGTAAGTTATCCTCAAGATAAAGTCAATGTTAGTTTGGGGTTAACCTTTCATTAAGTTTTTGGTATCACTATAAATACCCCTCAATGAACAATCATTTTTTTAATAAGTGTGAATAAAATATGATATATTAGGGTGCCTATAGGCACCATCTTCTACCTCTTGTCATTTCTCTCTCTCTCTTTGCTATAGCTATCTTCAAATTGCTCTTGCATTATTTTTGGAATTAATGGTGGTGAATGTATGTTTTGGCATTAAAATTAAGGACAAGGCTACATCACTTTGAAGAAGGAAGTATTTTTAGAAGGCAACAATAATTTTTTTATATTTGTTCTTTTAATTTATTTTTTTTGTAAATTATAATTTTTTTTTAAAAAGTGCCAAGCCCTTTCCCTCTATTTTTTTGCATGTGCTTCTCATCATGCATGTGTGCATCCCTATATTCACCTATCCCTTATATTTATATATTTTTCCTCTCTTCCATGTGTCGTTCTCTATCTATATATAGAGAAAGGATGCAATGGTTTGTGCTCCCCTTTGACCACTCATCATTGTGGGTTCAAAACCATATATGCAAATTTTATCTCATTTTGACTTTGTCAACATACCTTCTTGGACCTTGAACCATGCTGCCCTACATTTGAGAGAGTAATGTAGTTGTTAGGAATTCTAGTGATAGGGCATTGGTTGTAGTTTGATTCCTGAGAAACACTCTTTTTGGTATATACTTTTGAGAGGGCATCTCTTACATATGGTATTTGGTGTACATGTCATCCTTGACCCCCAAAATAGAGTATCATATTTAAGAATATAAAGCATAGTTATGGTAGAGTGGTTGGATTGTTGCTTTGATAACTAGACATCACTGGCTTGATTCTTGCGAGTACCTATTTTTGTATCCAATTTTAGAGATATTTATCCTAATATAATCATTATTTATCTATCTCTAGGCCATGCATGTGGTGCAATGACTAGTTTAATTATTTATCAAAGCATGATGTATGCTCAAATCTCTTTGAGGATAGTTTTAAAAAAGTTAGTAGTGTTGCTGCATGCTCATAGGCTACGATCGTTGTTATGTAGCTGACCCCACTAACGTTGAAAATATTTTTGTTAGATCCATTTGCCAAGCCATGTGGCATGGTGTAGTGGTTAAAGTGTTCAATTGTAGCTATTATATGGAGGTTCAAAAACTTGATGCTCCTTTTAAAATATAAATATATATTTGCAAGGTAGTTACATAATATTTTTCAAATTGTGCATGTAATGCATTGGTAAGACTAATTACTTTCTTAGGAAAGGTCCACAGTTCAAGCCTCATAAGATTTAAACCCTTTAAAATTTATTTTTTTATAATTTTATTCACAAGGAACTCTATCTAATCATGAAAATCAACTTGTCAATCCTTAATACATCCGTTGAAAGTGTAGTACCCAATCCAATGGTGCCAAGTGGTAAAATTTAATTTGATGAATTTTTTCTAAGGTTTGATAATTTACTTTTTTGGATTTAAGTGCTAATATGTCAATCTTCTAGAGGCAAAAACTTTTGCATATATAAGTGTTTAGAGCCTATTTTTACAAATTGAACATTTTTGAGCTCTACATAGTAGTGATATTAGTTTATGGACTTGTTATAATTCTACTTGGGGTTTTGTGTGTGTGAAATGTATTCCTTAGGGTATGTACTCATCTCAATGGTAAAATTATAGCACTTGGTTGTAGAAATATTTACAATCTGACCTTATTAGGCCAAGACCAACAATGCTGAAGTACCAACACATGCTTTTCATGTAAGCCTATGGACAAGTGCTTTGTAAGCCTACAAACATATTCATGTAAGCCTATGGGCTAGTGCTATATAAAACTTCAGGCATCTTGATTTAAGCCTATCGACATCTTCATATAAACCAATAGGATTATTTATATGTAAGCCTATGGACATTCTTCTATGTAAGCCTATAGGCATATGAAAGCACGAGGATACGAAAGCAAAAAGGAAACACCAAGTGCGATGCAAGCGAAGCCAAAGATAACGCTAAATCCTATGAATTGAAAATGCATGAAAGGAGAGAAACATAAACGAATCGAAACCAGATAGAAAGCAAATATGGAGTACAACCCTTTTTATTAATTTGCTTTAAATCTCGGTTACAACACGTCTCCTCCCTTTTCAGGGGCTAGGAGCGTTAAATAAGGTTTCGTTACACCATGGGTGGTATGCCTTCTTCCGCGTGCCCACATGTAAAATGGGCGGACCAAACATTGTCGCCGCTTGCATGAAAGGGTCTTTGATTCTTTGCTGCTCCTCCGGTGTCGAGATCCTACGTTCAAGGAAACAGAAAACAATCAGTAGCACCTACGGATGAAATGAAACATGCAATCCCCAAGCCTAAGATTAGTGCATGCAAAAAATAAATAAAACGACAACTAGAATAGATCAAAATGAGCTAAAAACTTGACAGAGGCATGAAAACATCACCGGGAAGGCACTGCAAAAAGAACAGTCAAAAAATTCACCACGGATTTCTAATCGCTCCGGGGTGGGACGATTAGACCTACAACAAAACGTCAAAAAGCACTGTCCCAAATGTCCCATCCGGGAGGCTCCAAATCACCTGCAAAGTTGGGGGTTAGGTAAAATGGGGTATTTTGGAAAGACCCAGAAGGTCAGATTTTGCCAATTCGGCCTCTATCACCGGGAATTTGATGATGCTACCTGCATGTTAGCGAAAGCGAGAAATAACAAAAACATGATCAAAACTGCTCAGAATTACATGAAATTTGAATGCAAGCCTATCTAAGCAACCTAGAATAAAATGCAAAAATAACAGAACTAAAATCTGCTACAGATTTCTAATCACTCCGGGGTGGGGCGATTAGGACTGCAGTAGTGCGGGGGGCACCGGGGGTAGGACGCCCACCGTTTGGGGCCCGATTTCGGCACCAATCCACTTGGGATGGGTCCAAAACCTCTTGTGGGGTGTTTTCAAAAAATTTGGGTGGGATACTATGGCCAAATGTCAGGTTTGGGGTCCGGATTGCGCTTCCAATAACCACCCAATGACCTCCCTTCCAAAAGAGAGATCAAGGATGTGAAAGGCACAATCAAAAGTGAGTATGCAAAATGGCAGCACTTCGTTGCTCAAAATGCTCCTTCTCTCTATATCTTTGGGGTGAGAAGACTCACCATTTTATAGACCTGATGGTCTCTATGTATGAGCATGCAGAGGCGCCACTTGGCAATCATGCCTTTCCAGGGGGAGAAGATTCCTCCCTGATTAAGGGCTCCATGACTGCCTCTGTAACTGCCTCTAGCGCTCCAAAATGCTCACTCGCACTCCCATGCAATGAAGGAGGAGTTAAGTGGCGGATCTGGGCTGCCATTTGTCGAGATTTGACTTTTTCCCATCAAACCTGCTATTCGCCCCACCCAGGAGCGAATACTGCTAATCGTCCCAGGGTGGGACGAATACCAGTTTGTAATCGTCCCTGGGTGGAACGAATAAGGAGCAGAGTGCCTGAGAGGTGCCAAATCGATCTCTGACCTTCAAAAACTACTGTGAGAGTGGTTAGGACCACTGTTTAACCTCTGGGGGCTGCCCTGGGGGCTGTGTGTGTCAATGCGATCAGCGTTTGTAGCCACATAATCGGATTGGTGTTGTTTTGGTGTCTACAGATGCCCCTTTTTGGGATGCGCTGTGCGTGGCGCAGTGCTGAGAAAAAATAGATAACCAAAGCACTAATGATTAGGGTTTCTCAGTAACCTAACCAAATTTTGATGCCCCAAGTATGGAAAGGGCATGCATTCTTGAATCCTTGCTTTTGACGAGCTAAGGAACTCAATTCAAGTGTTAACCTTTTTCGGTGAGGTGTTACTTGATCTTGGACATTGATCGAGTCATGAATAGGCAAAGGGCGCAACCTTTTGTCTGTGGGAACCTTGAGTTCATGATTCATGAATGCCAAGTGTTTGATCAGCTTGTGATTATTGCTTGTTTGCTGCCCCAAGCAGGGGCGTGATTGTCTTTGTCAATGATTCTTCGAATGCATGCCATTTCCTTAATTGGGTGTGTATTTGTTGATTGGTGACTAAGTGTGACTACCCCCTCAAGCGACGAATCGATGAGGGAATGACCGACATGAGAAAAGTGATGAGTCACTTGACCCAAGATGACTTATGGTAAGGGTGCCTTTAGTTGTTTATCCTTGAATGCTTATGCAGTTTCCCAAC